>JAGFMF010011629.1:3267353-3279933 GCA_019455555.1 Galemys pyrenaicus
CCAGAGGGTGCACAAGGGACTGAGGTGATGGTGCACGGGTGAAATGGTGGAGGGTACCCCCTGGGGACTACAAATGATGTCAAATATAACTAATAAAAACAAAACAAAACAAAACAAAACAAAAAGACAGCTTGGCTTAGGGTTAGTTCAGAAAGTCAGCTTGTCAGGGGATATATCCCTCTACCAGTCATTTGGATTCACTTAGAAGAATACTTTACATATGTAAGTATGTATGTATGTATGTATGTATGTATATTATATATATATATGATTTCACTTTATTTAGGGGGAAACAAAATTCCATTTTCAGATTTTAAGAGTGACAAATATAGATTTATATTTTCTTTTATATTCTATATAACCTCCTTTAAAGCAGTTATACAGATGGCCATGAAACAAAGGGTCATCATAACTCATTATCAGGAAACCACAAATAAAACCATACCAGTGAAAATGACTCACACTAACAAGACCAGGAATCATTAGAGTTGGCAAGAACATGGAGAAAATGGAGCCCCCATACACAATTTGTAAGAAAGTAGACCAGTTGAGTTTCCATAAAAAACAGCATGGAGAGCTTTCAAAATATCAAAAATAAATATATCATAGGAACCCTCACTTTGGGTAGATACTTCTAGGTATCTAACCAGAGAATACAATACACCAATTCAAAAATATGTATGCACGTCTGTGATGGTTTCAATGTCCTTCACAATAGCTAAGCTATAGAAACAACCCATATGTAGTTTCTTAATCCGTTCATCTGTTGTTGGATACTTAGGTTGCTCCCATAACTGGGCCATTGTAAATACTGCCAGAGTGCACACAGGAGTGAATATATGTCTTCATATCATTGCCCTTGTACACCTCAGACAGATACCCTAGATTGGAACCACTGGATTGTATAGTAGATAGATTTTCCTTCTTCCAGCACAACCCCCCTTCCCTCAACAGGAACTACACAAGTCCATGTTCCCAAAAAAGTGCATGAGGGTTCATCCTTCTCACTATCACCTTGCATTCTGGATTCTTTTGATAAGGTTCATTCCCAGTTATGAGACAGTATCTCACTGTGGTTTTTATTTGCACTTCCCAAATGATAATAAATGAACTTTTTTTAACATGCTTGCTGGCCATCTCTATATCAATGATTCATTCTTAGCCTGTAAGGTCTTTATGAAATATTACCCTTATTTCTTTTCCTTGGTCACGCCTACTACCATCACTCTTTGCATACTATGCTGCCCTTCCATTCTTGTCACTGAGCCCAAGACAGGTCCTTGGATACTAAACTTACCTTCTGCCTGTCTGCTCCTTTTTTGCTAATTTGCCCTTCCAGGAACAGAGGAATATTAACCCCAAGGTTATATCCATATCTTTTGTGCCTACTGATCAAAGCAGTCAAGTTGAAATGTATAAATTTACATTTTACTGACAATTTTATGAAACTGATAGGTTTTCATGAAAACAACTGTTTTATTTCTACAGGAAAAAAAAAGCGTCTTTGTTATTTGTCTGTTAGAATATAGATTAGGTTGAGAATATTCATATGGAGAATCAAAAACCTAACCATTTAAATACTGATGTACTTTCACAATGTTGTAAATCTAAAAAGGATTTGTTTTCGCCTAAATAAAAATCTAGTTTATCATCTCAAATAGATGAGTAAGTGCTGGTGATTTTTTAAAATTGCCTGGAGATCGTCCCAAATGTTCCTTTGGAATTCTTAACAACTTTCTTCAAATCATGTTTCTCATCTACTTTTACACATTATGAATGTGTGAAATATAATATTCCATTCATATTTTCTTTTGGAGGAATTTACAATGTTAAATAATGATGCTCTTTAATGACTGTTCCTATTTTATGGATTGATTACAAAAATGTATAATGTGCATAGCTAGAAACTAAGAGAGAAACCAGGTATTTGGGCAGATGGAACTTACAAGATCTTCTATATTTTAAAATTTTTCCACTGAATTGACACAGACTACTGAAGCAGAAACACCACCTGGTCCTTTCGTTCATACCATAAAGATAAACTCAGAAAATAATCATCCATTTCATAGCATTAAACTGTTATAAATTCTAAATTATAGCTCATTACTGTATACTCATTTCCCCAATAGTAGACGATGCATGTTTTTTTAAACTGAAAATTAAATATATATATGTATTATTATTCACATTCCATATATTTACATTCAAGATTGGGTTTTAAATGTGTTTAAAACCGTAGAGGACAGATACATAATCAGTGGGGCTGATTAAGATATTCTTACTAAGACATTCACCTAAAAGCCATGGTATTGGGAGAAATCTGGAAAGGAACTCTATTCACTTTAGAAGATAGTTTTGAAACTGTTTTTTTTTTTTTTTTTTTTTTTTTTTAAAAAAAAAANTCTATTCACTTTAGAAGATAGTTTTGAAACTGTTTTTTTTTTTTTTTTTTTTTTTTTTACAAAAAAAAATATATTAACAACAACTATAACTATAGCAAATATCAATTGTACATCATGGATTCACTAAAATATATTATTAAATAATGATATATTTTTAATGGTTATTAATTATGTGTATGGATTTAATAAATTATGTTTTCTTTTATTATGGGACTAGCAGTCTAGATGACTATCTGACTTCACTGACATCACAATGGGAACTGTTCTATTTTCTTCAAACCTGAAACCATACCTTGAATCAGTCTTTTATCTTTGTTTTGTTTTGTTGAGCCACGGACCTACTTCTGATCTCTCTCCTGTGCTGCCTTTCCATTCATAATAAGCTTCACAATTTAGCGTTTATGTGCCCATGCTCCATTATCTGCTCATCATCTTTTTTTCTTGATCTATTTCATTGATATCACCTCCAGCTTAGCTCTACCATGTTTACATCCAGCATGATCTTCTTCTTCCTGTGTCTTTGTCCTTCCAAGCATTAGCAGTTGTACAAATTTGTTAGGCATTAAAGGTCAAATATGTTGACCAGAATTCATAATAAATGTCAGAAAGTGAGAACTCCATGTTAAAAATGGTCCCTGATGCAAAGTACTCATAACACAGGATAAGCATATAGAATTCTCACTGCTAAGGGCATTTGCATTGTGGTATGCTAATACTCACTGATCAATTTTCAATAGTAAAGCTGAAAACACACAATAAAGTCAGGAAAAGGGAAAATACATATTAGCAAAGCACAGTAAAATTTTAGTGTGCATGTGTGTCCATGAGTCATGTTGTTAAATATGCAATTGGATTTGCTATGTATGATTTTCTATGGCGCCTGACTTCCTCCATTCTCTCCTCACAGGCTGTTTTTAAAACTAACAGTATCTTGAAGTACCCATTTGCTGATAGCATTAGGTGTGGATCCTTTTTCAGCAAGTTCAATTTTCCTTTATGTATTTTGCATTCTTTTCATATTTCTACAGAGTTCTAACTCCACAGTAACTTTTTGAAATTTCTGAATATCCCCAGGCTATTTCCTTTGTTTCTCCTCTTCTGATTCCTTAACTGTGGATATTCTTTATACCTGAGGCACATTTGATTTTTTAAATTTTATTTTATTGTGTAAAACTACTTAGCATGAAATGATTCCCTTGAAACTTTTAAGTGTGTAAAACATTATTGTTGACTTTAGATACAACATTATTCTTCTGTTCTCTAGAGGTTACTCCTCTTGCTTAACTGAAACTTTCTGAATATTGATCAGTAATTCCTCATTTTCCCTTGCCTCTGGTCAAGAACAACCAACATTTCACTCTTTGATTCAATTAATTTCACAGTATTTGTCTTTTATGTGACTGGTTTGACTTAGGATGATATCTTCAAGGTTTTCTTTTATTGTCACATAATACAGAAATTATTTTTTTAAGGCTAAACAGTATTCCGCAGATATAGCGGGCATGCTTTCTTTATGCATTCAACTACTCATGAACTTTTGAGTTGCTTCCATATTGAAATTATTGTCAAGGGAGTACATGGGAATGTTAATATCTCTTTGAGATCATTATTTCAATTCTTTTGGATAAATACCCAAAAATGGGATTGCTACATCAAATGGTTATTCTACTTTTAAATTTTTGGGGGAGCCTCCATACTGTTATCATAGCATCTTTAACATTTGGCATTTCTGTCAACATCGTGAGAGATTCCAAAAATTCCACATCCTCAACTCCTCAACTACTCTTTTTTTTTTAAAGATTTATTCATTTATTAATACAAGAACAGTGTTATGGGCCAGAGGTAAGGGGGTGGGGGTGAGAGAATTCACCAGAGACAGAATGGTAAGCAGAACAGGTGGATTGATTGAAATAAAATGCTGAGGGGGCAGCAGGAGAGGCAGGAGAAGTCTGCTACGCTATGTGGGTCACTACCCTGGGCAGGGATCAAGCTTGTGCCGTAGTAGCTGAGCATAGCTTCACAGGGCTACACCTTAACCCCTTGTACCATGAGGGAGGCCCTCAACTACTCTGATGTCTTATGTCAGTTATTTTAATAATAACTGATATGGAGTGATAAGTAATCATCATTTTGACTTAAATTACAGGATAATTTAGGGATGTTGAACACCTTTTTATATATCTAATGGTTATTGTATGTCTTCTTTGGAGAAATATCTATTCAGTTTCTTTGCCCTTTTTATAAGTGGGTTATTTGGGGATTTTTTGGTTTTTGCTACTTAGTTGTAAGAATTCCTTATATGTTTTGAGAGTACCCCCTCCTCAGACATGGGGTTTATAAATACCTTCTCCCACTTTGGAGGTTACCTTGCTATCTATTGATTCCTTCTTTTGCTGTGCAGAAGCTTTTCAATTTGAGATAGACCTTCTCAATTATGTTTGCTTTTGTTTCCCATGTTTTAGTGCCATCTCAGTGATATCATTGTCAAAATCAATGTCATAATGCTTCCCCCTAGTATTTTCATCTAAGGGTTCTATAGTCCAGGACTTACCCCTAAGTATTTAATCCATTTTGAGTTGTGTGTGTGTGTGTGTGTGTGTGTGTGTGGTGCAATGTAAGACTCAATATCACTCTTTTGTATGTGAGTATCCAGTTTTCCTGGCACTACTTGTTAAAGAGTAAAGAGACTATCCCTTCCCCATTGTGTATTCTTGGCAACCACAGTACAGTTGAACTGAAAGCTTTAGGGGAACATGGATGTCAACTACTCTAGCATGGATACATCAAAATGGATCCATCTAATTATTCACAGAACATTTCTAAATGGTATAAATTGTTGATGAATTTTTCCAGATGATCAAGCCCCCTTCATTTCTTTTCATCCACATTCAGACACTACCAAGCAATGTTCCTTTGTATGTGTGAACATAAATTCCTGTGGATCTTCATGCTTATCACCTTCATCTTGTGTGTGTGTGTGTTTATAAAAGATATAAAAGTTAGAGCAGTAAACCAGTAAGTAGTTCTAATTCTACCCAAATAGTGCTAATTTGGAAAGCAGCACCTAAGACATACTTTCTTGACTATCTCTTCTTATTTCAGCCTTTTCATTCACAGATAAAGTAGGTTTAATTAACCCTTACTAACACATTTATGAACATTGGTTCACTTCTAGTTCTTTCAAGGGAAGAATAAGAAAGAAGTTGATTCTGTTTAAATATTAATTGTGTGTCTCCCATGTTACAGACTATAGACTTTGGTCTTGGATATGAAGAAATTCTTTCTCCCTAGGAATTCATAGTCTATTAGGAAAGACAGAATCATTAAAAATTCTTAAGTCATAGAATATAGTTCATTCACTTAGTTACCTTAAATTTATGGGTGACTACTATGTGCTTACCACTGTCCCTTTAAATCTCCATTAACTTTAAATTTCCTACAGACAACCATTTTTAAGTGTATATATGTATATAAACACAAAAATTTATTATATACACATATGCATATACGTGTGTGTGTGTTCCATTTAGTCCTGTATTTTACAAGTCGAATATCAAACTTAGTTTGGGAGAATCAGAAGACAAACAGAGCAGCAAGTTGAAAGGCCCCAAAATGGAAAGCATGGCTTATTCTACATTTTGAAAGGAGTCCCCTGCTCCATTTATCTCCATCAACAATTTATTAGCCTCTGCCTTCCTGTATTATCTGATTGGGTTAACCATTTTACTCAGTATAGCCAAAGCATTTACTAAGAACTTGCAATTCACAATAAATGAATTGGAAATAGTAACTATGGACATTAAAAAAAATTTAAAATCATTATGTACAGGTTTTTCCTACTATCCAAAAATGTAACAATCTTATTTTATATGATTTGGTAGGTTATAGTCAGATGCTATAAGGAAAGTTTTTGAGCATCCAAGGTCCAAAAAAATAATCTGCCAAATCACATTGAATATGAGCACTTTACTTTTGGATAATAGAGTCAGCTTGTTTTTTCAAAGATAGGATGCTAGTTGTTTCCTCTTTTAATTCTACTAAAAAAACTATTACACATCTATGATTAATTATAACTTTGGATGCTTTAAGTCTATTTCTAGGGACCTAGGTGAATCTGTCACCTGGATATTATCACTTACTGAAATCCTGGACACATCTCTTTATTAACTTGGCATTTTAATATATAGATCACAGATAGATTTTCCATCTCAACTCCTTCCATTATTCTAGGAAACCTCAAAATTCCCATGGATGTCACCATGAACATCAACTCACCCTCACATACAGTGGCTTTACTTCCATTCCCTCCACCACCTCTTCCTTTTAGACAATTTCACACTCAAAAATTCTCTGTTAATAAAATTGTAAATCCTTTAATCACTGCATTATCAATTCCTATCTCTTAATTGTCCTGTTTTCAAGTTCATCATATTCATTTCTCCTGCTGTCTTTAGTGGCCCACTTTTGTTTCTATTTTTTTCTCTATCTACCTTATATTCAGCTTATTTTCTGCAAAATGTCCTAACTTTCTTCTCTTATGTTGATTTCAATCCCATTCCTCAGGAAAGTCAGATATCTTCTTTTGCCAAAAGACATCCAGGTTTTGTGTATGGCTGGATTAAAGAGTAACACTATAACTGAGAAACTACAACTTAAGGGTCTCCCCCATAAGCTGGACTTGGAGTGGCTCTTGACAGTTTTCTCATCTTACATGCTCTTCTGCTCTCACATGGGATAGTCTATTTCATCCTCCTCACATTCTTTACAACTTGCTAGGTACAAACTCAAGAAATACAAACATAAACAAAAAAGTTAGAGGCAAATAGATAATAATTATCTCACTGTATGGTCATAGCTACACTTTTACCTGCATTTGCCATTTTTCCTGTTTCTTTTGCAACTATTCCTAGTAAGACATGACATACTTTAACTAAGAACAAATTCCTTCACAGAGGGGAAAATTTTACTCCTTCAATCCTAAGGAATTCTCCTATTTCTTATCTTAGTCCTGTCTTGAGTCTTCAATAACAAGATAACTTTCTTGTATAAGGTAATCTCACCTTTTTCTTATCCTGATCTTTACCACTTCTCTTCCAAACCAGATTTTGTGAATGAGTTGATTCAAGTTCCTACTTATGAATCTCCCATTCACTTCTATTTTATTTTTCAGATATTTTGCAGAATCAAAGGACTTTGAAGGAAAAAAATCATTTCTACATAAATGATATCATCACTCTGCTATTAAGGATGTTACACATGTTTCTAGTTCCCAGACTAATGCACAGAAGTAAATTTATTTCCTCAGTTAGATGAAACAACTCTTTTATAGCCTCGATCCCATCTACAAAGAGACAATACAATTTACTAAATGGTGCTCCACTGATCTGAAAGGTTAATTCAGATCAAACATGCAAGTAGTTTTTAATCTTTGTTGAGAAGTTGATTCACAACTAATATGGAACTCTAGTGACCTGCATCAGTGCAGGTTTACCTGCTCATGCTGAAGTAGCTATGTTTGCCTATATCCTCATTCAGTCAGTCCCTGAGGCTTTTCAGACCAAATTCAGGTCTAAATGCTATGGAACTAGGGACTGGACCGAAGGTAGGCAACCTCTTGATAGGAAGCTATTATATCATTGTAAATTTAGGAGACACAAGCTTGTACAGTGGGGACGACTGATAAAAATGAAGAGTTAAAGGGTAAAGAAGATCTGCCATACAGTATTTTTTCCTTTCATTTCTGGTACGTTGTTACACATAGTAATCTATCACTTCAACATGTATTTAAACAATGAACTTGAACATTTGGGCAGTCAAGGAGCATGTCAGAATTTGACATATGGCTATGAAGAGCTGACAGAAATAGAAGTCAAAACAAAGCCTTGAAAGTATCAAAGCAATATTACATAGAAAAATGTAAAATTTGAATATTACGTATGATTCTCTTGGCAAACATTGTCAGTTAGGTTTATCAATAACTGTCCCAATCCCATATTGATATATTTTTTTCTCATAATAATGTAAAGACAAACTACTAGCCTTAAAACATAATGTTTTAAAGAAGATGGCAAACTTCAGTTTCTATTAATTAGAGATGAAACCTAAATGCCCCTTAGTCCTGTCTTCTCTTACTGTATACTTGGTGGTTTCTGACTCGTGAACATCAAAATGATGGGTGGAGATTTTAAGTGATAAAGATGTTCACAACATCCATACTCCCCAATCAAGATCTAAAACAGTAGGTTAAAGAGCTTCTCTGATGGCACAAAGGGTTAAACTGTAGCACTATGAAGCTGTACTCAAAGCAAGTATGATCCCCAGACAGTGAGGTGACCTACATGGCACAGCAGACCTCTCCTCTGTCCCCCACTGCTCCCCTCAGCAGTGTATTTCGGTAGATCCACCTTTTCTGCTCCCTACTCTGTCAACAATAAGTTGAAGGTGGGACAAGGGGTTTTCCATATTTTTAGAAAACAATTTTAAGGGCCTTGCTGGTAGTACAGAGGGTTGAGCACCACACTGTGAAACATCCACTGAACAGCAGAATGAGTTCTAACCCCGCTGCCGGCCAGGGAGGGGACCCACATTGTGCAGCAGACCTCTTCTCCCTTACCCACTGCTCCTCTTAGCAGTGTTTTTCAGTTGCTCTACCTGTTTTGCTCCCCACTCTGTCTCTGTTGATTCTGGCCTGTACCCCTGCTCTTGTATGCATAAAATAAATAAATGGTTTTTAAAAGTAATTTTAAGATACACATAATATTAAAAACCATTGTTTCTTTAAAGTAAAAGTAATTCAGAACATGTTAATATCTATTTGCACATGATAATCTTGATTCTAGGCCTCATACATGACATAAAAACTACTTCATCATTATTTGAATCTGTTCCCTCTATTCATACCTGCTTAGTCTCTTACTGCCACACATTACACATGCTCTTATAACAGAAAGGAAGAACAGTGCAGTAAACAATCTTACCTTAATATAAAACAAAACCAATAGTTCCATCAGAAATACACTGCCTTTTTAAAATCTAGTAAAGAAATCATTAACCTATCCAACATACCAGTTTGAACCTTCTTTTGGCTCTTCTCAAAAATGCAATTAATTGAGCACCAAAGTCAATATGGAATAGAGGCTGCGGTATACCTTAACATTGCTGGCTGCTGAAGTCTCAGAAGGGAATTTTTGCATTTTGTTAAAATCAAGACATTAGTAAATCCCAAAGTATGCATAGGGTTAAAAAATAATGCTGGACTTGTTTGTTACACCATTTATCCCCTTACTTGGAAGAGATTCAAAAATTTAATAGATATTTTACACCTAGCTTTGGTGTGAAACTAGTTATATCCCAAATAATCTCATCGTTTTCCTGCTGATAGAGCTATTAAATATCAGCATGGATTTCTTGACCAGCTCCAGGGGTTAAGCACAAACTAATTCCTGCCAGTTCCCTATTGCTTATACATATGAAACACTCTTTACTCCTTTGTGATATATTTTATATATTCAAGAACATGAAATAACAGTGTTTTGTAGAGATATAAATCAATTCAATTTATTCTTTTAAAAAAGAAAACAGCTCCTCTCAATTAGAACTGGTAATACTGTTTGAGAAAATGTTCAATTTCATTATAGATAATGACTTAATTTGTAACTATTTGGAAGTTGTTAGAGAAGATTCTATTGGTGGAAGAATATTCTTTATAACTTATTAATAAGAAATGCTGACACCTTATTAAGAAATACAGATGGCCAAAGGGGGTGGGGGAGGATATTCAATATTACTTATCATCATGGAAATCCAAACTGCAACCATAAGATACCACCTCATTCCTATGGGACTGGCCAATGCGAAAAAGTCAGGAAAAAAAAAAAAATTTTTGGCAAGGATCTGGAGGAAAAAAGAGAATGTGTGTACTGTTGGTGGGAATACAGACTTATCCCAGCCTATGGAAAAGAGGGTGTACATTCCTCAAAATATTAAAAATAGATCAACGTTATGATCTAGCACTTCCACCTCTAGTACCTACCTGAATAATGCACACAACCTTTGAAGGGGTATGTGCATTCCTGTGTTCATCACAGCACTAGTTATGATAGCCAGTGATCAAAACAACCTAAATGTCCAACAGCAGATGAGTGGATAAAGAAAGTGTGGTGCACATACATAATGGGATACTAATCAACTGTTAAAAACAAAGGTGAAATGCTGCCATTTGTGTCAAATAGATAGAATTAGAGGGGACAATACTAAGTCAAATAAGTTAGAAAGGGAAAGACAAATACTGGATGATTTCAATCACATGTGAAATGCTAAGAAACAAAGGAAATAAGCAGGCAAAAGTAAACCAAAATAAGGCTTAGCAATGTGACTACAGAATTAATGTTACTAGAAGGAAGGGTGGGGTGTAGGAACAAAGGGGGGGGCAGTGGTGTATTGTATAGGAATATGGATATTTTGGTGGTTGGAGTAATTTAGTAACACACACCTGAAGCGGATGAAACTATACCTCTAAATGGCATAAGCTGTTGTAAATGAATGTTACTGAAATAAAAAGTCACAAAAATTAAAAAAGGAGAAAAATTAAATTAATGAATTTTCTTTTTAAAAAGAATAAACGTAAACTTAACTTGATAACGGATAGCCAGGAGTGCCCCTGACAAGCTCTTTAGTAGGAAGAAATAATAATATCAACCTTCATTGACAATATCCTCTAAGATAAGAAGCTCTATGGAAAAAAATCAGTATCTGAATTAGCTAAGCTTTTTTAATTAGTACAAATTAAATGAATAAAAATTGGATTCTTAATGCCATAGTGATACAATTCAAATAACTTTTTTACAAAGGTGAAATAATGAGTTATATATAATAATATAAGTAAATCATCTTTGGAGATTTTTTTTAATACAATTGAACTTTTCAAAGAAGCAGTATTTTAAGTATTTATCTCATTACTTGTCAATAGATGAAACATCTAATAACATGGCCCGAAGAATTATAAATAAGATTATACTAGAATAGTTAACTTTATGAGGTTTTTCTTGATTCCAAATGCTAAGACCTTTCCACCTGCTGAAATGTCACTATTACTAAAACAAGACCTATTAGAACTATTTGCTCCACATTGAATATCAAATGAACATCCTATAATGAATATAATCATATGACACTGGAGGTAGCTATTCTGTACAATTTGCTAGGATTTAGCTACATGTTTCCCACTCCCATTTATAAAATATGAGGCTAAATTGTTTTGCTGCATTTGACCTTAAGAACATCACGGTTACTACTTTAATGTACAATTTTATCCTCCACAGACAGAGAAAATAAATCATCACAGCAACACAATGTGATCTAGATTCTTAACTTCCTTTGTGGAGCAAAGAAGTAATACACAGGTAGTTATTTAGAGGATCTTGATTGCCCTAAATAAAAAAGTAGTTCAGGCAATAAAACAAATCAGTTTCACCTATTTTCATTGCAAGTTAGGTTAAGACAAAACGAAATGTTGACAACCCAATTTCACTGGTCTTTGTGTTAATTTGAAGCAGAGTCTTATCTAATTTAAATATACTAAATCACACAGATGCATGCAAGTACCCACTAGCATTAAGTTTTCATTTAGGGTTATGCCAAGGGAGTATATCAAGTCATAGTGTTACTGTGGTTCCAGCTCAACTTTCAGGTCTGGTTACCCACCTGTTTTCAAAGCAGGCTTAGTGCAAGTGTGTTCCTGGTTCAGAAGAATCACAAATAACCAGATGTGGCATTTGGTGACATGATATATTTTTTAGTACATATATTGCAATATTATGGTGATTTCCAGTGTTTATTCCTTAACCCTGTTTATTAGCCCCATCAAACCTGCTGTTAGTAAAGTCTAGGAAACAAAATGCTTGGGATAGTTAAATAAAAATGAGAAAACTTAGTACTGTTCTTTTCAATAATATACATGGTTTTGTGAAAGTATGATTTAAATATAGCTGATCAGACATTCTGAATCCTGATAAACAAAGAGAACTATATTCAAAAAGAGTTAAGCTGCCCATTAAAAACAACTGATTTTTTTTGTGTTATTTTTTTTTATTAGTTATATTTGACATCATTTGTAGTCCCCAGGGAGTACCCACCACCGTTTCACCCGTGCACCATCACCTCAGTCCCTTGTGCACCCT
>JAGFMF010011629.1:3280027-3293014 GCA_019455555.1 Galemys pyrenaicus
TCTACTTTTGGGCTTTTGGGTTGTTTCCAGGTCTTAGCAATTACAAATAGTGCTGCGATAAACATAGGAGTACAGGTGCTCTTTCGGATCAGTGTAAAAACAACTGATTTAATTTTTGCTGGTGATTTTTTCTTTCAACAGTCAACTAAGTAACCAATATGACTTAAAAATTAACTCAATAAGCAATTGATAACACAATTTTGAAAGTCCTTTGAGTATAGTTTTCAACCAAATGAATGAGATATACATTGTAGGTGTGACTATTTTTCATTTGAAAATTTACATCAATTTGGCTTGAAGATCACTTTGGTATGGTATACTGCAGAAAACACACCCTTGAAAGGAAAAAAATAAATAAATGTCTTCTTAAAATTGATTAGCAGGGGTTAAAGGAAAATCACACCTTTATCGTCTAGATTGGAATAAACTATTAAGTCCAAAAAAACCCTTAAGTTCTTATTACCCCTAGCTGCCATTTGCAATTTAATAGTTTGGGCTTACAGAGACAGTCCAATTGAATCTGATTTTATCTTTTGCTTGGGAACTGAACTGCCCATGGTGGGTCACTCCAGTGTGATGACTAGTACTGCAGCCTCACTACACATAGGACTTGCTTGTACTTTAATTTTCCTTCTCACATTAATTAGAATAAATTCTTCTTCCCTTTTTAAAATCCTTTTCAGCAGGGGCGAGCACAACACAACTGAAAGCAATGGTGTTCATTCTACTTGAAACCATGATAAATAAATGTTGGTGAAATTTTCTTTTATTTGTCTGTCTGTTTGTTTATTTATTTATTCATTTATTTTTGCTTTCTCCTTCTCAATTCCCTCATACATTGAGAGAATAGAAAAATGGCAACATGATATCCTGGAAGGAATACCATACAAAGAGTCACTAAATCACTTGTCCTGTGTTTGGCTTTCTGATTTTTAACAACTGGGTCTGGGGCACAGCAATAAACACTTGTAAGTCAAAGCTGTGTCCCATGTTAATGAGTAGACTGAGTCCATTGACTTCTTGTGGCTCATAATGACAGTTTATAGCATGCAGTGGAGAGCCTACCACCGATCCAGGTAACAATGGTTTTTTCAGCTAGTATTTTTTTTTCTTCTACCCTCTATAATGATTACATAAAAAGAACACCATGAATTTCAATTGTACCCAGTGCTTATGATATCTAGTTATGCTTTGTTAAGATTCTGACTTGTTGGAACAATTACATGCATTAATTCTAATTTAACAACTACTCTTTTTGTGTAATTGTATTATTTTTATTGCAGTAATTTTGGTTTAAAACACTATGATTTGGGAGCACAGGTTCATACATCTTCAGATGTATATTACAACACCACACCCACTAAAAAGCCAATAATCTTCCACAATTGTCCTTTGGCCCACTCAGCCCCTTTGTTCCCAAAGTGCCACCTTGTACTTCTGGTAGATTCAGTTGTGCAGTGAGGCATACAGCTTGGTGATTTTAACATTACTGTTGTGTACACTTGAAATTTACTAGAGAAGTAGATATCAAGTGTTCTCAACACACACATACACACACACACAAGTATGCACATAAATACACATGTCCATATATATAGTATCAAGATAACTATGTAAGGTTATAGATGAGTGAAATAATCCAGTGATGATTTCATGGTGCATATGTAATTGAATTAACATATTATATACTTTAAATACACATAACTTTATCTGTTATTCAATTAAGCTATGAAAAAAACACATAAAACAAGTTTTGATATTGTTGCTCAAAAATTCTGTAGGAATTACAGCTCAAACTTCATCAGGACAAAGAAGTAATTACCTTTCATGCTAACTAAAGAAAGTTAAGAGAGAAGATTGAAAGAGTTGACAATGAGGGGGCAGATGATTGAAGTGATATTAGCAGTATCTTCATATGTTTAAATCTAGATAACCTGACAAATCATGTTGACTATAGCGCTATTAGATCTTGAGGTCATAATCTTCCTAACAATTAGCACCCTAAAATGACTGCAGGTGACATAAAAACTCTAGTGCTTCTCTGATTCTAGAAACACTGATAATTGTGAGCATAGCTAAGTGTTATCCAGAAAGAACCTACTATTTTTTCATCTTAAGTATTTACACTTTTGAAAATAGTATTTAATTACAAAGAACATAGTGTTCATAATGTAAATGACCTAGTCTTCTTTTTTAATCCCTTCTAATGCAATCATTCTTTCCTTACAAAAATATTTGGAATTTAGAGCCAATGTTAAAACAGAAACATATTCCTTTTAAAGATATCTAACACTAAAAACATATATATCCATTTAAAGTGAATCATGGGGCTGAAAGGATTGTGATATATGTCTAAAAATTTGTTAGCTAATTTACACATTCTCCTGTTTTAGATATATATACATATATATTATTATTATTATTATTAAGTTGCCACAGTACATGTCCTGATTTGGTTTCCTGGAGAGCAAGAGTTTCCAGAATAGAAAGAAATTAACATATTTCTTTAGTATGATAGAAAAATAGGCCATTTATCATTTTGTTTTAAGGGAAAGTTCACGGATCAGCTCCTGCATGCTGTTTGTGTGTGAGCTTCCTACACTTTGCATTGCTAAATAATTGAGAACATTAGCTCCCAAACCATGAAAAATTCATTTTAACATGATGTATTATTAATCAATTTAATTTAAAGTGATCTGGAAAGTTCCAATTTCAGTTGTGATGCTTGAAGATAAATTCAGGCAGTGGTGGTACTTATTAAAATTGTGTAACACTTTATTGCCTGATTTTTATATTTTTTTTCAGAAGTGGGTCAAACTCTAATGAAAGTGGCAGCAAAATAATAGACTTTCTATTTTAGTCTACAAATTCACTGAAATTTGTATAAGGAAAAACTAGCAAACACAGTCAGTCAACTCTTCAATTAGCAATATAATGTTGCCATTTTCAAATGTTACTGTGATATATTCAAACATAATTTGAAAATTACATGCAAGTGTTGTCTCTTTTCTCACTACAGACAATGTTGGCTCATGTTTTGCCTTCCCAGCCTGGTAGAGAATAAAACAATTACTAAAATACTGAGTTCTTTTGAAATAAAGTTAGAAAATATTATTGTTTATCCACTCTTTTGTCACCAAGCAATGTACATCTGGATGTTAAAAGTAGGGTCCCCTCAACACCCATAATCACTGAAACCTTGTTAAAAGTCTTTCAATATTTCTAAGATTTGTACCTATTTCTCACATAAAAAGCCATCATCTTCTATTCCACTCCCAAGATAGAGAGACACATTCCTTAGAAGAGCATTTGATAATAGGGTCAATTCAGGGTAACACAAATCAAAACTACATTGACCTATCACCACATATCTGCTAAGATAAATTTTTTCTCAAGCTGCCTTCCTCTTTCCTGTATGTCACTTGTTCACCAGACAGCAATTATGTAACCTGAATATGGACCAGAAATATCCATTGTAACTGTGATGGAAGATGCACTTAAATGTTGAAGAGTTTGGAGTGTGGTTGAAAAATGTGTATTCACTACAGGCAACAATATGCCTGAAGTATTATGAATGAAAAATAAGAATTGACTTCAATAAAGTTTAGTCGAGATGAAAAATTTACTTTAAAATGATCATATGGAAAGGGAAATTTGAGGGAATTTTTTTTATATAAATCACATAATGAAAACATTTTATTACTAAGACTTTATTATCTAGGCTATATCTTTTTATTTCATATGCTCTATCACTGTACCTATTATGTTTATCTTCTGCTTATGTATTGTCTCTATAGCTATTCTGTTTACCTCTAGAGCAATGTTTTATTTACCTTAGTGCATTATCTGGCCATAAGAGAAGCCTTGATATATGTTTTTTTTTTTTTTAATTAAACTTAACTTCAAAGTTGTAGCTGGTTAAATGATTTCTATAATTCAACACAGTAGCTATTTATACTTATGGCTCTCTTTGGGTTAAAAATCTGAAAAAATTTGTTCATGACCAGTAAGTAGTCTTTCCTACCCAAAAGAATGACTTGATACAATGGAATGCCAGGCACCTACATATTCATATTGTTCATTCATGCTAACCACATCATGATAATCAAACCCAATTCCCTGCACTAAAAGGGAATTTTACAATATTTTTTAAAAGATTTATTTATTTATGCATAAAAGCTGGGGTACAGGCCAGAGTACAGGGTGGTGAGAGGATTCACCGGTGACAGAGTGGGGAGCAGAACAGGCAAACTGACTGAAACACACTGCTGAGGGGAGCAGTGGGTGAGGCAGGAGAGGTCTGCTACACCATGTGGGTTCCCTCCCTGGCCAGAGGCAGGGATCTAACTCATGCTGCAGTGGCTGAGGTCTGCTTCATAGTGCATTGTTTAACCCACTGCCCCAACAGGGAGGTCCTTACAACATTTTTTAAGCAAAGGATTTACTATTCTTACTTTGAGTTGTTGAGTCATGAACATAAAGTTTCCCTCACTATGACTAATAACTATGCCTCTTATTTATTAAATTTTAATGATCACTGCAAAATATTACATTTCACATATCTTATCCAATAACTACAATTACAGTCTATAGAGTGAATGTGGCTGAAGACATCTGACATTATTAGCATATGTCATTAAAGTCATACATACCTTCATGTAGTTACCAATTCTTAAGGAAATAAACATAGGTATCACTTGTGAAAATAAATTCAGAGTTACTTCAAATACAAATATAAATTAAGTAGTTTTAATTCATATTATTTATATTTATTTAGTGAAGGATAAAGATAAAATATTTCCATAAGTTCTTGTTTTGTCAGGAACAGTATACTTTTTTTGCTGATGTAATCATGTTTTAATCCAAGGGAACCATACTAATAGATTAAAATGTATTCCAGTATGAAATGTATGAAATTACAAGGAATTATGTAAGTACACTTTTCACCAGAAAGAAAAATCAGATCTGTACCATGAGATAATGTAGTTCTAAATGTAAGAGCAAAGTATAAATTCAATATTAAATAAAAGCTATGCATCAAAGAGGAGGATTCCAGAAGTCAGTTTTAGCAATGGCATGGGGATCATTTGTTTTGAGGTACTTTAGCAGATGTAGTGATAATTTTTTTTTAAATTAAGTAAAGATAAAAATAAGAAGACATGAAGGATTAGAAAATGCCCAAACTTTTGGGTAAGTGTCAAGATGTTGACAGACTTAGCATGAGGTGTATCAATACAGAAAGTGTTAGAATTTTTATAATTAAAGAACCAAATTAAGTAAGTTTATCATGTACAGTTCATAGGTTTTATTTGTGATCAGCATATAAATGCATTAAATTCCATTTGGTTTTCTATTAAATGCCTACATTTTCACTAAAAACAGATACCCTAAGTGGATCTACAAAACATTTCATTCATTATATATAATATTATCATTGTTCAATAGTTGATAACATTAATTGACTTCATTCAACACAATTATATTCCCAAAGAAGAAAGTGTGAATAACAGATAAAAATTAGGCAAATTACAAATGATTAAAATGAAATACTTTCCTGAGATCATATGTAATATCAGGTACAATTAGATAATTAATTAGGTCAATAAAATCAACATTAGAGACTCTTTACTCTTTTGTTTCATGTTGAACTAATTAATGAGAAAAATTTAAAACCTCAGTTCTTCGAAAATTGACTTTTGAAGGGAAATATTCCAGTTATACTATTAAAGCTTAGTGACAAAATCAACTTGAGGTAAATAAACCTTCTCTTTAATAACTGAGAGATTATTGTTTCTTCTTTTAAATAATTGACCACTCAACCTTCTGTTAAGCTAGAAATTTACTAGGTAATACTTCCATGGAAATATGAGAAAGAGTAAAACTGAAATATGAAAAGGTAGTATCAGCAGTCACAGGTTAGAATACAATCTAGGACCTAACTAGCAACGTGTATCAGACACGTAAAAATTCTTATTTATACGTAAATGCACCACATTTTTCTATAAAGAAAATCCATTCAATATTCTAAAATGTTTAAGTGTGTCCATTTTTTCAATGAGGCATAAAATTTTAATACTCATAGTCTTGATCATTTAATAATCTTACTGTAACTTAAGACCTATAATCTTAATTGTTGAGCCTTCAACTTTGGGGGTAGTTATATTGTCTTCCATGCCATGTGCTACGTCTTGTTTCTAGCATAGATGACTGCAAAGAGTTGAAGAGTGCCCGAATACATCATTTAAATAACCACAAAGAACGATGATGGTGTACATTAGATTCCAAACCTAAAGGGTCTCACTGACTTTCAAGCAGCAGGAAAAGTAAAGATTTGCTAGAGAATTTTGATTGTGTCAATAAATTTCTAGTAGAAACAGAGCAATCAAAAAAAAAAAAACCGAAATAATGATTTTGTCTAAACAGTGAGAAAACATATACATGAAAACAAAAATTTTGTCTTTTTTCCTGTCTTCTTTGCTTTGAATAAATGAAGCAACAGATTTCTATCAGAAATTGGTATCAAATGAGTAATTAAAATAAAAAACAGATTGCAGTGTACACATGATAAAGGGAGCAGCACTTTACTAGAAATATATCTTTATATCTTCACTGAATCTAAGAATTATAAAAATAAGCATTTATTTAATCTCAGTTTTATTCTTATTTCAGCTCTGAACTGTTTTTGTTGTATTGCTCTTATTTTTTTATTTTAATTTTTTGTTTTGGTTTTGGTTGATGATAGATGCATATTATTATATTATTATCACCCTTCATAATCCTGAAATTCAATTGTATTTTGTTATATCTTCAAGATCAGTTACTAAGTAATGGAACTGAGTTTGAAATTCAAGGTTGTCTGTTCCAGAGACCCTGTTGTAAATTAGTGCACCTGTTTTTTGATAAACAATCTTGGTTTTATTGAGCCTTATAGCAGGTGAGCAGTCAAAAGGTACAAGGATTTTGTTTTGACAGATGGATAATTGTCTGAGAAATCTCATTGTCTATTAAGTCTAGTGAAAAGAAGTTATCTGATAAATGGTTTAATGTTAGTAGCCTTTATAGACATATATGTATATATATGTTTGTGTGTGTGCATGTGTATATACATATATGTTTGCATGTATATATTATCATTATGGGATTTTTACCCAAGATGTCATTTCAAATGTCCATCTAAGACATTCTGCTAGGAGATGTAGAAATCAAGAAAAACACGCTTCAGTTACCATCATTTAATATAGTATTTTAGCTAGATGAGATCATCTTGCTACCTATAATTTCACTTTTCAAGTGAATGTAAAGTTCCCTAAGTCTTTAGAAATTCTCACTTTTTTCATTATATGCTAAATTTCCAGTGTGGAAATTAGTTCTGATGACTTTTACAAAAAATATTAAACAAAAATTTAAAACCTTTTACATGTCCAAACTTCATTCCTAAACTCATTTGACTGTAGACCTCTTTTTACATAAAACACATATGAATTCTGAGTGTATAATCCAGAATTCTATATGGACCCTGTTATTCAAAACTAAGAAAATTCATGAATAGCTAGTGACTTGGAAGGAAAAAACATAGCAATTAGCAAAACACTATTAATAATAATACTTTATATCTTCAAACATTTGTGAAATTAAGACTATTATATTGTGAAATTAAGAATATTATATAAACTCTTAATCCTATAAACATGAAGAAAAAAATAGACTAATATCCATTTCTTTCTTTTATCTCATTCTCTTAATTTCTAATCTATCACTTTCATGCTATTTTACATTGTGTTTTTTTTCTCCAATTTATCAAAGGTAAAATTAAATCTGAAATGTATTTGCTGTGTACATTTGTACATTTTGTATTCAGGGACTTTTTTTTCATTTCTTTTTTATTTTCTTATTCTTTCTTAAGTGAATAGATTTACTAATATATCTTCTGTGGGAGCTTTGCTAAATGTGATACTCTTTGAAGGTTAATACTAAGCTAAATTGAAGTGATTAAGAATCTGTTCACTACCCTTGAACAAAAAGCACTGGGTATTTCATGAGCTTGAAATCAGTTGAATCTTTTGGAAGCTCTCAATTTGTATTTGGAGCAATAACAGGCCAGTGGTAAGAACAGATAAATAGAATTCTGTCCATTAATTCAATGGCAAAAACACAAAACTGCCTTCATGTTGTTATTCATGCCAGTTTCACTCCTCAACGCCTTCCAACTATGATCAATTGGAAACTTTTCAAGAGATTTGTGGCAGTGCCTAAATTAAGCAAAATGTTGTTTTGCACTAAGTCTGGTGTACTCAAATGAGCAACTAAGAAAGTATTTCAATGGTATGATTATTATATTTCTTTTGTTACCCCTTTAACATATGCCTTTCCAATCATTTCATTATGTCAAAGTTTCTTTTTTAAAGGATCTTTACTTATAAAATATAGTATGTTGTCCCTTTAGAACACTTAGAATATTTATGCATATATTTGTATACAGATAAAGAATAAAATAACAATAAAACTATTCCTGAGAACAAAATATTATGACTAATTGTTTATAATTAGTACTTTATTTCCCCATATATTCTTCCAATGATGCCATCTGATTTCCTTTATTCTGACAGATTAACACTTTTTCTCCATATCTCACAGCAAAAGGGCTCACAATAATGGCAAGATATGTCATGTGTGTATTTACATGTGCATGTTCTTCTGCCTTTATGCCATTTCCTCTATTCAGATTGATTTGGCACATCATATTGACACTTAACATTTGTCAGATATTTTGTATGGGAGTTAGGGGATCTATATTGAGAAGTATAACAAGAATATTCCCCATTCTTTTCTCATTGAGAAAAATAAATAATTTAAATAGAAAAAAATACCTAATCAATGTGTAACTTAACAGAAAAGGTATAGAGTGTAATAACTGGTATTCAGAAAAACCAGGTCAGGGTATTGTCTGAGAGTGATTGGAAGGTTACTTCATCCTAGTTAATAGAAAGTTTCTTTAGATGAAATATACACTGAAACCAGAATGGCAGGTGTGAGTTGAGCACACTTAAGATCAGAGGTAGGTCCGTGAAGGGGAACTAGGTAAAGAAAACCCTTACCATGAACAATGCAATCAATGTATACTAGACACAAAACATAGCATTGTAGGGACACTGTGAACAAAGGGAAAAAGTGGTTCAAATATGGGAAGAACTAGGAATGGACTGGCAAGAAAATGTAGGGTTTTGTAGATCAGGGTAAAATGTAGAATTTTAGTGTGATAAAAAACAATCTCTTGGAAGATCATAAGCAAGCTGGATACATGATAAATGATTTTAAGGAAATCATTCTTGATTGTAAAACTTAACTAAGAATGGTATCTTTGAAAAAATGTCTATATTGGACTGAAAGCACAAAATAGAGAATATAGTTAATATAAGTATTTTCACATAAACCACTTGGACATGACTTATTTTATGCAAACAAGTACAACTACTACTATAGTAGTAGTAGTAGTAGTAGTAGTAGTAGTAGTTGTGAAGGATATTAAGAGTAGAAAATTTAGGAAGGAGGTGTCACAAAACCAGAAACTGGAGTAGGAGTAGAAATGTTTAACATAATCCTTAAACCAGCTATGGAAATAAAAAAATCCTTAGGCCCCTATCACTGTAGCAAGTACCAGATTACTACTCTTTATACAGTTAAGTATAAAGAGGCTAAACTCCAGAGGTAGAGATATGGAAATTGAGTGTCATTGTAGAGAAAAACAAATCAGCATACAAATCAACTAAGTCACACCCACCACATAATTCATTTAACAATAGATAACCATTCCACAAAGCAATGAAACCCTCCCACAAAGAACAACTTGGTATCAGTACAATTTCTACAATGGCACTGGCATCCCCCGCCTCCTACCTGCCTGTGACTATACAGGAGCCTTTCTTTTTCTTTCTTCCTTTTCTAGTAAACTTGTCCTTTTAAAAATGCAAACTTCACCTTCTGTGTCTTTGCCAATGTCTTCATCTCATGGGTCTTCAACTTGCAATGTGTAAGGGGATCTCTGGTGAAACTTTTCTTGAAGTAACCCAAGAACATCATCCATTGAACC
Organism: Galemys pyrenaicus; assembly: GCA_019455555.1. Taxonomy (NCBI): domain Eukaryota; kingdom Metazoa; phylum Chordata; class Mammalia; order Eulipotyphla; family Talpidae; genus Galemys; species Galemys pyrenaicus. The sequence continues at coordinate 3,290,115 of JAGFMF010011629.1, forward strand.
CAATACCTCTGCAAAACGACATCATCATCAGCAGCAGTAGAGATAATAGTACTGAGATACTAGCTTTGGTCTAGGATTCAGTACTTGGATATTAAGATTTTCTACTTATGTCATGGTTAGTGAATCATTTTTCTGGTACACTTAGAACCCTAATCAAAAAAGTTAACATCAAATTAATTTGTCATCAAGCGTTCTACAAAAACATCCCCATATGTATTTCCCTACTCCTCTTGAAGCTACCATTTTGTGGGCCATTTCCTTTTTTTTTTTTTAAGATTTATTTATTTATGCACACAAGAAATGGGGTACAGACGAGAGGTGCAGGAGGTAAGAGGATTCACCAAAGATAGAGCAGGGAGCAGAACAGTCAGATTAACTGAAATACACTGCTGAGGGGAGCATTGGACAAAGGAGGAGAAGTCTGATGCGCCATGTGGGTCCCCTCCCTGGCCAGGGATTGAACTCACGCTGCTGTGCAGAGGATGCTTCAGTGTGGTGCTCAACCCACTGCACCACCTGGGAGGCCCTGTGTGCCATTTATTTCTTAAGGAAAAAATGTGAAAAAACAGTGGGTATCAGAATTGTCCACACTTGTTACTATAAATGACAAAAAAAAAAAAAAAGTCCCCACCTTTGTCTATGTTTGCCACAAATGGTACTGTTTTAAAAAGAAATAAACAGAGCCCAAATGGAGTCATTCATACCAAATTGAACCAAACTTAATGCCTAACCTAAAGCAGCCTCAGTCTCTTCAGAATGTGGGTTTTTTAACCAATCAGTTAGAGGTTCCCTGGTCAGCAGAGTGAGGTCACCTGCATGATGAAACCCTACTTCTTTCCCTAAGGGAAGGCAGCTTTCTCTGAATTCACCTATCTTTTCTTTCATAAAAAATTTTACCCTACCCTTTCAGACTATAAACATCTTCCACTTTGGACTTCTTCAGGCATTTCTGCTTACTAGATGGAATACTGCATGTAATAAAACGAAATAGATCTCTATATCCATTGGGATGAATTTTACTTTTTAATAACTAACTCAAAAACTAAATCATCAATATAGAGAAGTTCCTTCAGTAACAATTTTTCAGAAGATTCTTGATCACATCAATTGCAATTTTCTGGCCTATTACAAAAAATTGACTCTTCTTAACTCCCTAAATCTTTACATTTTTATAGAATGTTAATTTGAAAAAAAGAACATGAGTGCTGTTATCTGGAGATGTTCTGAATAAGAACTAATTTAAATGCTCAGGGAATATAAATAAAATTGATAATAAAATTATAAAAATATAAAATAAAGAAATAAAAATCGTTATTATTGGCTTATATAGCTTTTTGATGACAGTAATGTTTATTATAAGATACTTGGATCAGTTTAGACATATTAATTTTTAAAAGTCATACAATATGAGGAAAACACAAATAACAAAGGAAAAAAAGACAAAATACAATAATTATATGAAGAATGCTAAGAAACAATAATGTATTTTTGAAGCATACTTGCAAATCACTTCAAAAAGCATGATTAGTTTCCAGATATAATTTTCCCATATTGCACCACCTGGCAAAGCCACGGAAAGTGATTTCCCCAACCCCCTAATCGTAGTTCCCATAGGCTACCCTGGTGAGTTCTTTCATCTTCAAGGTTGCTTTGACATAAAGAGTGTGGGGGAAAGAAAAAATATATAAAAATAAGGATTAGAGCCAAGAAATCCATGTTTTCCAAACCTTCACAATTACAGTTCTTAATGACTATTTCATATCCCTAGAGGCAGTAATGCCACTGCTGCTTCTGAACAAAGAATTAAAGCAGGTTGGAAGACTGCTGATTACTAGTTCTTCCAAACTTAGTCACTACTTCAGCACAAATGTGCACCTATTTGTGAAATTATCTTTGTTGCAGAATCTTCATCTGCAAAATAAAGGGATTTAACTAAACTACACTGCATTTCTATGCACATTCCAAAATTGTAGTTATCTAGAAAGAATCAAGTACTAAATCATACAGCCTTGGCCCCAGTCTTTCTCTCTGACTTCAGCTTACTTTCTACACTTCAGACACACTGACCTTGATCTTCTTGGAACAAGTAACATTGTTCTTATATCAGAGCAGTAAGGAACCTGTGCCTGGAATAGTCTCAAGGTTTACTTCTTATGATTATTCAAATTCATGCTCAGTTACCACCTACTGAAAGAGGTCTTCTCAATTCTCAATCTAAAGCACTTTTATGTTACTTCCATTACTCCTAACATTTGTCATAATATGCATCTGATTGATATCTCTTCCATTCTTATCTAAGTAAAAGCTCTAAAAAGAGTGCTAGGTGTTGCCATTCTTAATTTTATGGTAGTAAATATTGACCCTTATCAAATATATAAGTATTCCACTATTCTTTAATAAGGGCAAGTATTTGTATTTATATCCCATTATCACATTAAAATTAGCATTTTCAAAAGAAAGCCATTCAAATATTGGATGATCTTTTAACTTTTCCAATTTTCTCAGTATTCTATATAAGAAAGCTTCAAGAAAACTTCCATTCTTTCCCTCACCTCATCTCTTCAATTTATTTTACTGGAATGTCCTGTGATAGTCACTCTCCCAAACATGTCTGTGTTCTCATACTAACCTCAAAATGATTTCCATAACCTCAGACTTTTGCTCAGCCCTTAATAAAGAGAATAAAGATGGTGCCTATATCTCTAGCTTTCTATTGCTCCTTGCAGCTCTCAACTAGTTTTCCCTCATTAACCTAATTGATAAAACATTTTTTTTATTTATTTTTTTAAAGATTTATTTATTTTATGCGTACAAGCACTGGGGTACAGGCCAGAGGTGTGGGGGGGTGAGAGGATTCACCACAGAGAGCGGGGAGCAGAACAGGCAGATCAACAGAAGTA
>JAGFMF010011629.1:3298365-3324422 GCA_019455555.1 Galemys pyrenaicus
TGGAACTGGAAGGGATTATGCTCAGCGAAGTAAGTAAGAAGGCAAAAGAAAAATACCAGATGGTTCCTCCCCTAGGAGGAATATAAGGGAACCAAATAAAGATCAAGGGAAGGAATAAGAACAATAATAATAATAACAAGAAGAAAGAAACAAAAACCAAAAATGAAAAGACAAAGAAAAACTGGGGACACTTGGTGGGGAGGGAAGAGGGAAAGGGTGGAGGGCAGATGGGAGCATGGGAGACTGAGGTGATGGTGCACTGGTGTTATGGTTTTTTAGTTGGGGAATGTTTTTTTAGTTTTTTAGTATGGGGAATACATGGGGATTACAATTGATATCAAATATATATAAATTTTAAAAATATAAATACAAAAAAAAAAACCCAGGCAGATCTATGAAAACACACTGCTGGAGGGGAGCAGAGGGAGATCTACTGTGCCATCTGTGGGTTAGCTCCCTGGCCAGGGATGGAACTCATGTTACAGTGGCTGGCAATAGCATATAACTTGATGGCACTGTGTTTTTAACACCTGCACCACCATGAGGGCCCAGCATTCTCTTTTTGATGGTGTACTTTCTTGCACCTCACTCTGAAGGAAAAGGACACTCTACAAACACTAACTTCACTATCTTAGTAACAAACATGAGAAAAGCTATTGAGACTTAGCAGAATTTTCCCAGTTCTAGAGATCTTGAATAGAACTTTTATGTAAATTTATATCAGTTCTTTATTTTAGTGTGTCTTTCAAGTATAAATGTTTCATTAATGAATGCATTTCCATTGGTACCAGCTAAGCAGAAGTACCTTAATGTAAGCTTGGGTGCCAGTTCTTGGGTTGGTATAAAGCATATTGTTTATATTAAAAAACTACACTAGTTCTAATTTCCATTTCCTCCACTTCCCACAACCTGAAGTTATGGAATAATACCAGTTTTAAAACCAATTCATCTTGATTTTTTTCACTTCCATGAGTTTAACATGATTTTTCTAGCATACCATCTTAATACGATGATTTTTAACAATATGATGATGTCCTATCTATCAATCTTGCCACAAATTAAAAATTTATATTATCAGTAGACTTGAGTGGTAAAGTAGTACTACTAGTCCAGTAATTTTGAGGAAATAAACACAAAAATAAACATGTCTGTGGACAGCTAGAACAAGGTCAGAAAGTTCATATTATGCTCATTATATGACACAATTACAATAATAGAATGCATCTGGATTTTCTCAAATCTTCTGATTATGTCACCAAAGTATACTCTATTAGCAACTGTTATACCACAAAAGTTTGATGAGTGGAAAGATTCGCAGAAGGAGGATTTACAGACTGATCACTTGGTAGTGCTACTATATCATCTGCTAATCCTTGAAAAAGCCATGTATTTCCCACTACTTAATATGATTATGAGATGGCATTTCATAGCCACATACATTACCTTTTTCATCTTTTTTCCCCCCATCTGATCTATTCATCTGGTCTCATTTTAAAAGTTGCTGTCATTATGTCATTAATTTGCTTGGACATCCCCAGGGTCCTTCAGTTAAAATATGTTAAAAGCTTTTCTTGGTATTAAGGAAGGAATTAGGGATCATCCCACTGCAAGACTTTTGGATTTCTGGATATATTAGTTTCAACTCCAGATTCTACAATTAGGACAGTCACTAAAACATTGAAGTCTTATGTGTAAAGCAGTGAGAAAGATGTTGGCCTCAACAGAATCCTCCCCCAAGGTGCTGTCATGAGAACAGACATTTACTCAGAGACTAATGAAATATCTGGAACATAATAGACATGTAGTTGTAATTTCATTTCTATTATTTATTTTATTGTTATTTTTTCAAGACACGTTGCAGAATTGTATCTTTATCAAGTAAAACTTTAATTGATAGATCATTTGAGTAACTTTTTATTTCTCTTTCATCTTTCTGTGATATGATTTAAATAGCATATACTTATACTTCACCTTGTTATTACAGTGCATACTACTTATTTTAGAAACAACACATTCTAAAGAGTTCTATGCTAAAAATTATATAAGATATTATTTGTGAATCATTTAGTGATCCCAAGGCCAATTTTGATGATAACAGCTATTTACTTTATATATTTACCACCTAAACTTTTGTGAGTTGATTTCACCATCCAAATTGTTCCCACTTAATCTTACACAATGTCTCCTAGTCATTCAGCAATATACATGGACTATTCTCACTTCCATCAATTATGCATATGGTTTCTTTCATCTGTATACCTGTTCTTCTTTCCTCTAAAAATTCATGGTTTATTTCTTTAAACACAATGAGGCTGGCAATTATTCCCACATTCATTGAGCTTACTCATATTTGCATTCCTGCATTTTATTTGCATTGCAAATATAACCAACGTAATATGACTTTGCATAATTTACTATTATTTTATGTATTAGTTTTGCCTTCTCACCTAGATTATATATTTCCGAAGGTTAGAAATATATATTGAAATTATCTTGAACGCAACAGCCTAACAATTGACTGATTGAATAAAATATTAAGTCAAATTTCTTTTCTTTTCCTAAGTAAAGTATCTAAACTAAAATATATAGCTTTAATTTCCTATTTTTCTTCTCTCATACATTCCTTACCTACGAATGTCCTGATTAGCAAATCATGGGTTAGCCTCACAATTTCACACTTAACCTGTTACATAATGTAAAACCTGACATTATGTTATTAGGTGAGAAAAACAACAGAATCAGATTGATAAAAAGAAACTGACATGTCTCTTAAGTACCCTGGTATATCCCTCCATCCACAGCTGGCTTACTACATTTCTTTCTATTGGCAATGTATGACTTCAGGGAAATTTGTCCTCATCTTACTTTATTTCCTTTTATTATTACTTTTTTATTGCACTACATTGATTTACAATCATAGTTTCATACCTCCATAAATGTATATACCATACCACATCCACCACCAAAGGCACTGTCCAGTTGTGCCTTTATCAATTCCTTTCACCAATACCCTGTTGTCTGGTAACCACCATTTTGTTGTCAAGGTATAAGTTTTTTTGTTTGTTTGTTTTGTTATGTTTGCTTTATGTCTTTATATATTATATATGAATGAAATTGTATAGTATTTATCTTTCTCTTTCTGATTTTTGTAGCATAATCATTATTATTTCTATCTATGCTGCTACAAGTGTTAAGGTCTTTTTGTTTTCAGTATTCCACTATGCACATATAGAACATATTTTTTTTCCTGATCACTCATTGATGGACACTTAGGTCTTTTCCGTGCCTTGGCTATTATAAATAACATTGCAGTAAACATAGAGAGACATATATCTTTTGAATTAATGTTTCCATATTCTTCATATAGACATGAAAATGGAATTTCTGGATGATACAATAGTCCATTTTTAATTTTTAAAGATTTTATATACTATTTCCCATAGTGACTATATCAATTCCCATCACCAAATTATTTTCATGATTATACTACTTCTCCCTATCCAGCTTCTAAAGTGTTTCTCAATAGAAGGACAAGCATTTTTATTTTAGAGGCTTTTATTTCTAAAAAACAACGAAACAAAACAAAGAATCAAATAGGAATAGCTCAAAGCTTATGATAACAAAGAAAGTTTCAAAAATCTGATCAACTTTTTCACAATGACTCTCTCTCCCCTCAATAAAACCCATCCTTGCTATTATTTCGGTATCATATAGTCCATACTTTCAATACTATAACTGTATATATAATATAAATTTAAAAGACTTCAAATTCCTCCTACTGTGGACTTACATTTCTAATGTAGACTTACATTCCTACTTCACTGAGGAACTTATTATGTCAGTACTTCTGAAACAACTTCAAAAGCATCTGGGACACCTGAAATATCAGAGGTCTTGGGTTCTATAACAAAGATTTTTATTCCATAAGGCTGAGGTGAAGCTTGATCGTTCATATTTTTAACAAGCTCCCCTGGTGATTTTGATACACAGCAAGATGTAAAATCTGGGAAACATGACACTTTACTGTTGGTATTAAGCAATATTTGTCATCTGTTTGACACCTCACAGGCTCCCTTTCAAGTTGTCAACTCAGGAGAGCTTCCTAATAATGATTACAATTTTATGTCCACATTAACACATACCAAGCCAACTCTTGTTTTTCCAAACTGAATTCAACCAAACAACACAATCATTCTCAATAATTTAGCAAAATTTGGGTAGAACTATATAAATACACTAAGCTACAACCTCAGGGGGGAAAAAAACATGATGGTCATCAAAATAAGGTGACTTTTATCACAACTTATATAAAAATAGGAATTCATAGATTTCACTTGGTAATTCTCAATCTCAATCCAATATTCTTGTATTATAAACAAAGCTATCTTCTATGAAACATGGAATAACTATTGTGCTTTATTGCTCATGATGAGAGAAAATTGACAACTGTAGCTTGCATTAATAGTTTTCCAGAAAACAATCAATCTCTGAAGAGGTAAGCAAGTTTTTCATAGTAAAATGTACCATAAGAGCTAATATTTTATCAGATTTATTGAAATTAGTTCAGTATGTACTCAGTCATGATTTCCATTTACATTAAATACAGAATTAAAAAGCAATATAGACATCAATTTAAAATCAATATGAACATCAATTTATTTATGGTGTTATTATCTATTCTATCTCTTCTAAAACAAAACAATCTGTACAGGTATCTAAACTGTATAATTAATGAGCTTTCCAAGTTCACTCTTCACTCTTCATGAACTAAAACAGAGTTTGTAAGCCATGGTGCAAGGCTATTTCAGAAAAATCTGAAAACAATTAAATCAAAACTCAAAATACTCAAGAGATTATTATCCAAATAATCCCACTTCATAGGAAGTCATTGTAATAATGTAGCCAAAAGGGTACATTAATTTTCTAACTTGTAATTAAGATTTGCATTATTAATGCCAAGGATATTCTTGATAATTAGGCATAAATATATACAGAGGAAGAAAATATTATTAAATAAGTCTACTGCCATCTACGAAAAAATTAATAATGTGGTGAAGAAAACATATGATTAGACTAAAAATAAAAATTAGAATAAGAGTGGTCAGGTGTACAGTTTTACTTATCTGCTTATATTGCTGAAATAAATGTAGACTTTACTATCTTATTAACAGGTCTTATTTTAAAACACAGGCTTGAAGCATTATAATTTTTAGTTTTCAAGGAAGTAGTTATCACTACTTTCCTTATTATCCTTTTATACAAAAAATATCTATTAAAATTTAAAGTAAATTATATGTAGCACATGCAAGTGTCAATTTATAATGTTGCACACCTACAATCTCTATAATGTAAACCAGCTACTTCAATATATTTTTTAGAGTGTAACAAAAGGATGAAAGAAAATGTTATTTTTTTTTTTCAGGTAAGATGTGTGGGAGGTGAGAGGATTCACCAGAGACAGAATGGGGACCAGAAGAGGCAGACTGAATGAAATGCACTGCTGAGGGGAACAGCAGGCAAGACAGGAGAGGTCTGCTCCGCCATGTGGGTCACCTCCCTGGCCAGGGATCGAACTCATGCTACAGTGACTGTGGATGGCTGCATAGTGCTGCTACTCAGTCACCGCCAGTGAGGCCCCTAAAATTTCTAATTGGAAGAGCAATGAATATATCAGTTTGTTTCAAACCAGAGAACCATTGTATAAATTTACTTTTCCACCATTTTTAAATAAGTACCCTTTATAAGTTTATCATACTTGTAGAAAGCATATTGACTTTGTGTATCAAAACCGTTACTAAGCTACTGAATAGCATGCTTACACCTAGATTTAATTTAAAAGGAATTTTGATAAAAATTTTAAGGTAACTATTATTCATCAGCTGGTGTTAGAACTGTTGTGAACTGACATCTAGGTATGTCACACTGCTTGATAACTGAGAAACAATTGTTCCATCAATGATAATGAGAATCAATCACTGAGTCATCATGCAAAAATGATAACAATATATAATATCTATAACTGAATTAATTGAATGACCGCTTATATATACTGGATGTTATGTTAATGAGTTTACATGGATTATCTAATTGAGTTTAATATTGTTACTATGCCTCCTTTTTCCTACATGGTCCTTTTTTAACAATATAGCAATTAAAATTACTTTTCCTTATTGGTTAGAAAGGCTTCACTTTGTTATATGATAGATTTTAGAGTACAGGGAATGAAAGCATATTGCTTTAAAAAGTTTTCATTCTCATGTGATATATTAATTCTGTTAATATAGTAGAAGCATGTAAGACAATTTGGAAGACAAGATGGGCCAAGATAAGAATTCCTTCAGAAACTGATAATTACTTTGAGAGGAGGAAACACAGATATGCAACTTTATTTCAGTCATAGACTTTTAAGGAGAGAGAAAACAATTTCAAAGAAAGGAATTAAATGGTTAGGGATAGTACCTTAAGTTTATAGATTTAATTATTTGACTTGCATAAGTTAACATAGCCAGAAGTAATGGAATTTTCATGAATTTCCTCTTAGATGCATTGCCTAGTGTAGTTGTAGAAATTAAAGTGATAACTATCTTGCATTAAAGAAATAGAAATGACCTTTTCAAAATGTATCTTATCAATTCCCTTTAAGCTAAATCATAAGATACAAATTTTGTAATAAATTGGTTTTAAAATGCACATTGAATAGCTTATATGTTGTATTTACTATTTTTTACTGTAATCTTGAATATTTCAAATGGTTAAAAAAAACAGGCCTCAATGATATGAAATTATATAAGATGCCATGGTGATAATCTTCCTGGATTTGAATGAAATGTCTTTAAACAGGTGTAATTTTTGGTATTGGGTATTTGAGAAAGTTTTTTTGTAGTGGTAAGTTGCTATAAATGTTAAATTATTAGGGTGTGGTTTAAAGAAATACCATGAAAATAATTTTTAAAGTACAACAGTCCATATTTTAAGATAATTATTTTGTCAGTCCCAAACTAATACTGTTTCAGTAGAAGTTTGCTAACTTCACAAGGGATGTTTGAGGCTAAATGAAGAACAACTACAATTTGCTTTCAAAGCAGAATACTGAAAACAATAATCTAAAAATAAATGTAACTCATTTCCCAAGGAAGATGCAAACTGAAACACAGGAATAATTTTTCTAAGTCTAGAATCTAATGTACAAGTGAAATAAATTCAGACTAAATCTTATTGCTTAGATGTAATCAATGCATATATTTGCATATATCTCAAAGGAAAATGGGAAGACAAATTATCAAGTTACTTTACAAAAAGCTCTATCCTGGGGTGTGTTTGTATGTATCAGACAAACCATACAAACTACCATATCTAAAAATAACATTGTTTAATGGGGGTAATGTTGCATTTTATTATAAAGATACTGAGCAAAAGAATTTTATGGATTCCCTTTTATCAGTAACACTCTGAACTTAAGATTTATAAGTACAGATAATATAGGCAGAACAGTGCGGATGCAGTAACATATTTGGAGAAAATGAATCTGAACAAGAAATCATAGCCCAAGATGATATCTTCCTATTGTTTTCAAATATCCTGTTCATAGTCAACAAATTATTTCCATTCAAAACTTGTAGTGGTGAATCTAATTTGGATTATCTTGGCACTAACTCAAAGCTCAGATGTTTTCTTAAAATATTCTGTATTCTTGCTTCTATATAGAGTTTTTTTTTTCTTTAAAATATATGAAATCACATGCTAGTAGATAATTTTCTGGGTACATATTGCAAAGAGTCCCTTAAGATATTACTTGAAGAGAGTCCAACTTGAAATAGCAGCTGATACCACAGTCAATAGTTTTATTGCACACATTTCAATACCAGTTTACTTTGTATGTCACGTACTGAACTGCAAGTCCACAGTAAATTTATAAAATAAATACACTGAGTAGGTTGTAAGTAGAAGTCCTTCCATTTTAAAAAAGATTTTCTAAACTAATAGTGATACAGTTTTCTATTGTTCATGATAATTTTTACATAGGCTAATTTGCTTGTGCTTCCTTCTTAAATTTTATTGTTATTCAAAATTTAAAGTAGCTATAGAATAGACATAGTTTTAGGGCCTCCCTGGTGGTGTAGCAGGTTGAGCACCACACTGGGAAGCATCCACAGCACAACAGTGTGAGTTCAATCCCCAGACAAGAGGGGACCCACATGGTACAGCAGGCCTCTGCTGTCTTGTCCGCTGTTACTCTCATTAGTATATTTCGGTGTATCTGCCTGTTCTGCTCCCCACTCTGTCTCTGGTGAATTCTCTCACCTTCTGCAACTCTGATCTGCACCCCAATTCTTGTATGCATAATCTTTTTAAAAAATTAGAAGTTTTAAAAATTCCACTAAAGCAGATTCACTATTTAAGAATGAAGATGTGAAGTAATATGGTACTTATTATTCATTATGTTTATAGGCATAAAAACGATTGTTGGGTGGGTACTTGCATGAATGAATGTCTTTCCACATTAGCCAGACAGTTTTGGAATTCAGAAAGCTGAGTCAGGGCTCTCCACCTCAAATAATGGGGAGTGTCCTGATGAATATGATTTTATGTCAGGCTACATGACAGTCAACTGTCACATCACAAATACGGGTCTGTTTTGCCAAGTATACAGATTTCTTTGAAAAATTTAAAGCAATTTTGCTTTTTTATGAAATAGAATATTTGTAAATATTTCTAACTAATTGAATTTGTTCAAAAAGTGATTTTTCATACATATGATAGAGATAATTTTCACATAGGCTAATTTGGATTAGCCTGGTCTGGATTATAAGGGGCCTAGATGTGTATGTATTGCATACACACACATGAACACCAGAACCTGGGTTTCAGCTTCTAAGGTTTAATATGTTCCTAATTTGAAATGTAGGCTTACAGTTATTATTAATTAATTTTTTTGTTCTTCTCTTTTGAAAGCTTCTCAAGACATAGCAGAATTCCAAAGTGTTGGCTCAGCTGGTCTGGATGTTGAATATGAGCTTATAATAAATCAATTATCCTGTTCTTGTCTCTAAAACATGGACTCAAGTACTGACTGAGAATAGACAAATACTCAACTGCCCAGAAAACATTTCTATTATATCTTTACATACAATGTTCATCCAAAGGCACTGCAAAAGTAAGAACAATAACAAGAGTAGTAACAATTACAAGATAACTCAAATGCTTTTCAGTGTTTAGTATAATTCATTCACCCCAATTGAAACAATAAGGCAGTTGACAGAGAAAGCATTTACATGCCCTTGCTTAACATGGCAGATTTATTTATAATCTGCCCACCGTAAACAAATCATTTATTTTCTCCCTGAGATTCATCAGGAACTCTCTTCGGCACGGCTGCCTGGCCTGTCTCGTCACAAGTTCTGACATCTGCCAGTTCTGGGCAGACCCTGCCACTGTGAAGTCTAAGTTTAAAATACTCTGTCCTTGGGGAATATCTTTAACAGAGATTTCTCTGACACTTAGAAAATTCAAAGTCTTTAATGAAATCCCACAAAGAGATTGTAAAAGACAGTGGCATGCCTCTTAGGTGACTTATTCTTATTTATTGTATACTGTCAGTGATTTATTTGTTTTATTCTAATACAATTGAGTAGTTTTATATTTTATTATTGTTATGAATGACCTATGCCCACTATAAAACTATCTGAATTGTTGGTAGTTGCTGCACAACAGATATGTCTGATAATTTGTGTCTTTCTCTCTCCCATTGCACATTAAAAAAAAATTCAATTTTTGTACATTCTCTGAAATAGAATATTGACAAGGTAATTTCACCAGGGAAAACATAACAAGTTTTCCAATTCCAAATTAATTTGCTAAAAATGAAGATAACATGACCATGAACTCAAGCTCCTTGCCATGTATCAAATTCAGCAATATTTCATAAAATTGAAAATTAACCTATTTTGACATATGTGTACCTTTTGGAAGTTGGATGTGTTTGCTAAGCAGTCACTACTGAAATATTTTCTACTTATCCACTGTGTGGTGTGGAACAGAGTTCAATACACGAAACAACATATTTCATTTCTATGCCAAAGCGTCAAATATCCAGGAGGAATAAGCACAATTCATGTAAACTGAGCCTTTAGAATACTTGCACATTCTCTCTTTTATTTTCTACTTGGAAACAAAAACAAAAGTTTCCTTCCAATACCATACCTCTTATAGCTCCCTTCGTACCATCGCTTCTTTCACCTTTCATGCTTACAAAGTCAAACTCTTCTTTATTTCATCCTCAGTTTGAAGTTGTACTAACGTTTGCCTATCCTAAAAGCATCCCCTAGACACTCTCATAGCATCATCTCTCTGTCTAACCTGAATATTATTGAAAGAATCATCTAAACTTCCCCACTTCCCTTATACCTCTAAACCTCAATAAGCACACAGCTACATGCTATATTCATTGGCTTTTTCAGTCTTGATATATTTGTTTATAAATAATTCTGCCCCCCCAGAATCAATCCTCATGTCAACTTGTTCTCTTCCTACCTCTCCATTTGTACCTCCCTTGACTTTCTCTTCTCTGCCACATAATGTAAATACAAGAGTGTGGAGTTGCTTCATTGGTATTCCCACTTTTTAATGTTCCTTAATCTTCATTAAAGTCTTCATTTGTAGCATTCATCATTCATTACCATTCTCTTTACCTGCTTTATTTTAATAGCTTTAACAATTACAGAAGATCATTAAGTTGATTATAGCTTTAGAAATATTCCAGATATGCCTAAGCTAGTGATATGTTATAGTATTTACTTGATTTTATACTTGAATATAAAAATCAGTTATAACAGGGGCCTCCCTGGTGGCACAGGGGGTTGAGCGCCACAGTGTGAAGCATCAGCAGCACAGCAGTGAGAGTTTGTTCCTAGGCCAGGGAGGGGACCCACATGACAAGGAAGACCTCTCCTGTCTCCCCGCGGCTCCCTTCAGCAGTGTTATTTCAGTCCATCTGCCTGTTCTGTTCCCCAGTCTGTTTCTGTTGAATATCTCACCTCCTGTGCCTTTGTCCTGTACCCCTGCTCTTGTATGCATAAATAAAAAAAAATCTTTTAAAAAATCAGTTATAACACTAGTAAGGGGACAGAGCAAACTAACTAGTCTTTTCATTCTTAAAATAATAGCAGTTACCTTATTGCTATGAGAATTGGGTGAGCATAACCAAAACAATTAGAATGGCACAAAGAATGCTGTAAATGTTCAGAAAATAGTATACATTCTGGTCTTATTTGTCCTTCTCTGCAAATGTTACTTTGCCTAACATTTGATTTCCTAAAGCCTACTTTAGTCTGTCTCCCCCATGCTTAGCTCAGTAGCCAAACTCATCTTCTATCATTATCTCGCATTCTTTGACCATTTGTCAGTGATGGAATGGGTTGAGCTTTTTCTTTCTTAGTAGTCTCTTCAGAGGTTACTTTAGACACAAACCTGCTCTTCATCCTTCACATCTTAATTCATATAGTACCTCTCTTGAGAGTATGTTGTCCATCCATACCAGCGCGAGCCCCTCCAACACTCACCTACTTGCTATCAACGTGCATTTTTCTTAATATCATGTTACACATTCTGAAATTGTTGATTTACTTTTTTATGTTTAGTCATCCCATACAAATTGTAAATTCTTAAAAGCTGAGACTCAACTTCTTGTTTTTCTTAGATTCCTGCGTGACATATAGAAAGAACATAAAAATGTTTGCTTGTAGAAATGAATACATTATGTCTTGATACACTTATAGAAAGTCCCCATTTATTCCAGGCAGCCGTGATATATCACCCACATAATTTTCATGACATTTCTTACTTCCTGTCTTAAATATTGAGGTATTATTTAATTTCTTTCTTCATTAGATATATAAGTGCCTTAAAATCAGGAACTAGACATTATTCATTGATATCTTTTTTAGCACTCTGCAAGTACTTATTCACATATTAGGTGATCAATAAATACCTTTATAGTAGATGAATGAGTAAGTGCATGCCAAATATCTCTCTGTAGTCAAGTAAATATCTAATTGGCATTAAAATACATTAGTGCTCTGGAATTATAGTTAATTATAGTCTTCTAGGAATTATACCTCAAAGCACTCAGCTGTCAGACTTGGAGTGAACCATTATATTCAATAAAATCCACCAAAAATTTATTGGCCACCAAGGCATAAGGTATGCATAAAATCTGTCAACAATTTTTTCCAGTGGTACCAGTAATAATATAAGAAATATGATATAAATATCTATAGAACACAGAATAAAAATCAAGAATGTCACAGGAATGAACAGAAATAAATAGCAAGCAGACTAGAATGAACGCATGAGTCAGAAATTAATTAATTGAATGCTTGTCTTTAAACCAAGAATAAATGTACCAGAGTGATTATTAAAGTAATTCTGATAAGGGCAAATCAAGGGATTTTACTTTATTTAAAAAAAAAGTTAACTATTGTATAACTGCTGTATTGAAACTGAAGATTCAATATAAGTCAGTTTAAAAAATGTATAGAGACATTTTTAAAACCACATAGATAATAGTATTCTACATAAATTTCAAGTGTCAAATCAAATATTGCTGAAATATTTTTAAATTCACAAAGGCTATTATTAACCTGGATCACTATAAACACTCCTTCATACTCTTGCTTATGTATTTCTAATGAAAAATAATGACAAAATAACCTCTATTAACTATTTACAAATATTTAAAATATTTTGTCACCAAGTTGATTTCAAAACACATACCTTTCAAATAACTACAATTTTCAATATTTTTCTTGAAATAAGAATGCAGAATTATCAAGTTACAAAAATCAAAATTTTTTCTCTTAAGTGTTGTGTTAGTGACTGATTTGACTTGTGTCAAAACTCGTGCTTTTTGAATGTGCTCAAGATGCTACAAATACAAGCCAAGCACTCTTGAATAAAGAAACAAGAATCAATATAAGGACTCTTAGGATAAACGAAAAATATAGAATCATTGCTGTCCTATGCAGACAAGCATTTTTGAAATTAGCATAAAGTCATTTTATGCAAAACATTTTAAATATTTTCTTATGTGGTTATAGGCAAAATTAACAGATTTTAAGTATATCTCAATTTTCATTCAAATAAATATTTTTTCAGTTTAAAACACAGCAATCGTATATTTAGAAATTTCTTTTTGACAAATTCAAATCTGTCTAGTATGTGTGTCATACCTTTTATATTTATTAATTTTCTGTTTAGAGCATGAATTCTGTTTTTTCAAGCTACAGCATCTCTTTAACATACTATGAAAAAAAAATGCCTTCATTCATGAATGTCTACCCTGAGTTCATTCCCTCTTGTCTCTGTCCCAGTTACCTTCCAACACTGTGTAGTCTACTCACTGCTTATATTGTGATCTTTCTCTACTCTGCTGAAGTTACATAATGACTCCTCACCATTGTCTATAAAGTATAATTACAAATGACTTACCATTGCATACAAAGGTCATGATCTAGTTTTTCTATTCAGCAGCATTTGCTGCACACACTTTTATCTATTTCTTGGTTCCAGTAACTATAAGTTGCTATATTTGCTAAGTATGTCAAGCAGCTTCATAGGTTTTTAATTTCCATGTTCTGTTCCTCACCACCCTCCCTCTTTTTTTCTAAAATACCTCCCATACTTACTAGTTGCCGATGTAGCACTTATTTTAAACCCATTAAAATGAATATATGTATAAGGCAGAATGTATTGTTAAGTTTTTATACTCCTAGAATATTTGGTATGAACTAAATTGCACTACTCCATATACAACTCTGCAATCTAATTACTTTATTGTCATACAGCCTATAAAAGTCTGAGCTCCTTGATGTCTGATAATAAATTTTACTTCTCTTTGAATACTTTTTAAAAGTGGTTCGTATGGATAGTATTTATATTTTTTTATCTTGGTGATGACATTATGCAGTTCTTATAAGTTAATATATTTCAAAGAAATTAATGTATCAGTAAATCTCTGATACTATTACTAAACTTTGGTACATCAACAAATCCTACAACAATTGAAGTAACTGACACCCCAGCAACTAATTTCTTTATGATCTATCATTATTGTTGAAATCAACATAATGATCTCCTTTGAAACATGAACATAGACACACAAAAGTAATGACTGCAGAATTTAATTTTTCATTTATATGTAAGACTTATTTGATGAGAATTACTTTAGCCTAATCAAAAAATAGGAGTTAAAAAATATTTAGCTGTATTTCTAGTATTTTTATTGTATGCCTAGAAGGCATCTCACATTATGCTACAAGCTGCCACAATCTATGACTTTTCTCTGGGTATATTTCCAATAAAGAAGCACTGACAAAAATGGAGTGACAGAGGGTGACTTCAAAGTCAACCACTCAGTCACAGATGTGCTCCCATAAATGCATTAGCGTCCAGGGACCAAAATACATGCCACTGAGTTAAGTCCTAGCAAACTGATACTGGTAATAATGTAAGCAACTGAAAAAGTGCAACAGAGTGGGGTGATCAGTGATTCTTAGAGTCATAATAACTGCATATTTCCTTAGAAAAAAATACATATGCAAGTTAGTAACCTTTCTCCTCACAAGAGAAAAAAAATTCAAGCAGTTTGTTAGATATTTTTAGTATAACACTCTGTCATGCATATGTTAGACAAGAGGATAGTAAACAGCTATGAACTTTGGTCCTTGGTTTTTCTCACATAGGGAGATAATTCGCTGATGTGTAAAAAGGAAAAAATAAAAATAACTTCAAAGAAAGCTGGAAGCAAGGAGGCTGGAAGATTAGCAAGGATGAAAAGAACTATTGAGGGTATGCCTACAATATAATGACTCTTTCAGATCATATCAGTTCCCCCCAGGTAATATCCAGTAGCAATTTCAGTTTCAGAACCCCAATACTTTTTTCCTATGTGCAGTACTCTTGCTCAGAAAGCAATAACTTCTGAAAAAACAACCATCATGCAATCTCTTTTGTCAATAAAAAGCAACAATGCCTGAAGCATGACATCTAAATACGCCTTAAATCACTCATGCTATTTTTCTATTAATAGTGCAACACAGTCACAGAAATGTGTTCTGTGTCAACATTATGAATAGATTGTTTAATTTAAAGTAGATGTTGAAAAGACTTCTCATGAGTTATGTTATGACTATTGTTTCACCAAAAGCTTGCATGTAATTCCATATATATTAAATTTCTGATTCTGGACACAAAAAAAATCTGTACATACAGATTTTCGCTGAATTTAATTTTTTGAATATTTAGCAGATCTGACATAGAGATATTGAGAGGTCATTGATTCTTGGATTTTTCACAACTCTCTAAAAGTTGCATAGTTAGATGCAAAGACTTCATACAAATCCTCATTAAGCTTGTTAAATGTACATATATTCAGAAAATGAAAAAATGTTGGGGCACAAACAAGTTGGTTAAAACTAATAACTTGGAGGAAATTCATGGTTTCTCCTCTAAACATTCTCCATATTTGAATAATCCCATCAAAAATATGTTGTTAGGATCCTTGGTCATTCTGAACATTTCTAAGGCTCAGTGCTCTTGCTGAATTCAGTTGAGCTAAGAAATCATTTTAGACCTAAGTGAAAAGTTGGTCCAATTCAAGGTTATCAGCTGAGGTTAATTAAGAGCTTGAAACAATAAACTAGGCTCATTAAAAGGATACGTAACTAAATTAATACTAAAATTGGAAGAGTTAAGATAATTTAGGAATATAGAAAACACCCAACAAGTTACAAGTATGTTATAGTGCTTCAGATAGAGAAAGAAATATGAGATACAGTCTTATTCACAGATTAAAGTCAAGTGAAAAATACTGATTTTAAGAAATCACAAAACACAGTTTGAAAGGACTGGAATCCAGGTACCTATGAAAAGTGTAAGAAATTAATAATTCAAGTATAACTCAGCAAGAGTGGGTGTGTGATATACTCAATAACAATGATCATACATTAATTAATAATTTGAATACTGGTAACTCTGACTCAGTAATAAAATACTTCAAAATAGTATATCTGCCCTGCTATAATACAACTTATGCTTTTTAAAAGCTGGGTTATCTTTTAAATGTTCAAGGAGTCTAAATTGCTTTCTATATTGTGTTGTACTTTGAATCATTTATATTTCCTAAAATCTGCTTTAATTGTGAATAATCAATAGTCATTGTTTTTTATCTGCCTTCCTGTATTAATTCAGCTCAGTGGATGATATTTAGCTACTTTTCTTTGAGGATACAAGGGAACTTTATCTATATTTCGACTTTATAATTCATCATAGCCCTTGTAGGCTTTCTTTTCCAGGTTGTATAATTTTTAAAGATAAGGCTGCACCCCATGATTCTCTGTATTTGTCTTAATGTTTACTAAATGTTTACTTAATGTTTACTTAATGTTTACTAAAAGAATATATTACTGTATGCATGGAACTACTTAAGATTACTTAAGAGCAGTTTGTGACCTCTACAGTGGGCTATACCTGACATTTAAAAAGTATATTAGTCTCTAGGCTACTTCTATATAGTCTTGAAGTATTTACATTTATTAGCATTTCCTATAAAAAATTCAGACATTATCAATGAGGATTTTAAAGGCATTAGGCAACTTTGTAAGACAAAGCAGATAGAAAAAAATAAGAAAAGTGTTGGGTTGCCAAGAAAACATTTTCACAATCTCAGTTTGACTTATGACCTAACTCTGAAAACTACCTTACCTAAAATTTCATATTCTCACTAAAATAATTAGTGTTTATTTTAATGACATTCCAATATATCTTTTTAGATATTAGCTAACTCAATGATTTTATCCAATGTATTTCATGAACTCCTGAGGGGATCTTCCAATTCTTGATGCTTCAGATAACTTGCTTTTAAAAAAGAAGGGGAAAAAGCTTATGATAGTCACACTATTAAAAGAAAACTCAAAGAATGGTCAGAGCTTTCTTTTGTTGAACCCACTTCAGAAATGAGCTATTATTATCTGAACTATGGTCTTCTTAAGGTTGAGTAGAATCAAGACATAAAATAAAACTAAAATAAGCCATAAATTCAGGCTTGTGCTAGACCACTGAAAATTTTCAGATACTTCTCATAACATTTATAAGCAGGATATAGCTTAAACTGATAATTCCATATAGCTTTCCCAGATAGACAGAGACTAAGAGGTCAAACAATTTGATAACAGAAAGAAAATTACTTTTCAGGAAGTAAAGCTAATAACTAGTATTTAAGTGGGGTTTTAAAGAGAACACAGGTCCTAGGAAGAACACAGGTCCTACACACACACACACACAAACACACACATAAAGATAATAATGATATTGCAAATACCATTACTCTCTTAGACATCTGGATGTGTTATCACATGTGATGAATTTCAAAAAATGTCCACAATAATTTGAAGCTCCCCTTAGCAAAACATGAAAGGGTAAGAATTGTCTTCCCCACACACTGTAAATTTGATTTGTGACAAAATAAATTTTGTTTCCAAATAAATAAATCAAAAATTTTATTATAATACAGTCTCAACCTCAAGAGGACTTGTAATTTTTATTAAATTCTTAGAGCCCCTGTCATCTTCTAGCATGTAAGTACTGCCCAGATTATTAGATGGTAAGAGATATGTGGTATAGTCACGCTCATCCATCACGATAACAGAAAAAAAAGCACTGGATGTAAGATGAAAACCATTTTAAATGTTAAATTTATGGCCAAAACTTTCATTGACCACAGAAGCATGAGGAAGTCCAACCAAGATCTGCCTAGTCTGTCCTATAAATAGAAATGCTCAGATATTCACTAGGGTCATAAATAGAAATTGTTGTTTTGAGCCCTAAGGTCTGGGCATGGTTTGTTTAAATTAAAAAAAAAAAGCTGATGTACTTTTTATTCTCACACTTAATATTTACTTAACACCTACACTGTACCAGTCATTGTATTAAGAAATAGAGATACAGAAACAGAGAACAAGTCATTGTCACTAGCTTTAAAGTGTGTGATATCATTGGGGGATATTCTCAAATAAACAAGTGTTATAATACAATAAAATAAATACTATAGTATGTACAATCAAAGGGTGTGATCAATCATCTGAGTTCTCAACTTAAGAAAATTTCATCCCACCCACAACATGGAGAATTGGGAGGTTTTGATAAACCTCTTCCCTAAGCACAACAAGAACTAAACATTGCTCACACAAAATTTTACCAACTCAGATCTCAGTGTCTTACAATGGTAGTAGAAGATAGAGATGCAGGGGACCAGGGCATTAGCATTTCCTGTCAACCAATGAAGGTGGGGATCAGGTACAGATGTTGCAGTGCACAGACCTTATGCAGAAAATCTTGTTAGTGAGACTGGAGTGCAGACCTATATAAGCATGAGGACTGGGAAGACTAGTCTAGTAGCAGAATCTCTGCTTATCAGTACATGACATCAGAATGCCCTCCTGGGAGATCAAAGTGAGAGATACCTGTTGCACACAAAGAGGCAGGGCCTTAGAACTTCAAAGATCAGTGCTTGCTCTGGCCCCAGCATTAAAGAGGTAACAGTGCATTAGAAGAAAGAGAAATTAAAATCCCTTTTATAACTGTATCAAAATGGAAGAGATACCTGGGGGTAAACTTGGCAACGGAGATAAAGGACCTATACACTGCAAACTGTAAGACACTGTTAAAAGAAATAAAAGAAGTCACAAAGGAATGGAAAGATACTCATGGATTAGAAGAATAAACATTGTTAAAACAGCCATCGGATTATCTAAAGCAATTTACAGATTCAGTGCAATACCTCAATCCCAAGAACATTTTTCAAGGAAAAAGATAATTTTAAAAGTTGTATCAAATTACAAAAGATCCCAAAATAGCCAAAACAATACTAAGAGAAAGGATAAAACATTATACACTGTAGCTTCAACCAATACTCCCATACTACATGACAATAGTATCACAATAGAAACACTAGTATTGGAGCAGAAACAAAAACACAGACCAAAAGAATAAAATTTAGGACCCAGAAATAAATCCCCACATTAATCTTAATGAAGGGGCCACAACCACAGAATGGAGACAGGAAATCCTTACAAAAGAAAAAAAAGAAATCAGGTCATTATTTAACTTTATACACAAAAGTTAAATCACAATGGGTTAAAGTTTGAATATAAGATCTGAAACCATAATAAACATAGAAAAAAACATGGGTAACACATGCAGGTTATCAACCTCAGAGATGTATTTCCAAAAGCAAGAAAAACAAAAGCAAAAATAAACAAGTGGGACTATATCAAACTAAAAAAAAAAAAAAACATTTGTCTTATCAAAGAAGCCCCAGAAACAACAAAAAGGCATCTTACTGACTGGGAAAAGATATTTGTATATTACACATTCAACAGGGATTAGTTTCCAAAACATATAAAAGAACTCATACAATTCAAGAACAACAACAAAACTCAATAAAAAATGGGCATCACCATCACTTATTATAAGAGAAATGCAAATCAAAACTGCAATGAAATGTCACATCACACCTGTGACAATGGCATATATCAAAAAGATTCAAAATAACCAATGTTGGCATGGATGTAGAGAAAAAGAAACACTTTTTGGGTACAGGGATTCCTTAGAAAACTAAGAATGGAAATAACATATGATCTAGCAATTTCACTTCTAGCTCTACTTATCTAAAGAATGTGCAAACACACAAAAAGATTTATGTGCCCAATGTGCATAGCAGCATTATTTACAGTAGATAAGACATGGAATCAGCCTAAATACCTACTGACACCTAAAAGGATAATGAAACCATGGTATATACACTTAATGCAATATTACTCAGCTATTAAGAAAGGCAAAATTTTGCCTTTCACAATACAGATGTAACGAGATGATTAAGATAAGCAACTCAAAGTAAAAGACAATCACTATTGGTTTCACTTATTTGTGAAATACAAGTTAAAAAAAAAAGATTTGGCAGAACCAAACAAAATGAGATTTTAAGAAAAATATATTGATTGCCAGAAGAAGCAGATAGGTGAGGAGAGGAAGGAATAAATGGGAACCCACCCTCCCATCAACTGTCTCCTGAAGTTTTACTAAGAACCAAACAAAAATGTAGACCCTGAATCAGAAGCATAAAGGTTTTTTTATATTTTCTAATAAAAAATAAAACTTTTCCCCGTTATTCTTTCCCCCTCACCTCAGATGTTGCAGTTCTATAATCAGTGTTCAGGGGTTGTTTTTAAGCTTCTCTTTATCTGACCCTTGGTTTGGTTTCCTTTACTCCACATCAAGTATATATTCCTAAGTAAGCTTAGTAATATCACTATTCTAATTCTGGAGTTGAACACAAATTAATATGGTCAAATAATCACCCAAGAACCAGAATGACTGAGGTGATCTGTGTTTTTTAGTGATGTTGATATTATAGATGTTGTGATGAAAAAAATCAGCTTGAATAAAATCACATTCAATATGGAAAGATTGAACCATATATTTGATATGCAGTTAATTTCTTAGTTTCTTGTTTTCTTTTTCTCACATCAGCAAATGTGCAGTCAATACAGTATGTGCAAATCCTCAGATATAGCTGCATATATAACAGATTGTAAATAGTCTTTCAACATTTTTGTAATTTACATATTTCTGTGTGCATAGAATTTTCTGGAATAAACACATGATAGTAAAGATTGGAATTGTCCATCTTTAATGAAGCAAATTTTTTCTTGCATTTCTAATCCTTGTGCTCAAGTTAAATAATAAAACAAATAATTAACTTTCCTACTTTCATGAATTTGTATGCATATATGCACATACCATACATATCCACATGGTTTGGTTCACTATTTTAGTGTAAGTAAGTTTTGTGTAGAGAAGTGACCAGAATGCAGCAGGTAAAAAGCTAATTATGATGGAACTTATAGAAAAGATAAGTCTTCTCTATACTGAGTAACAGAAAAGCTTGAGTTATTTCTTATATGCCTCAGATAAAATACAGAGAAGATCTAGATTGCCTGCTCCCGCCCCTCCAGTGCATTATCTGCACATTGGGGATCTCAATGCTTTACTGCTCTAGTGTAAGAAGAATGCATTCATTGTTATCTAAGTGCAAATAAATAAACACACCTGAAACAATGAAGAGATACTCTACCTCTCACTAAATGTAAAGATCTCTGTAATTTTCTATGTAACATATTCTTTTGAAAAACAGTCATTGTGATTCATTAATTTTATAATTTACTACAAAAATGGGTTAACTATTAAAAGTGTTTTTAAAAAGTACATTGTTCTGCTGGAAGGGATTATGCTCAGCGAAGTAAGTCAGAAGCAAAAGAAAAATACCAGATGGTTCCTCCCCTAGGAGGAATATAAGGGAATTACATAAGGATCAAAGAAGGAATAAGAACAACAATAATAATAATAACAACAACAACAACAACAATAAATACACAAAAACCAAAAATGAAAATACAAGGACAAATTGGGGATATTGGTGGGGAGGGAAGAGGGGAAGGGTTGAGGGCAGACGGGAGCATGGGGGACTGAAGTGATGGTGCACTGGTGTTACAGTGATGAGGAATACATGGGGATTACAATTGATGTCAAATATATGGAAATTAAAAAAAATATAAAAAACAGTATTGTTCCTGATAACGGAGAGACAATAAAGTGTATGTAACACAGTGGTTCTGTTGTTAGATACGTACGTTTCATTCTGGTACCTGAGTGGACATGTTACTAGACTAGGAAAAAATTATACATCAATGGCATTACTTATGTTAAGAAAATTTGTTCAAATTGGGGCAGGATTAGTAGAAGGTGAAGGCAAATTTTAAGACAGGGAATACTGAATTATTTGATTCAACAGGAATTGCTTAATTAAGGGTATAAGTAAATGGAACAATAGGAAAGGTTGGAAGAGAGAAATCAGGGATAAATCTAGTTTTATAAAATGATTGACCTAATGAATGCTGGTGTTGCCAAAAAGCTACAGAAAATAACACAGGGTGATCAAGGTTACACATGCCGTATTTTAGGTAACTTTAGGAAATCTATTTAGAGATGTCTACCTGATATTTAGATGTTAGATCAGAAGATCTGATAAACGAAGCTTGAAAAAGAGGTAAAACTATGTTACCAGTCATAGTGATTATTTCCAAGTGTGAACAAAGACAAAATCACCTAGAGTGAGAGTGTAAAAGGAAAATAGGCAGAACTCTGAAGAGAACTGATAACTATAGGCTAGACAAAACCAGAGTTTCAGGAACAGAGTGTGGAGCTTGGAGGCTCAGGAGACAGTGATGACTCAGAAAGCCAATTCATCCTTTCTAGATGTAAGGAGAGATCAACAGTGTCAAAGAGAGCAGAGAAATTCATTAAAATTTGAACAATGAATGATCATTGTGTTTGAAATCATAAAATCATTGACAAAAAGAGACATTTCCTCAAAACATGGGAGAAAGAAGCCACAACGCTGTGGGTAGAAGCAGGCAGGGAATCACTAGTCATACAGTGCTCTTCTGAGAAGATAGACAGCACAAGAGAGAGACTTGGAATCAAAGTTTTGTTTTTTAGGTTTTTTTTTTTTTAATTTCATGGACTACTTTTTTATTTATTTTTGTTCAATGACAGACTGAATTTTGATAATATATTAAACTAATAAGAATAACAAAGCAAGGTCTTAGTGTCTGAGAGAGGACATTGTTATGCAACAAAATAAATTTCCTTGACATTTCACAAATAACTTCAAAAGAACTTCAGAATTAATTAGAATTCCTGGCTGATAGTCAGACAATGAGGGAAATATAATAGGATGCATCATGATAAATTGAAGATGACTTAAAGCTCTATTACGTTGTCCCATGGAAAACTGGTGCTTATGTTCCTTTCCCTTGAAAATACCTGGACTCTAGGGCTTCTTCAACCATTAGAATATGGCAACATGGAAACTGGTACTTATGTTCCTTTCCCTTGAAAATACCTGGACTCTGGGACTTCTTCAACCATTAGAATATGGCAAAATAAAAATCATGCTAGTTCTGGATCTGAGTCTTAAGGGGCCAGAAGTATTTACTTCCTTTCTTGACACAATCCATCTAGGAGCTTTTTGCTGCCATGTGACAAGACCAGTCAACCTGAAATGAACACCTGGAAGTGGTCAGGTGTTGAAACTGGTCAACTTGCCCATATCAACTCTATCTTACACCAAAGTGAAGGAATGAGACATGTATGAGTGAAGCTGTTTCCATTCCCTGTTTCAGACCATCAGCTGCTGACCTCAGTCAATGACACATACAATAGAATCACCCAGATGAACCCTAAAACATACATCATGAAATACAAGAAAACTGTATTAGCTTCACCCTAGATTTTAGGGTAATTTATTATGCAGCAGTAAGTACCTGGAACACATATTTTAGAAAAGACTTACATTTCACACTCTCACATATGACTTAGATTAATTAAATTAATAAAAAATGAAGTAAACAGCTACAGAAAACATGTCCATTTACCCCTCAAGTATTTTCTAGGCAATTATTTTAACTCTGCTGTATGTACTTAAGGGGAAATACAATAGATTTTTTTAGTATTTGATTTTTTTCACTTAATAAAAAAATATAATTTAAAAAAAAATCTAACCTTATGACACCGCAAGAAGAACTATGCTTACAATCTTAATGTTATTTTTAAGTAATGCTGTCAAATAAAGAATAATGAGTTAATATGGATTTGTTTCGGTAAATATTCATTGTTGAAAACACATACTCCAATAAAAAAGGAATATAATCTAATGTTATACAAAATTATAGTGATACTTGGTTATAGCTGCCAAATAATGCTTCTTTTTCACAAAATACTCATTTGGGAGGGAAAAAAATGTAAGAACTCTAATGTTCAAGGTAGGCTATTTTGATATTTTTTCCCTTGTTGAAATTAGAGCCACTTGAACAACGTAAATTACATGAAAAGCTCCATGCAGTCCATTTTCTTTCATTTTGTGTGGTTTCCTGCAGACTATAATAACCAATTGTTTTATGACTTAAATAATGTTGAGTGTGAGCATTTTCACTGTGGTAAATTCAGGCATAAGCCACAGGAAGTAGTGATGCAGTAAATGTAATTATCCCTTTTGAGTCAATGTTATCTGTAATAACCCTCAGTGTATTGGGATTCATACTGCTGGTGACATGAGTTCTTTTGGGGTGAAGTCATAAAAATAACTATTTCTTCCTCCTCCCCATTAGTTGTTCTCACCTCCCCATTACAACTGGTGATGGATATTTTAGAATGTTAAATGAATGTTAAGAGTTTTATAAGTATATTTTGATAGATGGGTAGAAAAATAAGTAGAGATACATACATAGCTAGACATTTCACACACTGTTTGGAATATTGGGTGATTTAGAAAATTAGGAATTTTAATTGGTGGCAGGTACCTTAATTTCATGAGATATAGGGAATATAAAATAAATATTATATCTTTAAATAAATCAAAAGTAGTTATTTTTGACATTAAAAGAGCCAGTTGAGGGAACTAAAGTTTTAAATAAGAGAGATTATATAAAATTGCTTATGACATCTATTTCTGTGTAAATTATATGCCAGATGCACACTAATATGGCTAACAATAGTATGGGTGATCCTTTTCTTTCCTTATAGTTTAAAATATGCACTTGATTGCAATTTTCATTGCTTGGACCACAATTAAGAAAATGCCTAAAAAGTAACATTAGCAACCTTGGATTAGATTGATTTTTCTATTAATGATCATTTCAACTGCTTAAAAAAACTAATTAATGTTTATTTGTATTAATATTTGAAGAGATCTATTTATGGAAGAGATCAGCTATAAAATTTTTTTTCAGTGTAGGGTTGGTTAAAAACATCAGTGAAAACAGACAAATATTTCATAATATTTGTTCATACAGTAAACAAACTTGAATTTCAAGGGATTATATGACCTAAGGATGTTTCTTTAAAACACAGCATCGCACTAGTAATGTTAACAATAGCACTAATATAAAATAAACTCTAATATCAAATAAGCCAGATAAAAACTATTACTCTATTCTCTTTCATTAGATTAAATTCACAATTAACTGATTTAGATAAGTCACAAAGATAAAGACTCATAAATCCTGCATTCAGTGGTCAGATAAGTATTGAGTACCTAACATGTAGCAGATATATGGCCATGAACCGAACAAACACCAGTGTTTGGTTTTAGGAAGTCTACATTCTACATGGAAACACAGAATTAAGTAAATAGATAAAATACAGTGTGGATAGAGTGTAGAATACTAAGAGCAAAGATGGTGCAGAATGATTGGGATAAGGAGTTGATGGATCTGAGACCAGTGTTCTACTTTTGGTAGTTGAAATTGAGAAGATCTCTCTGAAAAGATGATTTTGAGCAGTGGTGAATGAGGTGAGAGAAAGAGCCTAAAGATGGCTGAAATAAATGCCCCTGCTATGGGAACAGAATATGTAGAGGCCCTGAGAGAGGGGCAGACTATATGACATGGACATGAAACATAAAGAAAGGTTGAACCAGTTACTAGAATAGATGAATTAAAGGGGAGTCTGAAAGTTAATGAGGGTAGTAAGTGGGTGTGGGGTGGATGAACATCTGTGATGACCCAGTGTGCCATGAGAATGACTGGCTTCTCAGGAAGATGGGAAGCCATCTCAATATTTTGAGTAGAGGAGTGACATTTTGTCTTTGGCTTTGAAAAGATCATTTTGGTGGCTAGGAATAATTAGATAACATGGGTTATATTGGTTGTTAATAACAGAGAAAAATAAATCCAAATTTTCTCATGTTATGAATCATTATAAGAGAGTGAGACAAATCAGCTCAAAGATTCAGTTTAATAGGTAGTTTTCAAGATATTTGCAACACATTTTATGGATTTTTTTTTGCACTTTTTTTATTAAAATATTTTAAAATTTACATATACTTGCCATTAATTGTAATCCCCATGTATTCCCCATCACCATCTCACCAGTGCACCATCACC
>JAGFMF010011629.1:3324472-3412618 GCA_019455555.1 Galemys pyrenaicus
GTCTTTATTGCTGTTATTGTTATTATTATTATTGTTCTTATTCCTTTCCTTGATCCTCATTTGGTTCCCTTATGTTCCTCCTAAGGGAGGAACCATCTGATCTAATTGTACTCAATCTTAAGGTCTCATTTTTATTATAAGCTTTAATGTCAAATATGAAGATTAGAATTTCTCATTAGGGAATTCTGAAAAGTTCTTGGGTGATCTTCCATTAGCCTCTCTTTTACTTCCATTTATAGTCTTGCTTGTCTTTCAAGGTCTAAATTACTATTCATCTAGCTTTCATCCAGCTATGAGTAATTTCTAATAGACAGATCCCCAGCTAACTTCTGCATAGTAAAAAGCATGTGATGTACTAATTGAATCTCAATTAGCTTACATCATATCTCTTACAGAATTTCAAAACATAATTGTTACCATATCAAAGGTTCAGAGGAAGAAGGACAAATATTCTTCTTTCTGTATTGCTATGAAAAGGAATCCAAGGACCTATATAGGACTCTCTGTTTTCATCATAACAAAATATAAAAGAAACCTTGGATAAATAAAGGGAAAAGGTGCCTGCTTTGTGAGCTGTCAATGAAGACCATAAAGCACATGTTACGCTTCCTTTAGAGTCAAGGTACAGGTGGTGGTATCATCCATAAGAAGGCAAACCACAGGCTCTCTCTCCTCTGTTCACCTGCTACACTGTGCCTTCCTTCAGTTCCAAAATAATTAGGATGAATTGTGGTTTCTTATTGGAAAATCACCTCAGTTGGCTTACTTTAATCTCTCTTAGAGTTGGTTTACAAAGGAAAACAACAGAGACAGAGTGGCATTCAGGCTGATAACAGAACAGCAAACAAGTGAGGGACAAAAATAAAGAGGAACAAATTTATACTGAGTCTTTTTAGAGTCAGATGAGATGCAAACTAATTGCAATTTACACAGTAGGTTGTATTTCCTATTAGAATATCAAATATGATCGTTCTTTAAAAAGACTGTAAAAAGAGGGAAATGTTATTCAGGCCAGCAACCTACAAAAGTCTAGAAATATTTAAAGGAAAGAGATACCGTGCACATTTCAGAATGTTCAGTTTCTTTTTCTTCATTTACCCCAAAGGTTTTGGTGAAATGGTGGAACATAATATTTGTATGTAAAAAACAAAAATGAAATATTTCTCATTGGTAAAATTTCTACTATAGCAAGCATCATAAGACAAATAACAAAAGTTCAGTCAGAATTTGAAAATAACTTATGGGTAGCATAAGTTATGGATAACTTATGGATAAGTGAGATGAAGAAAAGATCCCACCTAACACTTTTCAATTTAGCATACACACACACACACATATAACTTGACAGGGATTATTCTAGGCTTTGGGAATTCAGTTTTGAGCAAAAAGTACCTGCTTTTAGGAATTTTATATCTTCTGAGGATAGACAGATCATAAATAATTAAACAAATGAATGAAAAAGAACATTCCAGAAAGTAATGAATACTGCCAACAAAGGTAACGTTGAGAAAACGGCTGAAAGTTATATGTTGTATATATTCTATGTTATATTTAGGAGTCAGAGAATAGGTTTCTGAGATGTCCACCAAATTAAACTGAAAAGACAAGAGGAGTTATCAAGAAATATTCTACACAAGGACACAGTAATATAAAACCCCAAGGAAAAACAAACCTTGAAGCCTAGAGAGAGCTGATAAAGCCTTAACACAGAATCGAAGGATCAGTGGTAGAAACCCACTCAGAAAATGTAAGCAGGAACCAAAGCCTAAATTTTATTTCAGTGTGATATGAAGCTATTGAGGGAGTTAATCTGATAAGAGACCTGACTTGATTTGTTACAAAAAATAAAGAAGTTACTTTACCCAAACCCTATGTGACTAAGATTGAAACAGAAGAATTTGGAAAGTTAGGGGTAAAGTCCAGATGAAAGAAAATGATCTCTTAGACTTATAAATTTAAACAAAGTGTCAGGAGAAAATATTTTACTCATTATAAAGAATAAAGTACTTCAAGAATCCCTAAGCATTTTATGATCATCCACCTACACATGTACAGTTGATGTACTAATTGCAGATAATTCTGAGCCTTTGATTAATATCAGTTCCCTGTTCCCTAAGGTGTCTTATTAAGCAAATATTTGCATCATTAAGACTAATTGATTTTCTTTTAGACATATAGACTAGTACATTCTACAAGTGTATGCACCACACATAAGAGAAAGATCATGTAGAAGGATCATCTATCACAGTTACCTAGACATCATCAAAGTCTTAGAAACTAGGAACATATTCACAGCATGATGCAAAAACAAACAAACAAACAAAGACTCCCTGTCCTTGACTTCATCTTCCGTAATACTTAACAACCTTATAATAGTGGCATGACTGATGGTGATGATGATGGTGATGATGATGGATGATGGTGATGATTACTGATGATGAAGATGCGTTAGAGCACCTTTTAGACTGGAATGTAAAAGTACTCATCTAAAGTGTTAAGCGTCTTAATTTCTGAATTGTTTTCTATTAGTAGTGATAGATTTAGGCCAATTCATCCATCACTTTCTATAGTCTTTCTTGTGATAAATTGAAAAGAGCCATTGTGTTAGGAATTCAAGATGAGGCCAAGGAGTAGGAACCATAAATTTAATAGAAACTGTGATCCTGATTGTGTGTTTGTGCATGCGTACACACGGGAGCCGGCAGGTGAGACAAAAGGGGGGAAAAGCTATTATAGATTTTACTGAGTTCTACCAATTGACTTTATATTCATTTACATCATTTGACCAAAAAGACAGTTCACCCAGATTTAAAATGCAGCTGCCAGTCAAGGTCAATGATATTATTTAGTGTAACTGCTATTCAAATGTCAGACTTTTTAAAAAAAAGCATCCAAATAAAGGTGACCTGCCTTATATTGTAACCCCGTGAAGAACAAGAGAGCATCAATATAAAGAAGAGTCACTGGTGTAATAAATAAATGTTGGAGGACATAACAGAAGCAGCCACAGCAAAAGATAAGGAAGTCCAGGGTGGCAGACAGGGAGCTACCTTAGTTTGGCTGCATACAAAATTCTCCTTAATAGCAGCAATGGGGAAGGAAGGAAAATCACAATCACAGAGTAATAATATTTCAAGGTTTACCCCCTAAAAATGATGTTTATAATTTCTTCAACTTATGAGTTTGGGGTGACATCTCTAAAGATTTTAATCTATGATACTTTTAAAATAATACATTTAGTACATGTATCTATCCATTAATAGAGACTGAAATATATCTCAACTTTTGCCCTTTATGAATGAGAAAGATGAGATCTTGAGAAATTATTTACCTTACCTCTGTTAACATACCTTATCAGTGATTTGTGGACCTCAGCACACCAACATAAGATAACACTGTCCATTCTACCCTAAATTATCAATTATCATCATTTTCAATATGACCAATAAAATTAGATATCTATAATACTTCCTTACGTTTAGATATGGCATATTTTTGTGGCACTAAAGTTATACATTTACACAGATAAGAATACATAATACTTTCAAAGAAAACAAATATGTTTGCTTTTTAGCAAGCAGCAAAGAATGTCTAATATGTTAAAATATCTACAGATAAAACATTAATAATTCTGGGCCTCCCTGGTGAAGCAAAGGGTTAAGCAACACACTATGAGGCAAACTGCAGCTACTGCAGCATGAGTTCTAACCCCGCTGCCGGCCAGGGAGGGGAACCACATGGCGCAGCAGACCTCTCCTGCCTTGCCCGCTAATCCCTGAGCAGTGTGTTTCAGTCAATCTGTCTGTTCTGCTCCCCACTCTGTCTTTGGTGAATACTCTCATGCCCCCAACTCTGGCCTGAACCTCAGTTCTTGGATGCATAAATAAACCTTTTTTTAAAAAAAAAATTAATAATTCTAACACTAAGTTGTTAGAAGTAGTAGATTTACTAATCCTTAAATATTGTGAATGGTCATCTACTCATAAGACTTTTTTGTGAATTATATCAGCAAATATCTTTGTTTTGAGTTTCAAGAGAGAATGGTGAATTTTATGTAGAAATATTAATTTGGGAGTCAAATTATTTGTCCTATTAGGTTAAGAATGTAAAGGTTAATCATTTCTCTTATTATATTTTCTGGTTATGAAATCAGAGCTTGAACTAAAATGCTCAATCAAGTGCTTCTTGAGTAATTATGAATTGTGGTAGATTTCTCTAACATGATCTGGGACCATGTTCAAAATTTTTGCTTTCTGAAGAAAATACTTTCTGCCTTTCTTTGTTTTCATCCTAATTTACTTCTAGCTTCGAAGTACAAATACAATGAAAATGTCATAACCTATAAAACAGGTTAAGTCTCTATGAACAGATAGAATGCCTACACATTGCATCAACTGAATTGGGGGAAAGTGAAGGTTTTGTTATTTTTCTCAGCAATATTCAATGAAACAAAACAAAGCTGAATATTGTAATAGCACCAAAGCTAGAAAAGCACACGGTACCTCTGAGGACTTCCAAATCATCAACAGGAAGTATTGCTTAAGGACTAAGCTGAAGTAGACCATGCTTTATCTGTTTGCTGATGTTGTGAAGCACACATGGGCACTGTTAGGGTTCACTTTCCACTGTTCTGTTAACAGAGTCTTTGAAGTTCTTTTGTCAAGAGTAATCCCAGCCCTAGCATTTATGAAAACAAAACAAAAACATGTTTTCAGCATCTCAACACAGTGCAAGAAAAAAACATTAGAACTTTGTTGTAACTGTGGAGATTTTGGTCAGCTGCACAACACTGACAACTGAACATGATTTATTTTTCCTCATAAAATGAGTCTTGGAGAAAGCATTTCAAACCTGATATTAGAGAATCGCAAAAATGCTACACTTTCAACTTGAAAGGAAATTGAATGTCCTCCTTTCAACTTCACTGTTCATGGAGCTTGACATTTATCATTATGCTCACAAGATGACTACTCTTCTCTAAGTATTATATACATGGGGAGAGAGGGAAAAGGCTAAGAGCAAAAGTCAGAAAGCATATTCCAGACAAGTCTTTCTCTTTACAAAAGTTTTGTATAAAGGTGCACCAAGTCATATCTACCTATAACTCATTTGCCAGGACTTTATCAGGTTACTTACTATGTCTAGTTTTTAAAATGTTAGGGAAAACTTACATTTTAGCTAAGTAAAATGCTAACCCCAAAACTAAAACTATTTTCAATGAAAGAAAAATGTAATAATGATTAGAATTTGCCTTTCTTTCCTTATTAAGGGATTGCTTATCTTATTTAAAAGTGTGTTACTACTTCCTTTGTTACAGAGGTTTTTGATGTTTCTCAGCCAGTGCTTATTAAACCTTCTTTAAGAGATGCAAAATCAAATAATTTACCAAGAATTTCCCAATACTCCTTCATCTCTTTCTTTACTTTTACAGACAAGAGTTCCTGCCAGATATAAAATAAAACTGCTTAGCAATAATCTTAATTTCTAGATGTCAATACGAATACTGTTCTGAAATGTAGAAGGAAGAAAGGGATCCTTTATGTTTTCTTTACTTGTGCCAGTATCTTAAATAGGAAAAAGAGGGAGATTTAAACCCTGCCTCAATTACACAGTTAGATCATATTCAGAAGCATTATAATCTGTATGAGTGGCAAAATGCAAGTCCCACCCTAATAATAAACACCCAGCTTCACATAAAACTATATTGCTCATGATGGGGATTAACTATGACAAACTTCTCTACCATTCCAGAATCAAACATGGATAACCATAGATATATGAGCGCTCTTATATAAAAATGAAATTGAGGTCACTATATGTGACATGCTACGGTAGCTTCAGACAATATAAAACCATAACTTGAAGTTGAGATATGCTTCTGTATATATTCCTCTGTATATTTCTTTGTGAAAGGGGGGTATTTTCAGGATTTATTAACATTAATATGCCAACCTTATTATATCAGTACACTGACGATATTTTATAGAGATCTCATAAAGATAGCTGAGTATAGGTTTTGAAATTATTCAGAAAGTGCTTTAAGACCTGGCTCCTTCAGTCTGTGCAAACTCTTGGTATCTCAGTCTACTCTTTATTTAAGTGCTATAATAACACTTGTTTCATGATTATTATGAAGCTTGAATCTGTTAATGAATATAAATACTTGAAGTATCTCTGGTATAGATTATATGTTCAATAAATGGTTGCTGCTGTGAGTAAATTAAACTGGAAGGGAATGAAAAATGGCCCAAGTCTTCTAGGATTTACCTATGTGTAGAAGAAGCTTAGGAAATGTCCTTTTGTGCTTGTCTAAAACATACTGATCAAATACAATTAATGCAGCATTCTCTTAAAAAAACAGTATTTTGTATCTTCCTGACTAAAGTGGGATAAGCAGTTGAAAAATATATATGAACAGTAGATCCCTTCATGAAAGCAGAAGTAACTTCTCGAATAGTATGCACTCTCAAAACAAAACAACAAAAAATCTGTAGACAGTCTTGGGAAATAAAGAATAAAAGAAAACAGTCACTAGAAAGAGTTATCAAAGGAAATATAAGAACACAATAGTAAATAGGAAAAATGTCTTTCGTGTTATATAAAGATGCTTAGAATACAGTGATCACAGAGTGAGAAATCTAAGAGTAAAACATGCATGGGATGTCTTACTGTTGTTCCTATCAAGAGGAAGACGATCACATGAATGGTGAAAAGCTTCATCAGAGCACTTGGCTGTTTTAATGTTTCATTTTATGCTATAAACCAAAGAACCATAATATGCTTTCAGAATGTATTTGTATTCACTATTATAGGGCTAGAGTAATATAAAATACCTAACACAAAACAACATAATAGTTGCCCATAATTCATAGTAAGAAACATGCTTGCACAAATGAAACTCATTCCTTATTACATTTCAGATGAAAGTGTCTTTCAATTTTAAAGCATCCTTTCTAGCTAAAAGGCCTCATTCAATATTTAAACAGCATCAGCTTTCATCTTAAATAAACTGCAAATGCTAAAGCCTATTGTCTGAACCTAGACAGTTTCATGTTTTTGACGAATATATATTAGGCAAATGTACATGTAATTTACTCATTATAGATTCCTCTGTTGCTCTTTTCCAAATATACACATTTAAATTTAAAGGAACAATAACTTACTCTTTAAATTAGGATAGATTATCATAATATGCTCTGCTTCTAATATTTTAGGTGTGTACATTTATATTTATGGTAGCTCCAGTGGATAAAGATGTATAAGAACACGTCCCTGCCATGTAGAAGCTAATACTCTAATAAGTAAGTGAATCTGAATAATAAGTTAGTAGTAGTGTAAGTACTGAAATGAAAGGATAAAATAGGAACTGCTAGAATGGAGGGGAGAAACAACTCTTTTTTTCATAGAATGAGATAGGTAAAACAGATTGAAGTTTCCATACAGCTGAGTACCTGGGAAAATGGCAGATCAGACAAGAAACAAATCAGTCTAGAAGACAGATGATAGCTTTTGGGGGTGGGAAAGAAAGAATTTTCAAGTTACAGCCATCTAAAATTCCAAGGAGACTTGGGTAGACACAACAGATATCTAAGAATAGAGGAAAGAGGTTCATATTTTTAAATTGATACACTTCATCTAGCACAATTTGTTTGAAAATACATATTTGAAAATTTACCTCAGTGAGTTGAATCGGTTACTGTCTCAGTTAATTAACCAGATATACATTATTAGACCAGCTCTATTTCTGAATTTCTCTCTGTTCATCAATTTCTTAATCTTAATGCTGTGACTTTATTAAAGGTATTGAAGGCAGGTTATATAGGTCATCTAAATGTTTCCCTACTTTCAGAACTGTTTGCACATAAATTTTAAAATGAGCTTACAAATTCAAAAATTCCTACTGAGGTTTTCATAGGTATACTATTGAATTTAGATCAATATATGCAGAATGTACATTTAACTATATGGATCCTTCTAATCAGTCATCGTTTATTTAAATCTTTCATTTTACATAATTTATAATTTTTCTCTGCCAATTTTATTAAATTTATTCCTCAGGATTTCGTTTTCATAATCATTATAAATTAAATGGAATATTATAAATATTATATTATAAATTATATTATATTATAAATTAAATTGAAGCCATATGTTTTTTATTGTAATAATCATCCTTATATATGTTTTATATGAGTAATTCATATCCATGCAATTCATTGAGATTATTTCATGGTAAGAATATGTTCTAATTGGTAAATATTTCCTGTGATCTTGGGTGGGGGTGGAAGGGATGTGCATTTTGCACATGTATAGTAGTTGTTCTGTAAATGTAAAAATAAATTGATTTTATCCTGGTTTACTTGTTCAATAGAAAAGAGATATATTAAAATCTCCAAATATGATTGTGGATGTCTATTTCTTCTGTTATTTCTGTCAGCTTTAGCACAAGTATTTGAAAATTCTGTTACCATGGACAAATATAGTTAGAATTGCATACCTTCTTGATATCATGGTCTGTTATTAATACAAAATATTCCTCTTATCTTTAGTAGTAGGGATTTTGCTTGCAGTGTGGTTAATATGAAATTCAGATAGCCATAAGTTTTCTTTTTATACTCAGTTTTACACAATACATCCATTTCACACATCTACTCTAAACTTCTTTATATATGTACACTAAATTTTGTTACTTATACATACATATCTGAGTCTTATGTTTTTTACCCAGTCTGGAATTTTTGCCTTTTGATTGGCATGTTATTCTGCTTTCATTTAGTATAATTCTTAATATGGTTTTACTTAAGTCTACCACTTTATATTATTGTTTGTTTGGTTGATAAATTCTCTGCTTCTCTGTTTCTCCTTTCCTATTATTCTTTGGATGACTCAGGTATTTTATACTTTTCTATTTTGTCTCCTCCACTTATATTTTAGCCAAAAATAGCATATGATGTTTATGTGTTATTCAAGAGACCATGTTATATGTCTTTAAACTTATCAAAATATATTTATGATTTTATATACATTATAAATAAGTCTATGACCATTTATATGGTTCCATCATTTGTGTACTTGAGGTGTTATATTTTATGTCTTTGTATACTACAAAACACACAGCACATTCTATCTCAGGCAAGCACACATCTTTCTCCTGCCAGTCTTCTGTTAATGTCAGGGACAAATCAATGGAGAGTTTGCACGTTATCTGGGCTTTATTGAAGTTTTAGCTAGATTCATTTACCACAAAACACTAATTCTAAAGACCTCTGAAAGATATGTTTACACATAAAATCCCTAAAGTCCCAAAAAAGCATAGCATCAAAAATTCACCTAAAATATGGAAGAATGATTTCAGCAAGAATCCCACCAGATACTGCTTTATTCTAATTTATCAGTCATCTGTTTTGGAAATTTTTATTCAACTTTTTACTTACACAATCATTTTTGATTGCTACATAACTATTCCAGATGAAGTAACATGATCCCAATGACAGTGTTATAATTTTATTATATGCAGAAACTTTAACTCTGAGTTTCTAATTATTGTGTTGATATACTTTTCATTAACTCATCTGACTTTCTCTTTTATTCCCCACAGAGAAATTATTCTAAGCTTTTCAGAACTATTGAATAGCACCATTTTGTTGTTTATTTTTTTTAATTGAAAGAACATTGGTTTACAACACTACTTGTGATTTAGAGGCACAGAATCAGGTCAGATGTTTATCACCAAGGCATCCACAGTTCTCCACCATAGTGGATGTGACAATGTGTTGAGTGAGCTAGCAGAGCATTCAGTTAAAAGGATTGATACTCCACTCACACTATTCAGTTCCTATCATCATATGTATAATTTGACCTCAGAAAACTTCCTTAACATATTCAATCCAGTTCCTACAGCCCAAAATGATGCTATCATTCATTACATCATAACACAGATTTTCTAATTAAGCAATATAATAATAGCAAACATTATTGAAATATTAACCTTAGTAACATATATATATAGGTAAGTGAATGAATTTCATTCTTGCTATTATTTATTGATAATGAACATAATATACCCAGTACATTGTTGTTTTCTAATTTGTTATTAATTATCAATATCAAAGCTGTTATAAGTTATAACTTTAATACTCCAAATGGGATAGTTTAATTAGGAACCTGGCTAAGAATATAAGAAATCTTTATTAGTTAAATATCATGAAATCACCAGCATATTATCTAACAAAATATTGAGTTTGGTTCTGAAAGCCCTGTAAGTTAGAAGAGTCAGATTTATAAAAATTTCCTTCTAAAAAAATACACATGACACATTGCAGTTTACTAATTTACAAAAAATTTCATGAGTCAGTCTTGTTAGATATTAGGCATGGAACAAATGGAACAAAATACTGCTGTTAAGGTTTTTCTTTCTCCTCGTTACACCTAGCAGTTTTTCTAATGTGAAGGAAATGATTTTCTTTTGAATTTTTTTTTTTACATTTTTCGAAGCCCCTCTAAAAATATCATTTGCCTAGAATGTGTGACAGTGATTGGTGCCACTGAGAATTCATCACCTTCAGATGATTTTTTTCACTTGATATGAGAATGGAAATTAGGATTTAATATATCATACACTTTATACATAACAAAGTAGCAATAAATTATTGTGCAGGCATAATAAGAAACATATGGTTCAAAGTAATCAGACATAGTAATGACTATCTTTACTATTAGCATTTTAATAATAATTTATGAAAACATAATAGAGTTACAATGAATCTAAAGTACACTATCAAAAAAGATTTATTTTTTTAAGGACTTACTCCAGTCAAAAAAATTATTCTTTCAAACCTCATGAAAACATCACTAAAATGTTTTTTATTTAGGAAAAGATTATGTGAAAGTCCAGAGTTTTTGGCACATTCTTACTAAGAACAGAGAAAGAAGCAGCTGGAATTCAAAACATTTAAAAGCATATCTTAACATATATGAACTGCTCAGTTTTGTCAAGTATTTTAATGGTTGTCTATTTAAAAATTAGTTATCTTGTAAAATGAAGCTACTGAATTTTTGATAATCATATGTCTTGAATTTAGAGTATGCTATTCATTATGATTTAAAATGCCTTGTCTATGTTGAGTTTTAAAACAACTAGAGAAACAGATGTCAGACATCTAATGTTGCTATTCTCAATCAGAGATCATTTTTAGTTTAGCTGTTCCCTCCTCTCCACTGCAATAAATTTGCTTTCACATGCATTTCTGGTCACAAGAACTGCAACCCCTAAAAAATGTGAAGCAAGCTGAGATTTGCAAATGCCCCAGACGTTGTTATGCAAAGAAAGTCTCTGTCTCGCCTACAAAAAAAAAAAGAATGTAGGTGTTAATTACTAGCATGTTTTGAATTTTCTAAGTTCTGGGAAAAAAAAAAAGCCTCTTCTTAGAACTCTTACTGAAACCATCAACAACATACAATGTGGGGCTCTTACAGGACAGGTTGAAAAAAGTATCAACTCAAAAACCTTCCTGTTTACCCTTTATAGACATGTTTGAGAAACACACTTTCTGAATGAAATTTATAGTATAGCCTTTGTTATTCTCTACTCATACTCATTAATGTCTGCCTTAAATTTAATTTGAGTAAAGACCTTGGGTCCAATAGGTATGAGAAACATTCAGTAACAGAGCCAGGATAGCTGAATGTGCAATGTGACTCAATAAATTCTGAATGTAAACTCAAAATGATTTACCTTCCACAGATCTACCACAACTATTCTCCAATACATAGATTGGGAAAAAATAGGATATTATTATAGAAATATAATTTCTTTCATTCTTTAAAATATTCTCATTCTTTTAAGTATGTCATCTAACAGCATATGAAATATTCTTATTATAACTTCACAAAATCATAAACAGTATAAAATATGACAAGACTAATTTCTTCTCATCACTACAAGGAAATTTAGTTACTGAGAAGACTAGAAATATCATGTGAGGATGTAACAGGGTGGTCCTAGGAAAAGGGGAAGTTTTAAAAATTCTGGTTCCGCCCTAAGTGGGTGGAGCTGAGGAAAAAAAAAAGATTTCTGGAGAGAAGAGAAGAAAGAAGAAAGGAAGATGGAGAGCAGCAAGAAGACCTGGATGAGGCACGTGGAGCAGAGGGACATGTGAAGAAACTGTGCTTGCTTTTTGGTCTTGGACTGGTTGGAACAGATGTGGGTGAGAGACCCATGGGGAGGTTAGCAATGGCAGCTTTCATCTTGATTTTGATTTTACTCTTTTCCTCCCAAATTTGTCTGACTCTTTCTGACCCTTTTCTATGGGTCTCTACTGAAAGGTCCTTTAGATGTGTGCCAGGCTTTTGGGCCTTGCTTTGAGCCAATCCTATTTAGCTGGACTTTTACCCTCAAGGAGATGGGTAACTTTGAATGCTTAACTTAGCAACTATATTCTTTGTTCTTTCTTTATTGTACCCTAGTTGTATTAAAGTTCCTTTCCATTAAAGGTTTTATATGTTTATCTTAATGCAGCGGATGGCAAAACCCATTCAAAGAGGGCAGGCTCGGGGGTTCTAAGTGCTCCTCTCCCTGCCCTGTAACAAGGACAGTATGAAACTAGGGTCTAAAGCAATATTTTATAATTTCCTTCCAGTGCATTTTCCATTTTAACTCACTTGTATTAATATGCCTTTATATAAATCCACAGGCAATATGCAAGATCTAAAAACTAGCCACAATGTGGACAGTGATCAAGTTAGAACTGCATTTCATGAGAAGTAGCAGATTTTTGAATTAAAATGCTGTTCAATATTTACCAAATTGTTCTACACCTTTTCTTCTGTAACCTCTTGTCAAAAGCCACATGTGTCTTGCTATTTTCAGAGTAAATTTGTAACAATGGGGTAATCTAATTGCTAGTTATTTGGTTATAGCTATCTGTGGTAGCCCAATTAGGGAGCAGCCTGAAATCGGGTGGAAGCACTAGTGAGGCCCAGTTTATTTATAACTTGATATTTATGGAGGACTCAGTAGTAAAACTCAGTCTCATAAAGGTGTAAAGTTGCTGCTTCTGAAACCCACAGTATTTGTAAAAAAGGCCACCTCATCAATCATTCATGAACAGAGAAAGACCCCAAGTTTTCAAGACCAATTTTTACATCATTTTAGTAAGGTAATCATGACAAATACTATGCTAAGAAAACCAGTTCAACTCATTTTCACCCAAATTTGGATAAAGGACTAAATATCAAATAGGAATATCTTATAAGCAACTCTACATAATCATTCCATGTATAAGGAAAAAATGCCTTCAAATTGCTTTATCAAAATTTTTATCTTCTATAGTTAGAATTCCATCCCTCCATAAATCAAAAGAACACATCAGATT
Organism: Galemys pyrenaicus; assembly: GCA_019455555.1. NCBI lineage: Eukaryota > Metazoa > Chordata > Mammalia > Eulipotyphla > Talpidae > Galemys > Galemys pyrenaicus. The sequence goes on from JAGFMF010011629.1 coordinate 3,337,846, forward strand.
GAGAATAAGCAAGGAGAGAAAGCAGAATAATGGAGGAATGCCAGTGGAAACACGGAGCTATGTGATGGACTTGCTTGCCTCCAAAAAGTATAACTACTTTATTATTCTGAGAAAATGGTTTTCTCTCAAGATGGAAATTAAGGGCCTCCCTGGTGGTGCAACGGGTTAAGCACTGCACTATGAAGCATCTGAAGACACTGCAGCACGAGTTTGATCCCCAGCCAGGGTGGTACCCACATGGCATGGCAGAGCTCTCCTGCCTTGCCCACTGTTCTCCTCAGCAGTGTATTTCAGTCAACCTTCCTGTTCTATTCCCCACTCTGTCTCTGTTGAATCCTTACACACACACACACACACACACACACACACACACACACCGCCACCTCTGGCCTATATCCCAGTTCTTGTATGCATAAATAAATGAATTTAAAAAAAAAAGATGGAAATTCAGTCATATTTCTAACTCCTTATATACTGGCCAGGCTTATATATAATTTGAGACTAGTGCACATTTGTAGGCAGATTCCTTCTTAATTATTGTAGGAATAATTTGATGCACAAAATTAGCTTAAGAAATGAAATATTTCCATTTACTAGACTGACAGATATGGTTGGCATATCTGTATATTTGTTGTAACTATTGCCAATGAGATGTTAAAATTTGTTAAAAGAAATTGTTTTAACATTCTGTATCTTATTATTGTACAGAATTTTTGAAGAAATATAGGTATGACACGATAAAATTATTATTAAAATTCCTTGAATATCTTGAGACAGCTAAGTCCCAAACATTTTGATTACATTTTCTGACAAATATCACAACAAATCTGAGATAACTATCACATCCACCTTTTAATACTGACAAAGCTGATAACCTTATAGCTTGCAAGTAATTACTCAAGATCACATAGTTAATACTAGCTAGATATGAAATTTAAAGTCAGTTCTCTCTATAATATGACTATATACAATATCAGAATATTAAAATAGTAACATGTATATTTATGTATTAGAGGTAAGTATGTATTTATGTGGTATACATACTACATACATGTGCATACTTCAAACGATAAAGACATAATACAGATAAATAAACCTTGTGAGATAATGGTGTGCTTACTTTACCCACTAATTAACCAAAACTTTATATTGTAGAGACAATTCCTAGTATGTGCACCATTGGGGAAGGCTATTCATCAGCATTCTATGGGATGATTTTTTTAAGAAAGATTAAGATTCAAGAGCACCATTCCAATTACAGTAAATCAAAAGCATTCCAAGGCTAAGTGAGTTTTAGAGCCCCTCACATATTTCTAATGTTCAATCAGGTTTGGTAACTCTTAGACACAATGTCTACAAAGGTCCCTGAAGCTTACATTCTGTAAGACTAGTGTATTAACATCGAAACCTGATTAAAATTAAGAAAAGGTAAAGAAAATATTTCTATTTGCAAACTGTCATTTGAAGGGCAATATGTAAAAGTTATAGTGTTTGGCATATATAATGGTATGGCATATAATGGCTGGCAATGGTTATTTACCAGTACCATAAAAAGTCAAAATCTGGGACTTTTATTATGAACATTATGCTTTTCAATATTACTCTCCTTTTTACCTCAAATGACTTTGGGACAAATCTCATGACTGCTATTCACCCTCATATAAAATTGAAAAATTACATACACTTTCTGTGCCTTGATTTCTTTACCTATGAGAGATCACGTGACATGACATGTATCATATTTTCGTGAGGAGAAAGGGAACATGCTTGGTAAAATGAAACAGCTGAGGCAATCATAAAAATTACGATTATTGATTCGTAATAAAATACTCAAATTTATAAATATATACTAACTTTAGTAATATTTCAAAAAGGCATTCCTCTGTGACCTAATTATCTCCTTCTTCATTTTTATGAGATGACTAAGATAAGAATACAGATTACTGATATTAATAACAGTTAATATTTAAGAACATTTCCGTAAAATTTAAACAGGATAAAAATATGGTGAACATCAACTATCTCACAGGGTTTATATTTGCTTCACTTAAGTTTTGCCTGTTTTCTCTTTCACTTTGGAGAACAAGTCAATATTTTCACCACCTTTTATATTTAAGCATATTTTAAAATGTGATAAAATCTTAAAATAGGTAATATGTTAAGTCTTCTATCTCTTCCAACTTGCAAATCATTAATAATAATACTAAAATCATATTTTTATTGTTGGGGTATATATAACTTGACATTATTGAACAATAAAAGGAAGCCAACTTGAATTCACATAGGTAGCTGAAACTCAGCACTATGGTACAAGTCTTATTATAAATTATCAGATAGTTTATTGTGGACAAAAAATAGTATTTCTCAAACAGATAAAATATCAGTTACAACTGCAGATGCATTTCAAAGTGCAAAGCCTGGGTTTCCACTATGGAGAATGTGACATTTTTTACATGTTGGAAAAAAGGGAAAAAAAACAGAATATACAGATTATGGACAACTGATATAAAGAATTCCGGATGAGTGGGACAAAGCAAATCAATCTGATTTTGTTCCATGGTGGTTTTGGGTTTTTTGTTTTGTTTTGTATTACTAAAAAAATCTAAAGAAAAATATAGATCTTAGGTTAATTCCCCACTGAAAAATCCCTATTAACAATGTGTAGTATGAGGCTTTATCAGGAGAGCTCCATGCCACCTCATGTTTGTACATGTCTACGAGCAAAGGCACTAATGACATTTGTTTCAGAGTATTGTTGTAAGGTGTTTGATTAGGGACAGATTCGGAAAGCAAAAAGAGGCTCCTCCTTTGGAGCAGAGGACATGTTTGCTTTTAGCATTTGTATTTAAAGATAGTATCTTTTTATGGAGAAATGAACAAGGATACATATTGTCCAGTACAAACATACAATCCCTTCTCAGTAAAATGCAGTTTATGTAAGGCATATGTATTCCTTGACGATCTTTATGTGAAAATGGGGTTCAGGAAAACTAAAAAGTGAGGATATTCTTGCTAAAACTGATGCTGTAACTAAGGATATATTCTTTATAGCTGATCCAGTAGCATCATGCCTTCTGCCATGAAACTGTAGTAGGCACACTTACTAGCTTGCAAGTAGCATCAAACTCAGAACTCTCTGTTTTGACACACTTTCCAAATAAATGCCTAGGCACACTTAAAATATTAAATGTGGTGGGCCTCCCTGGTGGCCCAACAGGTTGAGCACCGCACTGTGGAACAGTCGCAGCCAGAGCAGCGCGAGTTCAATCCCTAGCCAGGGAAGGGATCCACATGGCACACCAGACCTCTCCTGCCTGGCCCGCTGCTCACCTTAGCACTGTATTTCAGTGGATCTAACTATTCTGCTCCCCACTCTGTCTCTGGTGAATCCTCTCACCACCCGCGACTCTGGCCTGTAACCAAGCTCTTGTATGCATAAATGAATAAAAATCTTAAAAAAAATAACAAAAGAGGGAAGCCTCTGAAGTTAGCTTATGGAAAAATATACTTTCATAAAACATAATATTGAAAAAGGATTTTCTAGCACTGCCAATTTTCTATACATTTCCCAAAGTCAATTACCTATTTTTATTGTTTTCTACTTGGTCCTATTGCATATGCATAGAACAAATCCTAGTACATGTTGCATGACCAACACTTTCGTTTTTATTTCCTTGTTGCCACATGCTTTAAAAAAAATTAATGGCAATAATGCTTTCATTAAGTTTTTGTTATGTTCCAGAGCTACAAGCATTTCAATTCACATCTTATTTTGCCTCTATACCATGTCCATATACTATTATTCTACAGTTTTGAGATATAATTTACACATAACATTATTTTAATAGTGTCACATGTATAGCAAATATTTAAATAATGCTGGGTATTCAAAGGTGATGCTTTGATTTATATATCATGAATTGATAAGGACAGCTAATGACATTAACCTCACACAGTTGCCTTAAATTTGTTGTTGATGACTTATTACTTGAAATCCACTACCCTCTAAAAAGTATAAAGTTACCTTTGATAAAATAAGTAGGAAATCACACTGAGCGCTTCAGATGAGAACAGCATCTCTGACCAGAGTAGGTACATACATTTCAAGCACACAATTCGTATTTTCTTTATTAGTGCATTTACAAACCACTTTTTTTTAAAGTTGTAAAATGCAAGCCCCTCATCTTTAAATGGGGATGGACAGCCACATCAAATCACACGTGAATAATTTTAAAAAGAAACTTTCTAAACACTTTAGATCAAACATTAACAAAATGAATAATTCTTTCCCATGAAGTCAACATGCTTTCCTTGCCATTTTTGAGTTACTTAGTGCCCGAGACATTATCTAACAATTCCTGAGTCAAACAAATAGACTCTTTGCCTTAGAGTTTAGAAACAAAGAAGGTGATGTGAAGGTGGGTGTAGTGAAAAACGATTATCAGAATATGAATCGACACTCAGGTAGTCTCTCTTCCAGCAATGTTACTGAAAACAAATCTAATTCTCAGCAAGGATGGCTAATCATAAAAAGACATAATCCCTTTTTCCCTGTTTTGTCTGAATGGTATTTCTCCATAGGTGTTCAGGCACAAAGAGCTATGAACCTTTGGTTCTGATGTAGCCACGGTCTCCTTCAAGCTGTGCCTGTATCCATCAGACTGCCTCCTCCGCACATTAGGGAGTGTATCATTATGTTTTTATTCCCAATTGATGCAAAGTGGCCCAGTTGTAACAGGAGTCCATGCAGGGAGTTTACGGAGTAATTTCTATTGCTTTCCTGTTGTCACTCTGTGAATATATCAGGCAAGTTTTTTCCATTTCTGATTGGTGAAGAGAAGGGTAAAAACTCAGATTTCTAAGATCCCTTAGGAAGATGTAAAATGTAGGTTAAATTCTTATAATATGATTGACTTAAAAAAGTTATCTCTAAACCCCAATGGAGAAAACATGATGAATGAGTGTCTGTGAAACATGTAATGGTCCTAAGTCATCTGGTAGCTCTGGACAATAAAATATGTCTTTTTGATAGACACTGCCCACATTTCTAACAGCTATATTATGCAACTGTCAACTACAAGTCATTAGACATGATTTTGAAGGCCAAATGAGTAATATTTCATGAAACCAAAAACATAAAGTAATTTAAAAGTCAATAACTCCCATCCTGAAAAAAAGGCTTGACCTCAGCTTTCAAAATAAATAGGAGAAATACCTTAGACTACTCTATGTGTTCCTAGAGTTATAGTGAGTATTTTTCTTGTTTTAATACTTTTAAAGATTTTATCGGTAGATGATTAAAGATTGTTAGTGGCTTGGGATACTTAACATTCTTTTCTTTAGAGATCACAAAATTCTTAAAGAAAAATAAGGCAACAAAGAAAGCTTCTTTTAGATGTCCCAAGAGGAAAGCTTCCAACAGGACAAAGCTGATCTTTCTTGTTTCTCCTTTTGTGTGATCAAAGTCTGAGCTAATTGGCCTGTAAGGACAAAGCTTGATCCATTTTAGGACCCTCAGCTTGGGCCTCACGGAGGGTATGGTTAGATAAAAGAGAGACTGAGATCCCTTGGGAATAGAGAGTGACTGTCTAAAAGGAGCATTTTTACATTTAAAATAATAAAGTACCTGACAAGATAAATTTAGAGTTAGGGATGCTTTGAAGTTATGATGTTAAAGCAAATAAAATTGAATCACAAAGTTACATACAAATAACTATAGGATTGGAAATTACATAAATAAAGTTTTCAACAATTCATTTTAAATGGAAGTAGGAAAAGGAGCAGGTACTAAAAAAAGTTTGTTTTTTTTTTTTTTTCTACTTCTTGTTCCGGTAAGGCCATTTATACTCTCTGGTGTTCTATTAGGCTTCAGTGATTATGTTTGTTATTAACCTTAGGGAAAATTTTCAGTCTCTATAAGTTAATTTTTTTTAGAGAAACTAGGAAGGCTCAAATTTGTTTTATTCTAAAGACGTATGGTAAATTATTTTAGAAAACCATCTTCTCTGATCATTTCTAAGAAATGCAATAAAAAAAATTAGTACCAAAAACAGTTTTACCATAAGTCAACCTGAACTGAATTTTCTTATTAAAAATATCTCCTTTCTGCTGAAAAACAAATTATAATCTAACCCTTGTGTACACATGCACATACATAGGCACCGATGTACATCTCACATCCACACTCACACATTTTACAGTCTGATTACAGAATGAAGAAGGGCCTTATAAACAGACTCTTTCTCCTTGGGCCACACATAGATCTTTCCATGCCTTTTATTTCCTTAGATTCACAGGAGAATTTTGTTGCTACTTGAAATTCTACCTTGGCTTCATTCATATAGACATACCTTCCTTCACACACCTCACTGTATTTTAAGTTCTTTTCCCCTGGATTCCCAAACCCTTTTTCATAATCCCTTATTTCTGCTCCATTCAAAATTTAAACCATCATCCTAAGAAGGAGTAGAGGCTTGGGTTTAAGAGCATTCAGGTTTTTCAATTATAGAGAGAGACTGAAATTCCAAGCTAGAAATAACCTAGCTGAACTCATTAAATTATTTAATATCACACATTATCTGTTTTATACTTATGTTTATATGTATTAATATGTGCATGGCATACATATGAATAGATATATTAACACCTACCATATTATAATTATAGAAGTGAGTATACAATGTACATAAAAAACCTTAAATAGAATCTAAAATATGTGTTCTATAAATAGTTGCTGCTATGAAAACATCCAGATAACTCTCAAATCATTGACTTTCATATTTCTCTCAACCTATTTTTAACTGCCTAGTGAACATTTTAACTCAGACTGAATATGTCATTTCCTAAACCACATTCACTTCCTCATTTTCTGGTTTCAGGCTCAAACCTTGGAAGCATCTTTTCCCTCTTTCTTTTATCCCTCATACCTACTATTTAACCAGTGACCAAGTCAAAGCATTTACTGAAACAGTTCTACATTTCACATAGACCACTTTAAGCATCTCTTTCTGGTCTTCAGTTTTTCAGACTCTTTGACTTTTAAAGTATAGTTCAGGGAACTCCCTGGTGGCACAGCGGGTTGAGCACCCCACTGTGAAGCATCTGTGACACAGCAGAGCCAGTTAGATCCCCAGCCAGGGAATGGACCCTCATGGTCCACCAGACCTCTCCTACCTCACCTGCTGCTCCCCTCAGCAGTGTATTTCAGTCCATCTGCCTGTTCTGCTCCCCACTCTGTCTCTGGTGAATTATTACACCTCCCATGACTCTGGCCTGTACCCCAGCATTTCTATGCAGAAATAAATAAATCTTTAAAAAAAAAAGTATAGCTCAAGGGGGGACTCCTTGGTGGTGCAAGGGTTAAACGTGTCACTGTGGGGCTTCCAAAATCACTGCAGCACAAGTTTGATCCCTGGCAGGGGAGGGGATCCACATGGCACAGCAGATCTCTTCTGCCTCACCTACTGCTCGACTCTGCAGTGTGTTTCAGTCAATCTACCTGTCCTGTTCCCCATTCTGTCTCTGGTGAATCTTCTCACCCCCAGGCCCTGCACCTCTGACCTGTACACCAGCACTTGTATGCATGAATAAAATCTTTAAAAAAATGAAGTATAGGTCAAGGAATATTACTACCTTGATTGAAAATTTCTGATGACCACAATGACTACTGGTTTTGAACAGAGTAGAACTTCATTCTCATCTTTAGATCTTAGTGAGATCCTGTTTGATACTTAAACAGAATGACTTCCTCACTTTTCTTAATTTATTTGCATCACATCATCATGTGTTATATAATTTGTTTATGTTGATATTTAATGAATTAAATATCATTGCAACAGGCTAAATTTTGAGCACTGCCCAGTTCAGAAATTTTTTGGAATATCAGTCTATCAACTTTTGTAGTTCTTTTAAAATTGTTTTCCACGTTTTAAGAGAGAATTTATGTGAAAATAGGAATCATGATTTGGGCCCATAAACACGGTGAAGTCCCTAGTGACAATATCTATCATAGACAGAGCAAAGGGGAGTTTTAAAGAATCAGGTAGGGAGATGGCCTGATTTCCGTCATTTATGATGAAATGTTGGATTGGTTCTAAAGTCTGTCTCTGATTGGGGACAAATGTCTTCAGGCAAAAGTTTGTTGTGTGAGGGTCTTCTGTCCCAACCACCAGATGATCTTTTGCACATGTGTGTGTATGTCATCACTAAATAACTGGGTCAGGTTATTTAATTTTCACTGGAAGTCTCAACATGGCAGGTAGAGAAAGATAAGAGTTTGTATGAATCAAAACCAGTTCTACATGCAAAGGGATCTTCTTGTTGGGCATGTTCTGTTTCTTAACCTGAATGGTGAGCACACATTTGGTGAAAATTAATTGGCCTGTTACAATGGAAATTTGTATACTTTCCACAAGGAAGGGCAGCTTAATAAAATGTTAGAATAGTCTAACATATTTCATGATGAACAAAAAAACCATTCTAATTTAAGTATTTTTACTCTAAAGGTAAACTATTTTCATAATTATTTTCAGCAGTAGAAAAATTTTATTTTGGCTCCCTACAGTTTACACCACATACAAATATCCTGAGTTCCCACAGAGAATCTACACGCAGCTGGATATTATTTCTCCACTACTTAATGAGCTTTAGGATGTGCATTCAGGCTTCTCAAAGATAAAAGGTTCTTTTCTTATAGTAAGTTGTTTTAAGTCAAACAAGTCAATTATCTTCTAAGATGAGTATCTTAAAAGCTGAGGAAATTTGTTCTTTTATGCTCAAAAATTTACTTGCATATATAGCTAAAATTAATAAAGGTCACTAACAAAAGAGGACAGTTTGAAAGAGATGGAAAAAATCTTAAAACAGATGCAAAGGACATCAAATGATAAGAAGTAAAAACCATATTTACTCAGATTTCAATTTTGAGCACCATGAAATCATAATAAAAAATAAAACAGGTTTTGGTTAAGATTTTCTAAAGAGCATGATATAAATGTATTCTTTTCCAAATATCTCTAAAGATGTCAAGTACTATTTCATTGTGCTCACAAAAAATTCCATTTTTCTGTGATCCCTATTACACTGATGAACACAATAGCTTCCTCAAGTCAGCATATTTCTTTCAAGTAATACTATACCTGATACTATATTATACCAATATTATATGATGCCAATTCCTAATCTATACTGTACAATAAGCAATCCAATGCTTTTCAAAGAATTTAAAAAGGGACTGGAGAAAGTCACAATGACTAATGTTCTAAAGCAAATCTCCCTCCATTTTCAGGCTATATTCTACAAATTCTTATGTGCAAAACTTCACTTAAAAGACCTCCATCAGCATGCAAGTCAGCCTATGCAGAAAGACACCTGTGGGCTTCAACTCATTTATGAGACAAATATTGAATTCCACATTGCACTCAGCTGGGAATTTCCTGCTACAGATGAAGGCATTGAGTATTTTCATCTTCTAAAGCAAAGAAAAATGGAAGAATTATGTTTGTAACATATTATATGCTCTTTTCATTTTGATTCTTCTTAGATGGAGAGCACCAAAATAGATATTTGGGTCTATTAGAGCTTTATTGAATCTACATACCATGTTAGAAGTAATGATTTGCAACCTTTGCTGAATTCCAGCTTGAACAAATCCGTAAGCCAGAACTTTAAGCTAGGGAAGAATTTCTGGTAAATTGATTGCAAATTACATACTGAAAAAGTCAAATCTTATATGCGCTTATCTGTAGGACATTTGGACACCATTCAATAAAACTTGAGACACAACTATGAATGTTTACAAAGCAAACAACTTAATTACATATTAAAACTACTTAAGAATGAATTTTAATGAAATTTAATCAATCTGTATTTACATAAATTTGATGGCAAACAACTATGTTAATATTAGAAATAATGGAACCACAATTCAGTTTTCTCCCACAAATAGTAGATACAAATGTAATTAATTCACTTACACTAGCTATAAAATGTGACCCATGTAAAGATCTATATTTGCCAGAAAATCTTGTAAACAGAAATCTAATGGTCATTATGTTGAAGAAAAGTTTTCTATGAGTCTGGTGAATTTTCCTGTCTTTCCAGTGTGATACCAACTGACCTTTATTCACTTGAGACTATATAGGACTCCTCACTTAATATCATTGATAGATTCCTGGAAAATGTGATTTTAAAGGAAAGTGTATATAATGAAAAAATTCCTTGAGTAATATTTGGATCCTCTAGTATCTGCTGGGATAGGTTTTCTTTGTATCTATCTTACACAAACAACTTTGAACAAAACCACCTTATCAGAGTACCTGTTGTAGTCATGAGAATGTTTACAGAGCAAACAGCCTCATAAAACAGAGATAGTTTTTCCCCTCAGTATAAAGGATGTGTTTGCTTATGGCCTGTTACTTCCAAGCTAAGAGCAGGCATGCCTACTATCATTTACGGGAGACTCATATACTCCGGTTCAAAGTTCTCCTGAAGTGCCACCCCTCTGTGTGTGTAATCACTCATTGGATTACCTTTGTCACCTCCTGAGGATTTAGGTTCAAGGGCAATGAACAAAAATATCAAGACTTTGCCATGTTTGCTGTAATGACGGGAACAAAATTCACTGTGTCTGACCCAAGTCTCATGTATTTTCTGCCAGGATGGATGAAACCAAGACAAACTTAATTATTACTTTGCATGATAGGTAAAATCTCAGACCCTTAATTTTAGTTCATGATTTAAGAACATAGTCCATGAGATTTTTTGAGTTGATATAGGGATGGTGACAGAGATATATCCTAAAAGGGAATTGTAAAATTGTAAGTACTTCAAAACCTCAATCATAAGATTTGAGAGGGCGCGGCAGACCTCTCCTGCCGTGCCCGCTGCTCCCCTCTGCAGTGTGCTTCTGTTGATCTGCCTGTTCTGCTCCCCGCTCTCTGTGGTGAATCCTCTCACCCCACCCCACACCTCTGGCCTGTACCCCAGTGCTTGTATGCATAAATAAATAAATCTTTAAAAAAAGATTTGAGAGAAGAACATGTTGAGTAATAGTAAATAAATTGACCAAATTATATGGCAAGATAGGCAATAAATGGTCATTAACTTTACTGCCTGTGAACAAGGAAGATGTGAAGGTGTTAGATCTTATATAGAACAATGGATTCAAAGAGAGCTGCTGAAATTATGAACCAAACTATGATTTATGTTATATAAATAATATAACTGTAACATCACTGTAAGAGGATGGGGGACTATATTTTACCTAGACAAATGGAAAGAAATGAGTCTACCATAAGCTAGATGTATCCACCATAATGAAACACTATTTGAAAGAAAAATATCTTTCAAAAGATAGCATTATAAAATCTATTGCAAGCAAATTTTTCTTTTTTTTTGCATCATATGGAAAGGACTAATTATTTGTCAAACTAATTTCTTTTTCCCTTGGAATACCTATCTCAACCATGCTTCCCAGCTTCTATTTGCATTTGATATGGTGACTAAGTAACTGATTTCTGATCAATGGGATGTTGATGAAAAGGACTCACACAAATGGCAAAGTCATGGAAATTATCTGGTGAATTTCTTAGACACTTTCTCTTTTCATATCAACTGGTCTATTGCAAAAAAAAATGGAGCTGAGGACTCAATATCACTAGGGAAAGGATAAACATTTTCTTTTTTAAAAATATCAAGTAGTAAGTTTAATTTTTACATGACACCTAAGACCTATTACATATATTATTGTTTTAACATTATAATATCCTATAAAAAACATTCTCACTTGTAGGATGTAGAGACAACACACTATAGGTTGGATTTGACCCCAGTAGAGGCACTAGACTGAGAGGGAACTTGTTATCCCACGGGGACCAGACATACTTTAGCGCTAGAATATAGTTTGAGAAGGCAATCCCCTGAGACTGTGAACATTTCCAGCCTTCCTAATACTATTATGATAATATGTCTGACAAGTTAAATCTGATGCAAATTTCCACAGATTATGAATAATTTGTTTAATTGAAGGGGAATACAGATTGATATTACACTGATTCTGACCTTTAAAAAGCGGAATGATATCTGCTAAATTGCTGAATGGTAAGGAGATAGAACAATTCATAATACAGCTGAGAGAAGTTTTACTGCCTTTATTTTACTTACAGTTTCCAAATGACAGATTTGCCCTAAAGTATTTTTATTAAGGTGTTTCTATAAGCTAACTACTAAAATGTTGTAATAAACATGGTAGGAGATATTAACTCTAATACTGCTTTTTAGCATTTAGAACACGAGCAATGCATTTTTTAAAAGAAGAAAAAAAATCCATCTTATTTGAAATGTTGATATATTTTCTATCCATCAGGCAAAGGTAAGGATCACTTTCAATGAATGACTAGTTGTCTGGTTCCCCTAATCATTAAGCCAATGTCATTTCAAAATGGGAAGCTATACAATATTTTATTGTGACCTAGGATGTGATTTCTCCAAAAGTTAAATGCTTATAAAATGTTGAGATACTCCATTAGCTCTAAATCAAATACACTGTAAAGCAGTATAAATCCATTCAGCACTTCAATGCTATAGACTTCACATTACATATATTTTTATACTCATACTGGTTAGAAATAAATCAGATAGACTGACATACAGGGTAGGTTAAAATATCATGCTTGAGGCAAACAGGTTTTGTTTAATGTGGTCAGAGAGGTGAAATGTTTGAGCATTGTTCTATCCCACAAGGTTAAAGTAACTTGGAAGATAAATAAAACTATCTTGACTGAAAGCTGAGGAAAAGCAAAAGGACAGCTCGCCAGCATGAATCTTCTCAAGAGAATGATTTGCAATTGCTTTGAACTTATCTTTGTGTTTTTCATTAGTGTCACACCCTAACTGGAAAATTGACAGGTAATATTATTGTGCAATTACCTACTTTTGACTACACAATTATAACCCGACATCTGACTTTGGTTATTTTTAATTTTGTTTTTTATACTTGTTGTTAGAATTTGCAATTAGCTGGCTATACAGTAAAGTTTGAGGAAATTTTGATGCTTTCAATAACTAATGATCATAATAAAGCTGAATAATATCAAATATCAAACTTTGTCAAATTTCCCCTAGTTCATATATAATAGGAATTATATTTGTGGGATAATTATACCTACATATACTAATATATGCATAACATCTACAAGCATTACAAATTTTGAATTGACTGTGAATCATCTTGGATATATGAGCATATAAGATTATTCTGACAGCCAATATAAACATACCTCTCCCCCAAAAGGGATCAGATTATCCCAAATCAAACCCATGTCAAAGTGGTGCTGCACATAGAATTTTATATATATATTCTTAAACTTTAGATATGGCCAAGAACTTCAGATACAATTACACACTGTACTTTGCTAAGGAAAATAGTAACAATGACTAATTTTTATAAGCACACTATATAGAAATTAAAACAGAATTTTGTTTTTTCCAAGTTCAGAGTTTTTCGCAGCAAATGGTAAATTGACCAATCTTTCTGTTGCATAACACTATAACCTTATATGAACAGAACAGGTGACATATTTGGAGATGGATTTGGCCTCAAATGTACCTTATTGCTAATGTTTCATTCTAGTGTGTGTCTTAAAATCTAAATGTATTTTGAGGGTAAAGTGAAAACCTTCAGAAAGAATTTGAAACCTATCAATTAAATCTAAACTGTTAACTATGTAAATACTTTGCAAAAGTAAGACATCTGACTGCGTATTTATTGTTTACCTTTATTAATAAATAAGCTGTTTTGGAATATTGTGTGTATATCATAAAAATCCTAACAAATAGTCAAAAAGGACATTTCTATTTTCATATTTAAATGAGATTAAAGAATATGAGAAAGAAATATTTACCAGCAACAGATGAAAATGAAAAATTAGGTTTTTAAACACATCTGCACTATTTGATTTAATAACACTATGACAGATGTCTAGATTTAAGTTGTAAAGGCACCCTTATTAAGATATTAAATTCAAAAATATTAAGAGCTCTGGTATGATCAGATTCTTTAGGAATTTTTACTAAACAAAATTCTTAAATTTTCTGCTTCCATATTTTAGCAAGGTACAGTGGTTCTAGTTTGGTGCAGCGAACATTCCTATATATATATAAAACTCAAAAATAAAAATCAATTTTTAAGTGTCAAATTGCTTGAGGACTTAATAAAATAAATGTGAGCATTTAAATGAGAAAGGGATTAAGAGAAGAAACTTGAAAACAGTAAAACTACAATATTGCAAAGGAAGGAAATAGACAAGATAATGCCTGACATGTTGGTAGTTGTATATGAGAATGGGGAAAAGACATGAATTCACTCACTATTCCATTGAGTGTGTGTGCTGAAGTTTAATAATGGCTGAGGAGGGAATCTCTATTTTTTATTTCTATTTTTTTTTAAGATTTATTTTATCTATGCATACAAGCACTGGGGTACAGGCCAGAGGTGGGGGGGCGGTGAGAGGATTCATCACAGAGAGCTGGGAGCAGAATAGGCAGATCAACGGAAGTACACTGCTGAGGGGAGCAGCAGGCACAGCAGGAGAGGTCTGCTGCACCATGTGGGTCCCCCCCCTGGCCGGCAGCAGGGATCGAACTCATGCTGCAGTGGCTGCAGTTTGCTTTATAGTGCGTTGCTTAACCCACTGGGCCACCAGGAAGGCCCCAGGAGGGACCTCAATTGGCTAAAGTTTCAGATTGAGGTTTCAGAAACCTCTACAAAAGTTATAACTTTTGTCATATTTGCCTCTTGAGGTACCATGGAATGAATTGCAACTATCATAGTATGGGGAGAAAATTGTAGAGAATACATAATCATAAAACTTCATGCACATCTTTGCCATATGAAAGTACTATTCCTAGTTTTAACAATAAATTGAAAATAAATCACCAATGGTTACATCTTCCCTAAAGCCTTATGAATTGATTAATTTAACCTTTGTGGTATTTTTTTAATAACACTCTTGAGCATAATCACAATAGACTATTATTGGGTTAAATATCACAAACTAGATCCTCAGATAATTTTGCCTCATATAAAATGACAAACTGAAACAATCCCAAATAGCATTGGTTTCTAAGAAGTAAGGGATGAATTTTGTTCCTTACTTCTACCCTTCACAACCTTTATTGCTAGTTCTCTTTCCTATGGTACTCTTGAATTCTCACAGATGCTTGGACTGGGTCTAGGAGGGCAACACCGCACGAAGGTCTTTGTATATCTCAACACAAAATGAGCTTGAGCCTCTGATTGATACTGGGCAGCAAGAGGCACTAAAGCTGGCCAAGGACACTGACCAAATTGTTTATCAGTCACTGTGAGATTTTACCCACACATACAACTGCAATACTACTCAGGCTCAGAGAATGACAGCAATCAGATTTATTTAACAAACCAGGGAAAAAGAAAGAGTTATTGAGGACTAAAATGGCCATGTGTCTTACCCAAAGCAGTTTCTTTTGTTTTCCAGTCCTAAACAAAGAGCATCTAAGATGGCATCTTCCCACCACTGAAAACACAGAGCTCCTCTCCCCAACAATCAGCCATGTACCCAAGATGGTGTCTTCTCACAACCACAGACACACAGCAGATAGACTACATGCCAGGTTTCAACTCACAAAGACAACAGAGGACACAATAAGAGATGCTCTCAGAATTCCAAGATGTCCCAGCATAGCACCAGACAAGCGACACTCAAATATCAACTACAGTGGCCAAATGACCTGACAAACAGCCACACTCACAGCTCTGCAAGGCACCCAAGCCAGGTCTTTGCCTTCTCTGCCAGGCTGTTAACAGCAGCAAAACCAGGAACAGTTTCAGCCCCTCGGCTAATTGCAAAGCCTGGAACTTTTCCTCCCTGAGATTGGCTGCTGGAGGCCTCCACCTTCAGAGACTCGTTTATATAGTATGAGAAACATAACTACACAATAACATCTGCATAAGAGATAGCTAAGAACCACTGCATAGAAAATATGCACTAAACACCACCACTGGCATTCTACATATAGTGTTGCAATTATCACAACTACATTCTCAGGTAGGTAGTATGGTTCCCATTTATATACTTTGAAATACTGGTTTCAGACAGGTATGTAAACTACCTAAGGTCACAGGTCTGCTCCACAGTAAAGGCCATCATTTTGAGCATGATTCCTCTTACTCCAAAGAACAGAATTATTCTTTCTTAAATTATGGCCCCAGGGCCAGCAGTATCAGCATTACCTGCAAATTTGTAATTATTCTGAGTCTTACCTCAAATATTTTGAAACAAACTTGGGCAATGGGGCCGATCACTATGCATTAATAAGCCATCCAAGTTACTCCAAAGTATACTAAGCGAAAATAATCTCACCCCACAGCAAAACGTATGCACAAAACCCCCAATCTGCTAAGAACACTCTTCTATTACATAAGTTATTTTGACATCCAGTGTAAAGATTTACTATGCTCATTAAGGAAATCATTTGTAATGCACTAAATAAATTTTCAGGGGAAAATCTATTTTAATATGGGCATAAACAGGTAAAATGAGCTAACTTGCTCTTGCTGGCTACGGAAATTTTTTTCCTCAGTCTCTTTACAAACATCAAATTAATGTGAAACAGTTTCAGAAATTGATAAACAGTTTGTACCCATCAATATTATACTGATGTTAAGAAATAAATCATAAATAAATTTCTTAAGTTCTTTGCAAAGGATATATCTCAGGAAACTAAACAAAGATATGGTTTCTGTTTAAGCAGAATTTGGACTTTGGAAAGCTAAGATGGCAAATATATTTGAAAATGCTCATTAATTAATGAGTATCTGTTCATGAATCAAATAAAAAATTTAGAGAAATTTCTATTGATGTTTTAAAAAACTATATTGCTTACAATATATTAACATGTGCAGGGTGCTCTTAAATTTCAAATTGAAAAACATCTTACTTTATAAACAGAATTTGTAGAAAATATAAAGCAAATCAGTGTTATGGAATATTATCACAAACTCGTTCCCTGGCTGAAACCTTATTCATGTCACCTTAAACAAGAGAAAAGGGCCATTTGTCTCAAAATTTCATTATACATGAAGCACAAATATGAAATCTAGTTTTTCCACTCACATTAAAATTAATGAATCAAAATATAAAATCTGTATTCCTTATTACTATTTCTGTCATTGTTAAGGTAATCTTAAAAGATTTTTTCCCAAATAATATAAATGATAGTAAATATTCTGTTAATTTAAGTAATGCAGATATTACTTAAATAGAAAACAAGTATTGGATGTTAGTGTTTCCCTAGATAAGGAAAGCAGGGAGGACTTTATTACAGAATGGTTGATGCAGAGATGCTTGGATATCAATAAACATTGATCATGGACTGAAAATACCAATACATAGGTTTAAAAATCAAGCAGCAAGAAATCTTAAGCTGTAAAGGAAATAAGAGTAGATGGGGTGAAAGACCTCAAAAAAAAAAAAATGGGATGAGATCAAGGTTAGACTGAGTAGGAGTGATGGGAGAACTGATATGAAAAATAAAAGCTTGTGGTTGAAATATAGTTTGAGAGTCAGAGTAACTAGATTGGCTTTGTATAAAAATGTAAGTTATTCCCAGAAGCTGGAAATATGTTTCCTCATAGGATTTTCACAAGCAATAACTATACTTACATAGCCCTTTATTTTAATTACTTTTCCTAAGCCCTGTATTATAAAATATATACCTTCTATGTTTAGAAACAGATAAAAGTTACAAAAGCACATTTGTATCTTGATTCTTAAGATAACTGGTTTAATATTTACTTAGTGAGTGAATGAATACTTGGTACATGACCACCCATGGGCTCAAAACATTTATTCAAAATTTGTATCTCAGTTACTCTATTTGAACTTATAGAAAAGCTTCCAAATGATAAATCCTATTGAAGGCAACTATAAACAACATTTGATTCATATATACTAAAACTTGTTATAAGTAACAGATGATTTAAATAGAGCACATTTAGCACTGTCTAGCAATGAACATTTATTATGGGAATATCACAGCAGATGAGGCCGTGGTAGATAGTAAACCATCAATCAGATGCGAACCCTCAACAAATTGTACCTCATCAACTGCTTTAATATGTCATGGAGCTTCCAAATAGACATCATCAGACCATTTGTTAAACCCAAACTACTTTTTCACTGACAAAGCAAAAGACGTTTGGTATTTTCATTTATATGTAATATCAAAATGAATCGATGGGATCTCGTCATCCCAAATAGAATTTCTATGAGGATCGGCCATTGAAATTCAGTCTTTAGTTTCTTTATACAAATTGCTCTTAATGGTAGTCTTTTTATTTTATTTTTTTGCAAATATATACGAATGAGGGTTATATTTGGATGCTGAACTAAAAACAGTCAACATTATTATTTTCTAATGTTTCTATTTAAGCAGAACGGAAGAAAAAACCCTTTTCTCTCACATTTCTGTTATATACTAAGTATTAAGCTATTCTCAAATAACACTGCAACAATAAAAATAGGAGTTGAATGTACTCATAAACCTGACAATTACACTATCAACAAATGTTCTTTTGTGCTACAAAAATAACACTGATTTCACAAAAATAATAATCAAGTTTTGTCTTCTGATATTAACAGATCTTCCCCTTCACTTATTTCTTTTTTTTTTAAAGATTTATTTATTTATGCATATAAGCGCTGGGGTACAGGCCAGAGGTGTGGGGGGGTGAGAGGATTCACCAGACAGAGCGGAGAGCAGAACAGGCAGATCAACGGAAGTACACTGCTGAAGGGAGCAGTGGGCACAGCAGGAGAGGTCTGCTGCACCATGTGGGTCCCCGCCCTGGCCGGTAGCAGGGATCGAACTTGTGCTGCAGTGGCTGTGGTTTGTTTCATAGTGTGTTGCTTAACCCACTGCGCCACCAGGGAGGCCCCCCTTCACTTATTTCTTACTCTGATTAGGTATTTACTTTGTTTATGACTGCAATAAATTGGACTTATTTATATATTTTTCCTGGGAGTATGCATGATTCTGACTTACTTTGTTTCTTTCCTAGATTATAAGGAGCTTGAAGGTACTGACAACCTACCTCATTTGTTTTCTACTCAAATGCCCTTCTCAGCTGAATCTATATTTTATATGTATTATATTATTTTATAATCATCTTTCAATGATGGTCTTTTAAAAATACATAGATAAAAGGAAATGTTGGCACAGATATTGATTTGGAAGAATTGTGTTTTTCATTTTCTAGTACTTGGTTGACTTGTATTTTAAATTTTGCATGATAAACTGCATCCCTAAAAGTGAGACTCTCTTGCTAATTAGGTCCTTGAAAAGTATCCTGTGTGGTCATAGGGAAGATTAAATTACAAGATGTCTTAAAGAAATGCATCAATGCTCCTGAAAAAAGTAAATCAATGGGTCTTCAAAGAGGATTTGGAAAGGACTCCAGAGGGGATTTTCTTTCTCCCCAATTTGTAATAAGGAAAACTACTTTAAAATTAGGTTAAAACTTTTACCAATGTTTAGATATTTACCATGAAACCCATTTTTTACCAGTCTTTTTGCATATGCTAAACCCAGAATACTATCATACTTTGATTTTGAGCTGTCTTGACAGTTGGTGACATAGGAAATCAAGTTAGTCCAGAGCACTACCCCACAACTCCCTAATTTCCAGGGGACAGAAAGCAGCACGTTTGCTGTTTGCAATAAAGGATGCTAAGTTGCCAATCCTGGTTGTCTTTGCACAGAAGCATCTGGCCCCACTGTGTCATTCTGTGGAACTAGGGACCAAGGAATGGAGCTACTACAGCCATGCTCCTGTTGCTTATTGTGCTATAGGTGTGGGGTTTGCTCACTGGCTTGCTCTGTTCCATTCTATCTGTTCCATGCTATCTACTATTGGCAGGTTATGTGACCCCAGCAAACCAATCTTAAAAACTGCTTGGTTATCATTTCTGGAACCTTGTTATTTATGTACATCTCTTAAAAGGTGGGGATGTCCTCTGACAATTAAGTGTTTACAAAAGTATTGACAATTAAGTTTTACAAAAATAAAGTGATATGCTTTATATTAGAACATTAAGATAGTAGATAAGAGAAAAATCCTCAAGAGAATTTTGAAAAAAATATATGATCCTCAATTGTTAATTTTCCAAATTATATTCACAAAATTCAGCAGCATATACAATGAGATTCTGCTTTATATTCATTTTATATAGCATACAATTTGAGAGTTGAGTGGGACCATAAGGATCCTCCCCTTAATAGGTGGCTCTGGATGACACTCGCAAACCTCTAGTGACAACAGATATCAGTGTTGCATGACAGATATTTTCAGGTGATTCAAAGCATTATTTTTTTTACATTGATTGAGTTCTGGAATCTTAAAATATCACTTGACTTAGATTTAGCTAAATTGATTTTCTTTTCTTTATTCTCCTTTTCAACACACATTTGAGTAGGCAACTATTCTATTTCCCTTGGAAACATTTAACAATACTACTCTCTTTCCACACGAATGAAAAGTTTTCCTTTCCTCCATTCTCCAGACTCTTGGATGAATGTTTCCTAGTCTTAATTTTTTTTTAAAGCATTCTCAATAATAATAAAAAAAAAGTGTCCAAACTTCTCAACACCCTTTCATCATTGTCTATATATTCTTTATTCCACTGTTTGTTTTTTTTTTTAAATGTAGATTATTTCCTTCTTAAAATCTGCATATTATATGAAGGTAGCTACAATGTAGACTTGCCTTTTTCTTAAAATTCCCATCATACTGTTGCTTAAATTGGATGTTTATCATATGGAATGAAGTCACTGATGCTTAAGTCACTCAGAACTAGTATAACGAGTTTACATTTATGGAGGTAAATTTTGCCATATTGGTATTATGACCATCATCATCTACTCTGAATATATAAAAGTTCCTCATCAAATATTGATTAGTATGATCTAGGTATGATTTTTAATGAATTCTACTTTTTATAATGTTGAGTTGTGACACTGCTGACCATCATTCTTAAATTTGCATACTTTTTCATGTCATTAAATTGAAAATTAAAAAGAAATAGGTGCTTCAAATATTAAAATGGAAGAAAATTCATAAAATATAAGCTATCCACAGTTAATGAACTTAAAACACATAATTCAACCAGATTAGTAATATAAGAAATTTAGATTAAAATAATACTGTATCTGAATACCAAACCAAAAAAGTAAATGACAATTTTCTTTACTATCGAAACTTTATTCACTAGTTATTCAAGTATAATTTGGGTGAGCATGGAAACTGATACTCATTTATGTAATGATCTTTTTTGGCATTTTGAATTAAGGTCATTAAAATGATTATACCTTTTGAGACAATAATTCTACTTCTAGAAACCTTGCCAGGAAAATCACAAGATTTATGTTTAAAGATATTTACTGTAGAATAATATTGTAAAACAGACCATAATCTAAGATGAAGAAAATAATACACAGTGATACATAATGCTAATTCTTAATAAATATACACATATACTTCATTAACTACACATATACACACTATGTATAGTATATATAATTGTGTGTATCATATATGTATATGAACATCAAAAACATACTTGGGTATGATTAAAATGATTATATTTAAGGGTTAGGTAAAGAGAGTACATGTGAAGGGGTTATCTAATTTGGAGTTCTCCTTTAAAGTTTTCTCCTTTTTTCAACATTATTTAAATGAAAAATAAAATTATCTGAGCCTTTAAGCCTTGTCAGGATTGGTCTTCTGCTAACATGCTATGATAAATATAAAATCTCATCAATAAGACCTATTTGCAAAGACCAGAAAATACAGGATAAAATATTTAACACTATCAAAAATTCAGCATCAAAATATTTTTTCATGTGTTCCAAATTGCTTTATTCTTAGTTATCTACTATTTTGAAATTATCTCTGTAGACAAAGGGTTCATTAATTAGCTAAAATATATTTTCTATAATACTTTCAGATTCAGAATAACTGAGTCTTGAAAATTACTCTGATCAATTATAATTTAAATTTAAACAGCTTTTTAAATTACAGTTATTCAAACAAATGCCATTCCTTTTTGCTCAAGGAAAAATTGTGTTTCCTTCCCAAGGCTTCTCCCAATATTTTCATATTAAATTAACTCACAAAAAAACTTGATTTTTACCAGTATCCAAACAAAGATCTTTTCAGTTTTGGTTATTTTTATAATGATGTCTTAATAGCCAAAGTGGCACTGATGGAAAAACAAGTGAGAAACTTAAATGACTTTGACCTATGGGCTGTCTGAAGTTTGACTAAAATTCATATAGTAGTATCTATAATGCAGATTACAACCAACCTCTGTTATGACACACATATTTGGAAAGCAGTTATTAAAAAAAAAAGCTTTAAGTCAAGCTAAGTAAAGTACTAGGAAACTAGGTCATAACGAGGTTTCCTTAACATATTATTGATATTTATTATTTATTTCACAATCAGAAATATACAGGTAGAAAACAGTAATTCAGTTTAATCTATAATATAACAAATAACTTTGCTAAGTGGCACAAGTTATTTTGCTCCAATATCATGATATTTCACTTTCATAATGAAGACCTTGAATCAAGATATTATCAGAAAATATGTGAAAGTTTACAGTGCCGTATTACATAAAATGCTGCATTTAAGTGTATGAGTTTTTTTCAGAGACTTTCAACTTGACAGTGATTGATCTGTTTGTAATATTTCTATTAACACTAAACTTCATTATCAGAAAGCCATATTCTCAGATCATAGCAGATAACAGGAAAATTGCATTTGTGAGTTTTTTTTTCCTCCTCAAATAGATGGGAGAAAAAGCATTTTTGAGAAAATAGTCTCACTTGAATTCAAACAAATTTTATTTTATTCCTCACAAGGACTCCTGTTTTTATATACTTCTTTAAATCATATATTATCACCTGGACATTTGGAGAGCATTTTAAATCTACAAAATTTATGCAAATTACTTATAACTCTCTGCCTCAAATTATCAAACTATAACAAACATGCTATTAGGCGATTAAAAGGATTTAAACAATTGCCAGTTTGTTAAATGAGAGAGAAAAACCCTCATCCATTTTTATGCCTTATCAAATTTCCAAACACATCCATTTACAGTGTCATTTAAAGTACCCTAAATTCTAAATTGTGAATATTATTGTATATTGAAGGTGTGTGTGTATATATATACACACATACCTATATATATGTATGCATGTATATGTATGTATATATGTATATATGTGTGTATATATACACAACCTCATTATGTGTGTGTGTGTATACACAACCTCATTAACTGAGTCCTGACTAGAAAAGAGCACATGGCTTAAATTCAAGATCATGTGTCATATCTCAAGAGCATTTTATTCATCCCTTGTGTTTTGAAATGAGAGAAGTGACCTCTTTTCTCTCTTAGTGTTTAACTCCTGACACCTCAAAGTATTTCAATGAGTTCCTACATACTCTCCTTTAATATATTTCTGTAAATAGGGCTCTGAAGGGATTCAAGAAACAGGACATTGACACTGAACACTTCATGTGAGTACAGGCTCAATAGTGCACCCAATTTATCAATTGTAATAATGAAAGATGCTATTCAATTTACGTTTCAGTCCTCACTAGAACTTCTGTTTGCATGTTTATGTATTATTCAGACGAATAGTGACCCTGAAGTAGAAAGAGCTTCTTGTCTCTTAAAACTTTTATTGAGAGGAATTCAAAATGCACACAGTTAAGTGCTATTCTGTGTGCAGTTTAATGTAGAGTGAAAAGCTCTTTGGTGCCAGATTCACTGGCAACAAGGCAAGCAAGAAAGCATGTGCTAGGAGTTATGAAGATATATATGAAAAATTAAAAGTTTAAAATTAATTTGAACTTCTAATGTAATGCACCACGTGGAAATGTAAAAATCAATTTCCAAATGGAACAGCTTGAAACTTTTTCCTGCCATCTGGTTTTGGACCTGGCTCTTTCAATTCCAATTTTGCCCTTGTGAATACTCCAACTTTATATATTCTATATGGGAATGATAATCTTCATGCCACCTAAGCATGTCTTGTTGGGTTTCCTAAAAATATAATTGTTTTTGTTCTTTTTCTAAACCATCCACATTCCCCAAACACCCTTCTAATTATAGACACACTTGTTTTATCTTAAACCAGATGTGTTATTAGTGTTTAATTTACTGACATATTGAGTAGTGAAGGCATTTTATTTGGCTAAAAAATGCATCTAAATTTTTTACATCTTTAAAGAGACAAAAATACAGAGTGATGAATTAAAATAAAGTGGGGGTGGATTTGGCTATTTGAGCTTTAAAGTAAGAGAAAAAGTGGGGATATATGTATATATATATATTAAATAAGATTATGCTTGGAAAGCATTTATAAAATGCTGGCACACAGAAGCACTTAGCAAATGTTAGTAATTAACCTTCAGTTTAGTGTGTGTGTGAGCTGATAATAAGTAAAAGATTTAAATATAACTATTTTTCAGAATAAAATATTTGTTACTTTATGTATACTATATTACTTGTTTCACACAAACTAACACTGTGAGCAGGTTGAGAATTTCAGAAGTCCCACAACACCTCTTCTAATGTGTGCAGAAAGGGCAGAAGTGTGAGCAGAAACCCAAACCCTTGATGAAACTCTCAGAAAAATTTAGCAGTTGTGAGCTACCACATAATAAAATTGTTTTAGTTATAATTAAATATACCTGTAAGCTATTGAAGCTAAGGTTTTTATAATCAGCATTATAAGAATCGAAGCTATAGCAGTATAACAGAAATGCATCTTTTCAGAACATCTGTGGATCATTTGGTTCTTTTTGTTAAGATGATGCTTTTGTGGTTTTTTAAAGATTTTTTTTTAAATTTATGCATTGGAGAGCCAGGGGTACAGAGGCACAGGAGGTGAGAGGATTCACCAGAGACAGAGCAGGGAGCAGAACAGGCAGAGCCACTGAAATACCTGCTGAGGGGAGCAGTGGGCGAGACAGGAGAGGTCTGCCTCGCCACGTGGCTCCCCACCCTAACCTGGGATCGAACCTGCGCTGCTGTGCTGCGATGGTTCACAGTGTGGTGCTCAACCCACTGCGCCACCAGGGAGGCCCAATCATTTGGTTCTTAATAATCCAGTCAGATTGAGAGCAAAGGACAGTTACAAGTAAAAGTGATTTCCAGGAGTTTCATCTCATGTTTTTAAGATTATTACAAGTGAATTTTTTTTATTTTGGAAAAATGTAACCATTCCAAATTACTTAACTAATAAATCACACTACTTGCATAGATTCTTCAGATATATGAAATTATGCATTTATATATAACAAATTAAAAATAGTATATATTAATAAATATTAAAAATTGCCAATACCTTAAGTATGATATGGAAAATTCTTTGGGAGCACATATATTAATCAAGCTTCGCATCTGTTATCTCTGTGAAAATCTTATAAAAATGTACAACATGACTAATTGGTAACTGATAACTATATAACTGGATAATTTATAGTTACATAGTTGAATGCAAAAATTATAAAAGATGGGCTATTCATATGTAGAATTTATTCATATAAACATTTACATACTAATTTATACACAGACCAACTTACTTCAATGATAATATAAGCCCACCCACAAATTTGGTTACAAAATATTTTGAACCACCAAATAATGCATTTGAAATGCTATGCACGACACACAAAATAAAGGCAAATAAGCAGTTGTCAGAGAAGAGAGTTCAGTAATAGCAACATTATACATTAAACTCTTCACAGTGAGAAACCAAATCACCACTTGAACTTTATTCTGTGTCATTGCTTTTTGTTTTCAGGATATCAAAATGCAAATCTTGTAAATGATATGAGGCAGAAGTTCTATAGTGACATATATCTTCAAAATTGCCTATGTAATCAGTACCATGCCATAAATGCGGTCATTGGACAACTTGATTTACCAAGTCTTATGATGACTCTTGTTTCTAATACTTTAAGTTCTGGTTCCTCTGTGACTCTCAAAGCTGTACTTAATTAATTATATTGCAGTTCACATTAATTCTAAACATGTTGCACATTGGAATCAGGTTATATATACACAATTAATTTAAAAATATTATACATTAGTAAATAGCATATAGTTCTATACTTCCCAATTTTCATTACTGTACTTGTTATTTAACATAGTTCCCTTCTTTTTTTTTTTACCTATTAAAAACCTTTAAAAATCTATAAACACAATATTTAAAACTCATGTAATTGTGTGGTTATTTTTCCAAAGTATCATTATATTCTCTGGTCATTTAAATTACTAGTTTCCCTTTGGATTAGTTAATGAATATTTATTTGAATGAATAAATGAAAGTAATCTATTTTAGATTTCCTACTGTACTGTGTAACCACAATATGGAGATAATTGGACGGACATAAAAACATTTTGCTAATAGTGCAGTATATGCTATTTCACTTTGAATGTACAAATTACCATCATAATATCATTGGGGGCCTTGAGAGGAAGTGCATACTCAGTAAAATTCTCTAACAGTACATCAAGTCTAACTCATCACATTTGCCAGTCAACAACCTCAGCCCCAAATCTCCGCTTGTAACTCTGCACTGGTCCATGTAATCCCTAAACAGGAGTGGGACATTCTGTTAGATAAATGAAAATCCAAACTAGTTAGCCAGAAGCAGTTCTCAGACCTCTATGGGTTTTGGAACACACTTCAGTTATGTTCATGATTGCCTTAAAATAAATTCTTTATTAGCTGCCAACTATTACATTAGAGATTTCATGATGTGCCCCTGTCTCCAGGACATAATTTTGGACTTTGCCCAGCTTGATAACTACTTCTTTGATGACAGAGCTTTTGACATTGATACAAAAGGGATTCCATCAAACATATGCAGGGTCTATCCTAACAGTCTATGCGGTGAACTCTTCATAAATTGACAGAAGGAATGAATTTCTATACTTATCTTAGCAACTATCAGGAGTTATGAATTGGTAGTGATGAATTGCTGCATTAACCCTTTACACTCTCCTATGTAATAATAACATAAATATTTTCTCTTTGTGAGAATTTAAGTTTATGAGTCATGGCATATTTTATTGAGATGGAATGTGAAATGTAGCCTTTCAAATAAATGTCGTTGGTAATCATATACAAATGTCCTACTGTTATATCTTCAAGCTATTAATTGGATAATATCTCTTATTTCTATAAAAGAAGTTCATTACAAAATGAGAACGGAAGCATATAGGGTAGGCTTACTCTGACCTGCAAATATTTTATCAGAGTATTAGAAAAGATTTCAAACTGAATCTGTTAAGTATAAGTCACATCCTGCCTATAAAACAATATGCTCATGACTAATTTCTACCATCAGGTACAGCTGCTTTTTTCCTTCTAATTCTATAACAGACTATTTCTTAGACCATAACACCGTGGCTCTAAATCAAAGTTTCCAAATACATTATTTGAAATTTACATTTTAAGATCTATTACCTAATGCTAAAGATAAAAGTTTCAGAGACACACATATAGGAACCTACTTATTCAGTCAATAGCTAAATCTATCTAAAGCTTTATCACAAAAACAGAAATAGTAATTATTTCTATACTTTGAATGCCAGTTATTTTCTCATTATTTAAAAAAGCAAGATGGTACTTTAACTTCATTGTAGAAAATGTCAACACTGATATAGAATTTTAAAGTATATTAACTATATATTTTGGAAAAGACAAAGCCAAGAAGCATAATAATCAACATTAGTCATACACAAATAAATAATTGAATTATAGAACAGACTAGATGTTTGTGCTAACTTTACCAAGTTTGACTCTAAACTGAGGTTGTTATGATATCAAAAAGAGGGTAACTTCAGAATTACATTGGATTTTTCACATTTTCCTCCCTAAATAACACCAGACTCATCTTCAGTTTGTTTTCTTCATAGCATCTCAGTCATATACCTTGTTTGGAGACATGCCAGTTAAAGGGAAAGAAAATCCCCTCCCCCACAGTTGAACAAAAAGCTTCTAAGAACTATAAATTTCTAGAGCATAGAAATCTAGATATATAATAGATTTTAGTGTCTTTGACAGACTAAACTTTAACTATTTAATGACTGTCAAATCCCAAAGTAGAATCAGTAAGGATATCCCTCTTTGTGTGGATTTTATATCATTGATCAGGTACTAGGTAAGGACTTTGGATCTTTAATTTGACTGGGACTTTGGATCTTTAATTTGATTTTCACACTGTAAATCTAGAATCATTATCCACCACTCTCTCTTAAATTCTACTCTTAGAAAAGCAGTCTTAAAGACTAGCATGGTTAAATGAGATAAAAACCTATGTGAAGCTATATAAGCCCTGAAGAATATTCTGATTTCTCAAAATATATTTCTTTTCTTTTCTTCTTATAAATACTATCTTTAGTTAAAATGACTTTGGTTTCTTAATAAAAAAAATAAATCTTTAATAGATAAAAGAACATTCCCATTGACTGGCCAAGATCATTATCTGATTCATATGCTCTTAAATTGACTTATGAAAACACACCATATCATAAACACTTATCTCTTTTGCAATTTCTATTTTGAAATTATAATTCTTTTTCAAAATAACAAAGCTTGTGAAAATAACTTTATTTTCTTCTTCTTTTTTTTTTTTTTAGCACTCAAGTAACTTTGAGGGTTGAAGGTTGAATTTAAAAACTAAGAAAACGAAATTGCTCTCAGACAGAGGCCTAATGTTAACCATGATCCATCCTGAAGCAAAATTTTTATAGCTCAGTTGTAAACCCTTTGAAAATGTCACTTATAATGGAAGTGCTGACACAATCCTACTATGGATTCAGCAAGCTCCACGCTAATATATCTAAGGCATTTCATTACTGTCAATTTATCTCACTTTTTAAAATTAAATAACCTCTTCAAAAGTCTTCATGTTCCTGAACAATGTTGTCTTTGTAGAATTCAATAGTAAGTCCTCTTCCTAAAGTGGAGAGGCTTAGGGACTAACAGAGACACAATGTAAGGACTTGCACTCAAAGCTGACTAGTGTGTGGCATGCTTTTCTCAATTTGAGATCATACTTTTCATAGTGATAATTGGATTTAAAAAATATATGCATAATTCTGAAACCACATTCTTTATATTGGACCAGCACTGATTCCTAGACAATAATGTTCCACATGTTTTGATAAAAGTTTATATTTTTAAGTTAAATTCAGAGAATTTCTTTTCACCCATTCCCCAATACAAAGAATATTCAACATACCAATTTCCCCTACATCTTTCATACAATATAAATGCATTTAGGTAAATATATGAAATCTCAGGGGGTTATAGTCACATGGTAACACCACATTATATTTATGATAATTAAAATTTGAGCTTGAAAATGGAATGGAATTTGAATACAAGCTAGACAAAAAATGGCTGTGGATAGTATATACACAGATCACAATTTTAAAAAATGAGTATTTTTGAGTCAGGTTTTTCTTATCAAATCTCTCATACATTTTATAAATTCATATTTTTTTCAAATAATACTAGAGAACATGAGCAAATTTTGCAACTGATCTTAGTATATTTGATAAGCACATTTCTTTTATTTCTGTATCTAAATATCACTCTAATGATCTTTTGAACACATAGAAAAATATTCAATTCAAACTTGCCTTTAACATACTTTTCAGCTGTAGGAAAGAGAAAGTATTAAATCTATTTATTGCATACAGATGGATTAAATAATTTAAACAAATGAAAAACAAGTGGTGATTATACACAGTACAAAGAACTCCCTACATTTTATATGAATATTCATAGAGTTCAGTTTCCAGATTCACAATCTCACATTATAAATTACTTTTGAGCAACAACATTGCTTTTTGTTCTTTCTACACTACTTCCTATATGAGTCTGCCAGAATTTTCCAAATTTTATATACTATAAATGCATCCATATTTTTCTACAACCAAACTTAAATTTAAATGTAGTAATAGAAGAGTGATAAATATGATTTCTCAAAATTAGAAAGGTAAGATATAGCACATAGTTAAAAGCAAGAAATGTGAAATTAATAACTAAAGTTGTAGGACATTTTATTACCAGTTCTTCACAAACTTTGTTCACTCACCAGTTAACATTTATTGAGCATCTATTAGGTACAGGACTGTATGCTTACAAATAATCAAAATCAAACATAAAATTTCTTTTCAAATAATATACCCGGTGGTAAATAAGACCTAGATATATATAACAATAAAGCACTGTAAAAACTGATAAATCCCTTCCGGCCTAAATAAATGTCCAAGTCAATTAAGAGATGGAATCTTGTTTTCAGCACGTGGTAGAAAAAAGTTTGATCTGAGGTTTAGGACAAATACAGTAGTAAAAGGATATTCCAGAAAAAAGTCAAAGTCAAAATGATCAATTTGTGTTTCTCCAAATCAGTAAGTTTGAAAAGATTGTGGCATTGGTACATGCAAAAGCCTAAATCAGATATATTCAAATTTTATTAATGAAAACCTTTATTTCCCACTTAAAAACAAGAAATGTGAGATACTGGATTATATGATGTACTTACCAAAAGAAAGTACTGCTCAACTAGATCATATGACTAGGAAAGGCTTTAGAAGCAATTATCATAAACATGCTTTCTTATTCACCAGCACATAGTTAAGTAACTTTTTAATTTTTAATGTTAACACAAAACTTCAGCAAATTCTCAAACTCCCAAACAACTGTCGATATATTAAATGGGACTGTAACAGGGTCATCCTGGGAAAGGGGGAAGTTCCAGAATCCCAGTCTGCCCTAAATGGGTAGAGCTGAGCAGGGAAAGAAGATTCTGCAGAGAGAGAACATTGAAGGAAGGAAGAAGGAAGCAGGATGGAGAGCAGCAAGGAGACCTGGAGGAGGCACGTGGAGCAGAGGGACATGTGAAGAAACGGCGCTTACTTTTTGGTCTTGGACTGGTTGGAACAGATGTGGGTGAGAGACCCATGGGGAGGTTAGCAATGGCAGCTTTCATCTTGATTTTGATTTTGCCCTTTTCCTCCCAGATTTGTCTGACTCTTTCTGACCCTTGTCTATGGGTCTCTACTGAAAGGTCCTTTAGACATGTGGCAGGCTTTTGGGCCTTGCTTTGGGCCAATCCTATTTGGCTGAACTTTTACCCTCAAGGAGATGGGTAACTTTGGATGCTTAACTTAGTAACTATGTTCTTTGTCCTTTCTGTATTGTACCCTAATTGTATTAAAGTTAATTTCCATTAAAGTTTGTATGTTTGTCTTAATGTGGCGAATGGCAGAACCCATTCAGAGATGACAGGTTTGGGGCTTCTGGGGTGCTCCTCTCCCTGCCCTGTAACAGAACCACACAAATAAATAAATAAAATCAACAAGGCACTCAATATTCCCATGTCAATGCTTCTACACACCATGAATTGAAATAACATTATGTTCATAATACTTCCTATCTCTTCATAGAAAATGGGGAGATAACTGCCAAAGTGGTTTTCCTTGTTTAGCAAAGATAGACAGGGACAGCTACCTTTCAGAATTTATAAAAGGAAGCAAATATGAATGACTTGATGTCATTTTTGATCATGTCATAGTCTGTTGTCATACCTTATCAATTAATTCATAATTAAGAGATTTTAATGAATTTAAATGATTCTTTAGATGGTATAAATAAAGCCAAAGTCAAATAGCAGAATGGGGTAGCATTGATAGTTTAGTTTGATTGATGGCATTGATAGTTTGATCAGCAGCTGTTCTGATTGGTTGGTTGGACCAGGTATTTACTGCTTTTCATCATCACCCTTGGTGCAAGTCTAACCCCTCTATGCCTTTTACATCTATTTTTCTAGGTACAAATAGTAACCTTCTCTTTTTACTGTTTACATAGTAGCTGTAATTATTAAATTCCCCTAATTCTCAGTAGCAGAAAAAAATAAGTATCTTTAAGTCCACTTTCTATTACCTATAATGATTGGCTATATGTAATATAAACCTCTCTAAAATCATGTTCATTGAAATGGAGCTGTTTACATCTTTCAGACTTTTTTTCCCAATGAGAGTAACAGAATAAAAAATAATTAGGTTCTTTAATCCTAATGAAGAGGATTTCAGCAGCAAAGCTGGAATTTCTGGCTAGTTTATCAAGAATGCAGACTTTTAAGATCTTAGGCTATGATCTCAACTAATCAGATGAGACACTCACCTACCCTTAAGGAGTTCACATATTGTGATTAAATAGAAAAGCATGTGCCTGAGGGAGAACTTGGTAGCCTACTAACCTATATTTGAGATTCATGTTCATTGATGAGCTTAAAAATCCCTTGGTAGCCTACAATAATCAGCCTTTTTTTCCATCTGTTCTAACAAGTCACCTTACAGATAGCTGTGCTGAGCTGCCTGGCCCTGTGTTGTTTGTGCCACTCCACATGCAGAGCTATTCACTGATCTACGATGCTGGCACTCCCTGACCCTGCCCCAATAACCCCTTTTCTCAGAATGGTGATTCCTGGTAATACAACAAAAATAGAAATTGTCAGCGTGGGCAGGTTGCCATATGGAGGTTGACAGCTGCTCAATCAGATTATGACAAATGCACATAAGCAATGTGAGTGCAAAATAAAATCATTTCACAAGGAAACTTTTTTGGTTGTTTGTTTTTTTTTTTTTAATTGCTCCCAAGATTAGTAGAAATAGAGCCCTGGGTTTAAGTGATCATTGTATAGAACAGATAAGCTTGAATCAGCATAGAAAAGAAGCATATTTTTTTTTAATGTAGATAAAGTCACCTTTAAAATGTCATCTTTTGAACCTTGCTCCTCTTTGCCTATGGCCATAGTGTTGGAGAAGCCTTATTCTCCCCACCTCCCACTGTAGTCCCTTCACGCCAAGTACACCATGGCTACGTATTTTACAAACTTAAAAAGAAGACTCCTACTTCTTGAAAAATGATGTTGCAAACTGCAAAATGATGCTTTAATAGACTGCATAGTATGCCATGTGAACGGATACAGGATTTTTACAGTCCACCAAAAGATAGCACACTGCCATCAATAGCTGAGCTCATGAATAAATAAATATTTACAACATGTACATATGTATATCAAGGTAAGACTGCTTTGCAGGAATTCAGAATCTGCGGAAAATATTTCTGCAATGCATGTACAGTGACAAGAGAAACTAAAAAAGGAAATAATTTTAAAGAACAGTTAACATGTGAAAAGTTTTCCAGTAACTTGTCTGACCTTCCAAAAATACACAAGACTCTTTTAACAATAAATGAAATAGGTTGCTGTGATTGCCTATTCCTGAACTTGACTGAGTCATATCATCATCGTACAGCAGAGCTGGCAAATTTCTAGCTGAGCTAGTTAAAGTACATTGGAAAAAGTAGTCATATGTTCAAAGACGAAATATTTCAGACCTGATTTACAAATGAAACCCAATGCATCTGTATTTAAAGCTGTGTGAATGAATAAATGCCTAGGAACACATGCAAGCAATTTGAAATAAATCTTTCTGACTAGATGAAAAATTTTTTGAAAAATCTTGCAGCTATCTAACTTTCTCAGTGAGTAGTTAGAGCATCAAAGTTTATCACTAGAAATGATATACTTTCACATGCTAGAAGGGCTGTCTTTGAAAATTTATGTAAGAAGCACAAGTTAACACCCCTGACATCTTCTAGAGTCGATAACAACATACATCTCTAGATCCCAAGCCACCCAAAAGCTGCCATGCAGACTAACATAAATAACAGCTTGTAGTTTGCAAGGAAAAAAATCCATTGATAACACTAGAAAATACAGTAAAGTGGTGATATAATTTACAAGGCCCAGAGACAATTTGCAACTCCACTTCTGGAGATGCATCTGTACCAACTATCTAAGCTAAGTGCCTTTTGGAACTTATCCCACCAAGGTACAGTAGGTGAAGACTGGTAACGTCTTTAATGCAACAAAAGGAAAAAATAGAAAGATCACAGTGAAGGGGGCGCCTGTATTTAGAAAATCCTGCTGAGACACTGTGATAAATTATTAAAACTTCTTGTTAATGTTTAAGCTTCTCTTTAACCTCATATCACAGCATTGACAGTAAGGCAAAGATGGGGAAACTCAGAAAACATTTCTAGAGCTGAGATAAAAATATCAGGTGGAAGAATGATTCTGCAGAGTAAAATAACCAACCATCTCCTATCAAGATTTTTCTTAAAACATACATATACTGTCCAGCAAGTCTCTCTTGGGATATTTCTGCAGCCTCACTTTGGTGTACAGCTTTCACAGAACAGATATCCTGATAACTTGTGTTTGGTATAAACAAATGACATTCAAGAAAAGCAGAATCAACTGAACTGTACAAAAAGGTAGGCTCAAAGTCTCAAAATTCTATCTCATCTCATAAAATTTTTTGACAGCCAGTATAAAATATATTACAACACTCCAAAGTACTTAAAGCCTTGTTCCTATTCAGCAGATTTCTCCCCCAAATAAAGTTAATGCAATTTATCTTTATTAACACATCAATACTGATAGAGTCAGCCATGAAATGAGTGTTTGCAGCATTGCATTTCGTAATATGCCCCTTCTGAGACATCCCTCTGTCTGATCATTTCATAAAATCTGCTAACAACTTAGGATCTAATATATTCAGGGATCTAACATCTTTTAAAATAACTTAGCTTCCCAAGTATAACCACATATTCTTACACTGGAGCAGCATACATCTGGCACTATATTCTCCCTGCTTGAGGAAAAAAAAAAAGCCTTATAATGCTTCAAAAGCACAGAATTAAACAAAAATATATATGTTTCAACAGCAGAAAACTCTTCTTCTGAGCCACCTACAACACAAATCCTCTTTCCTGAAATAAAAATCTGATTCAAACAGAGGCAGTTTCTCTACCTTCAGCTGTCCCCAAGTTACCATAGACTAGCCCTGCTCACCGGGTTTAGATCTTTAACACAAAACTTTCATCACTTACCCCCTTTCCAAGCTTTCCCTTTCCAGGGGGTCCGAGTCAGCTTGCTCAGAGTTGGTCCAGAGAAGAAGAGCATCAAAACGAAGAGAAGTTCAAGTCTAGTAATTTTCCCCACTTTCTCTGATGATAACATTTCCACAAGTTAATTTCACAAAAAAAAATCTCACATCCTCTTCCCTGCTGGTTATTAAGATAGCACAGATCCTGGAAAAACCTGAGGTAGGTGTTGTTTTGCCATCTTTAGCAGCTGAAGTAGCAGCTCCCTGTTGTAGCCCTGAGCCAAGCTACATTTCTCACGGATCCGGCTCTTCTCAGCACGCAGTCAGCACAGCTCCTGCTCTAGGAGCTGTAAAATAATTTCTGATCTCCACTTTGCTTTCCGTGGGAATATATTCCTCAGCGGGCTGGGTGAGCTTGATTGAAAATGATAAAAACAGTAATGTCTGTGTCCAGCAGAAAAGAGAAAAGATGTCAGAATTGTGTGGAAAAGATGAGAAGCAGTTGTACTGACAGCTTTCAGGCTGCTGTGTGATCCTAATAGCCGTGCAACCAACCAAATTGCTCTTTTAAGAGTAATAAGGCTTCAGTGAAAGCCGGTATCCCTGCCACTTGGGTGGGTAGTGCTGGGCTTGAAAATCACCCAGGAACCGCCAGAGATAACGACTGCTTCAGTCCCGCTTCAGAATATTAAGGGCTGAGCAAAATATAGTATGCACAGAGGGTAGTTAATCTATTGTGTGGATAGATGAGGCTTCCAGCAATGTAGGAAGGAGAGGCTCGGAACTTAAAATCTATTTGATTTTTCTTTTCTTTCACCTTGTGACATTAAAATAGGGCTGCATCTGCACTAATTATTCATAGAGGCATCTGAAATATTTATTACAAGAACTCTGATTTTTATCCCCAACAATAAAACTGGCAGGCAAGTTCTCAACAGTTGTAGTTCTCTCAGTTTATCTGAGCATTCCTGTGTCACCCGAATGAACCTGCCACGAATCATGGGATCAAACTTTTGGAATTATTACCAATACAGACGCTATCAGGCGGTGCTATTCACACATTCAGGAAAACACATTTCTTATTTGTTTGTGTTTATCACCATGGAAATCCAAAAAGCACCCCAAGTCTCTAGGTCTTTGTAATTATATTTATTAAAACATTTCAGATCACAAGGTATAGCTATAATTAACATTCATGCACATGACCATTTGCCCCTGGAGGAAGAGCAGGTAGGTGAAGGCAACTCAGATTAATGTAATTTGGTCTCCACTGCCTGAAGTAAGTTAGCATGATCGAAATATTCTGGCCAATATTTAAAATCTGTCTGCATCTAAGTATTATCTAGATGGTCACTTATTCCTTTAATCAGTAAACCACAATGCATGAATTATACATTTATGTACTTTAAAGTAATCAATTGCTATATAATGATAATTGTCAATGTTATGATGTTATCACATTAAAAATGGGATAAATTGCCCAGTCATGTTATTGAAAGAGATATTCTAAAAATAACTTATCTTGTGACAAGCTATAAATCAATTTTTAAAATCAAATTATTAAAACTCACTTTTATATAGAGGAAATAAGGTTTGTCAAAGACAGTGATGGACATAAAAAAAAAGCTGTTGGATTATTTTTTACTTTAAAAACAAAAATCAGTTTGTATTCAATTTTTAATTTTAAGACTTCTAAGGTGAGTGAGAAAAGTTTCATGATTATTTTATAAACACTGAATTTAAAATTCTCTGTTTCTGCATACTTTAAAATGGTAAAGTTCATATTTAAATCAGAATTCAATTATCTCTATACCATTCATTCTTCATCTTATTTACCTGATTCCTTTCTCTCTCCCTATATGCATATACATAGAATTTGATAAAATAAATTGACCAACTCTCTCACTATCACCTTCAGAGAAAGATTCTAAAATCAGACTTAGTTTCTGTCTAACCAGCCCCATTACTCTTGAAAGAAATACAAAACCTCTCACAAATGGTGAATTCATTTTTTCTTCATTACTCAAGTCTGAGTTGAAGCAGGAAGATATCAAAAGGTACCACAAGGTTGTTGATAGGATGGTGAGATAGTTCTGAAGATGACTTGGATAACATGAATGGATGCATATGGCCAGATTAACTCTAAGGGAATTCCAAGCTTTTATTTTTAAGGTTCTCTTCCATATGCAACATCTCATAATCCTCACTTGTGGGGAAACTGAATTGGAATTGAAGGAACCAAATCGCCACTGCTCATGGAAGAAGGTCATTCTCCTCTGGAATTCATCTGGCTGAATCTAGAGATACTACTTAAGCTAGACATTAGAAGATATAAAGGGTGACACCAAAGGAGGGGACGGAGAATGAGTAAGGGAAGAAAAAGAGAAATGCAGGGTAGTCTCACAAGAAAAACTTCTTCATAGGTGCAAGCATGGAAATGTATTCCCATGTAAGTTAATATTAATAAGTTAGCTAACTATAATAAGTTTTAAGTATTTTATATAGATTAACTCATTTAATCATTACAAAACCAAATGAAGTACAAAACCACTTAATATGTTAAGAAACTGAGGCACAGAAGTTTAAAACATAGTCAAATAATTCAGCTTCAAGTTTTGCAAATCATTATTCTATGTTTCCTATTAAACTGCTGTCTTATTTTTATTTATATTTAATTGAGGTAATGCTCAGTTACCCTCATCAGGTACTACTACCCTAATACACCCACCATGAACTAACCCATAGCTCAATGTTTTACCTTCCCTTTTTGTTCTCACCTCTCCCTCATGCCCCTCCCCCATTGGTACTTCAGTTCTGTAGTCAGATATCAAGGGTTAGTTTTTAAACTAGTCTTTATCTGACTCTAAATTTAGTTACTCTATATTGCACAAATTAGGAATACCATATGGTATTTATCTTTTTCCTTCTGACTTGTTTCACTTAGAATTAGCTCTTCCAGCACCACCTATGTTGCCACAAATGGAATGATTTTATCTTTTTTGATTGCTGAGTAATATCTATTGTGTATATATCCTTCTAATTGATCTTGCTCTTCAGTAATATCATATATAAGAACAACAAGCAATTACAACATACTCAATATATACCTGGTTTTGCTTGTGCTTTATATATTTCATTCATTTTATCTTCACTACACTGTAAAATATATAAATTATTATTCATATATTATAGATTATCACTTGTTCAATATCACCACAACAAACAACATCGCACAACAATTTCAAACAATAGAACCAGGATGTTCTATGTGGGCTGTTATTCTGTTTCTGTTTTCCAGAATCTAGTGTGAGTCTGGGGAAACCAGTTAAGGTTCTTGGGGCCTGAAAAGGTAATATAATTTGAGGGCTCTTACAGTATCTGTTTATGTAATTGATTGTAGCAGTTAATGAAAATATAGGACTGAGAAGTTACCAGGGAAGACCCCCAAAACAAGCAATCAGAAGAACCCTTGAACCATCTACATGTTCTCAAAGGAAAACATCAGACTCGCAAAGACCTATGGACAGTTACAACACACCATAATAAAAACTTTAATGTAGGTGATAAAAAGTTGTTAGGAAGACTGCAGAGAAGGAGTACTATAAAGAAAGTATATATAAATCAAAGTGAAGTGATCGATAGGAAAAAGATGTGGTCCAGTTAGGATAATCTGGGCAGAGAAGATAACCTCCTGACTTAGTACTAAGTGTTAAGTATGTATTTTAAAACTAGGTAAATTAAAGCAAGAGGTAGAGGATAATCTAGGCTGAGTGGTTTTATAGCATGTAGTCACTAAGATGCAGGAAAGCCAGACTCCTGGAGCTGCCAGAAAGTTAGGTTAGCTGGGTTACCTGAGCAGCATATATATGGCTGAGTAGTGGGAGATGAGGTAGTGATGGTAGAAAGAGACATTAAGATTTTAAAATAGCTCACTGCCATAGATTTGGATTTCCCATTGGTTATAGGGGGTCAATAATGTGTTTAAATCAAGGAAATAAAATGATCAAAAATTTCATATTGAAAAAAGCTTTAATTGCATTTTGGTGGAGAATGAAATTCTAAGACAAAAAATCATTTAGAAAGATAGCATTAATCCAAGCAAGATATATTTGCAAACTTAATTAAAACACTGGGACTAAACAGGGAGAGATTAATTCAGAATAAATTATAGATTTAGTATCAGCATTTGTTAATTTGGAAAATATTTAATAACCACATATTTTGAGCCAGACAAAATGCTAGGTATTTTAAGATTAATGAGAAAAGGTTCCTGTCGTGAGGAGGCTTCTAGCCTTAAGAATTTGCTGACAAAATAGATACAATGAGAAATGAAGCACTGCTCCCACATTTCAGTTCTCTTCTTTAAGTAGGTCCTTATAAATTAGACTTCATTTGACCTGGTAACATTTCTTCCAAATTTGATACCATAAAGCATAAAGATACCAATATCTTAACAATGATAATAACCATCATTCTAATATCACTACTGTCTCTTCTAAAGATATTCCCTAACATTATACTACTTATGCATAATAAAAACATAATTAATTTACTTCTTAACAAGGATATAATATCAATAATCCTTGATACTTGGTAATAGATATAACAGTCTACTATGTTTTTAATTATTGAAATTGCACACAAGATAAAACCTCTCCTAATGAGTTTACAATCAAAATATCTTACCAAGTATTGGAAAATAATTAATTAGTTTATATAGCTATATTTTTATTATTTCATTGAATATACCCACCTCATTAGATGTGATTTTAGACCCAATCAGTTCCTTTTCTGAAAATTCTGTGACTTAGATCATTAGGTAACTGGGAAGTTTTCAATAGGGCAATTAAGTGCCCCCAGGGAACACTTAGCAATATCTGGAGACATTGCTTTGTTTGTCACAATGGTGGTGGGGGATGGGAGAAAATTTTACTGGCAAATACAATGGCTAGAGATCAGAAGTACTGCCAAACAACCTATAATACAAGGACAATCCTCCACAGCAAAAATTAACTGTCCAAAAATATCAAAGCTGAGAAATTAGGACTTATCCATAGCTTATGTAGCACAAGTTGATGATTCTTCTAGGCACTGTTTCATTTAAGTATAGCCAGGACAAATTTTCTTCTTGCCCGAAACTCTCAACCACAAAACACTTACTATCATTGTGCCTCCCTATGACACCAAGTAAAATATCCTGTTTATGATCTTATGCTTCAAAGGAAGTATCCTATAGCTCCTACTATAATTCACCTGCAAGGAATCACTCATCTCTCTGAACACCTTACAGCAGGCCAAAGAGGTAAATTTACCTGGCTGGTTGTTGAAAGGGGCCAGTGATACATGTGCATAAAAGCAAAAATAACTTTTGCCCAGAAAATGTCCCATCATTACTTATGATAGCAGAGAAAATCATTAGATCAAAACTAGTAGTCTGGCTCTCCAAATACTTTTCCTTGTAGTGATAGGTTGGATGATTATTCTCTATAAATTATATGGTGCACTGTTATTAATATATTTTATTTACATCATTAGTAAACCAGGAGAATAAAATTTTAGCTGGAATTTAATCAAGGAGAGTTGTAAATTAGACATAGTATTAGCTTGATAACTCTTAAAAGACCATAAATAAGTTCATTATTACAAACATGCACATGTACAAAGTTGTCATTAATTACCTTGTTATCACTCCTTAAACTATAACATTTTATTTTGCCTGTGCAAGCCAAAACACAGATGTGAATATTTTAATACCATATTTAAAACACAATTTGATTCTTAGCTTTTATTGTGTCTTCAAAAATAAAACAAAAACAATGTGGTGGTATTGGAGGCATCTTGTCTATCTCATTTCACTATAAATAAAATTCATTCCACAGACTAAGAGAAACATCTCTTGGTTTTTACACAAGTTTAGGCAGCATAATATATTTTAATTTTATTTCCAAGGTCAAGTCAGTACAGGTACATATTTATTAAGCCAAATATGTATTATATAAATATTTCAGTTCTCGTATAGTGGAGAAATTAATTCTGGTTAATTGAAATATCTACTTAGTTTAAAGAAAACAATCATTTGTCTTCATTGTTTTTGACAAAGATTTTTATTCCTTTTTTCTTTTGCCAGTGATTTCTACTGGAAAAATCATCTGGAGACTCTACATGGTCAAAAGTATTTACAAAGGGAAATGCAAAGTGAAGTCTTCACACTGGACAGCTGTGTGACCAGTTAAAATTTAAGGGTTCTTTTCTTTTGAGACAATGAAAGTTTATTAGGATATATATAGCTCTGTGATTCTGAGTTTACAAGTCAGGTGTGGGAGCTGATACATGTGTTTTGAAGGAAATCTCTTCCATGTATTTCTGATCGGCATCCTACTCAGCGTTCAGCAGATATCTCCAAAGTCACAGCTTATCTGTGTTTGCTATATTGCACAGAGGTCATTTACATTTACATACCTATTGATAAAATCAAATTAGAGTCAAGTTTTAAATTTTTTGATTAAAATTTTGTAAGTTTGGAGAATGCAAGAGAAATTGATTTCTTGCCTATGTTAACTCATATTTAACCCAAATTTAAAATGATCATATGACCCTGTGTTAAGAAGGTAAGAATATCATTCCTGTAGAGATATCCGACTGATTTTCCAGAAAGTAAACCTTGAATTCTAGTCAAGCATGCCTGAACCTATAAAACACACTTTTCTTCATCTGAAATATTTTCTTGGGCTAATGTAAAGTTCATTTAAAGGACAGTGCTAGAAAGCCGGGCATGGTCTATTGGCTATGCTATGTCAATTACATAAACACTTGATATCTAAGGGATATATCAATAGAATGCTTATTAAAGAAATATTTCTTTTTAATATTTTATAATAAATTTACTCTAACTTGAGATACTCTTCCCCTGAAGATGTAAAATCTAAATAGTCTTTCTAGTAGAATAACTTGAAAGGCATTAAATCATAATGTTGTAGAGTCTCAAGAGGATGTCTTACATCTGCATTTAAGGGTTCTTTTCTTTTAAGACAATTAAAGTTTATTAGGATATAGCTCTTATATCTGCTAGATTGAAAGAACTCTCTTGAAATCCTAGAAATACTATCATGTCAGCTCAGTTTCTAGTTAGATGGTATGTCTCCTAAAGAAAAGTATGTGAATGTTGAAGATTGTAGTCTAAGTAACTTTACTTTTATGAAAAAAGCAAATGAACTACAGTTTTAAGCTCATTTAGAAGTTTGACAATAGTGCAAGTTCTAAATTTTTTTTGGTATTTTATTTATTTTTTAAAAGATGTATTTATGCATACAAGCACTGGGGTACAGGCCAGAGGTGTGTGTGTGTGGGTGAGGGGGTGAGAGGATTCACCACAGAGAGCAGGGAGCAGAACAGGCAGATCAACCAAAACATACTGCTGAGGGGAGCAGCGGGCACAGCAGGAGAGTTCTGCCGCGCCAGGTGGGTCCCCACCCGGGCCAGCAGCAGGGATCTACCTTGTGCTGCAGTGGCCGTGGTCTGCTTCATAGTGCGTTGCTCAACCCACTGACCACCAGGGAGGCCCTTTTTTGGTATTTTAAAATATTTAAATATTAAAGTTAAAAAGTATATGAAAAATGTAAAACCGTATTTTTGTAATGTCTTTACCACTGTAACAAATCCCTATGATCGACAGGGAACCGCTATATAAAAGCTGTAGATCTATCATACAGTTAGATATTGGAATGGTGATAAGTTTCTGGGCCTCCCTTGTGGTGCAAGGGTTAAGTCAGCACTCTGAAACTATCAACAGCCACTGCAACAATAGTTAGATCCCAGACCAGGGAGCTAACTCACAAGGTGAAGCAGACTACTACTGTTCCCCTCAGCAGCATATTTTAGTAGATCTGCCTGTTCTGCTTCCCACTCTGTCTCTGGTGAATCCTCTCACCACCCACTTCCTTCCACACCTCTGTCTTTTATTCCCCTACCATTATTGAAATATAGTCAATAATTAAAATCGTACACTCCAACATTTAGAATTTGTGATTGGCTATAGAGGTATATTGTAAAATGTTCATCACTACAAAGCTAACAACATACTTATCACCTAACAGTTAACCTCTTTTTTTGTATGTTATAACACTTTAGATCTACTGTTCTCCTTTGTTTGTTCATCAGGCTTTGGCTCCATTTCTAAGATAAGTCAGAATCCAAAACATTCTCACTATCTTCAGGTATCATGTCCAAAGAAAGGAAGACAAGATAAAGGAGGAAAAATGATAGAGATGCAAGCAACTGTCACTCAAAGATTTAGGAAAATTGCCTGTTGTCACTTATCCTGACAATCTAATGGACAGGTGTTTGTTTAAGATAACTGCAGGTAAAGTTAAAGGTAGGGCTCTTTGTTTTCATTTTTCCTATTTTTTTTTTTCTGTATAGAAATGTACATTCTGTAAAATTGTGGAGTTCTAGTCCCTTGAGAAAAAGGAGAATAGGTTTTGGGGAAAAATTAGCAATCTCTAATGTGGGATATCATGATACATGATAGATCTTAAAAAAAAAATAACTTCAGTAACTTCAGTAATAGTAACTTTTATCTGTTCAACCTAATAATTATTGTTACTTTAAAGACCAGAAGTATTACAGATAAGATAAAGCTTACAATTAAACTAGTTTATTTCATATCATGTATATAACATCAGAATTATCAGACTGACTCTTTTTGCTACTTACTTTGGGTTAAATATTTCAAGACAAACTTCTGATTTCTAGAAAGACAATTTTTGCATGATTCTCCATTGTTTCAATGGTCTTAATCTCTGACCATTCATTCTAATCCTACCCTTCAATATAATTCTAAACATATATTTTCTTTCTTTAATAAGACAATTATTAGAATACTGGAAAGTAGTTGCTTCTCCCATCCTGAGTCTCACCCCCCATTTATGTTTAGGAAAATAATCTGTTTTTCTTGAACATAAATTTCAGATTTTTTAATCATCTAAGTAACCTCCCAGCTTTATATTTTTGAATAATATTAAGTTTGTTAAAGTAATCTTAACATCTGATTCAATATCCATTTATTCTAAAGCACAAGGCATTCTTTTGTTCTTTCTTCCTAGTTCAAGCTGAATTAAACATAACAGAAATGATGTAGCAGCAATTCACAAGACCCTCTCCCTTTTGATCCCCACCCACCTACCTCCATTTCCCTCAATGAGATTATGTCATATGACAAAAACATAGCCCATAATTGCTTGTGCATTTGATCTACCCTGTGTCCTAATGATTTTGACTAGAAAAGAATCACCTGGATCTTTCCTTTTCTGTTGGGTGTCATTTTAACATGACCATATAGACTATTAGCCTCTGAGAGTTTGAAGAAGAAGCAATTTCTTCATGCTTATTTTAAATCATTTAAACTATTTTAAAACAACCTGAGAAAATGTTTAAATGATTATGTTTAATAGTACAATTTCTATATAGACATTATTACATTAACATACTTATATATGTGTATGTGCATATATAAGCACTAATTCCTAAGTAGGAGAATTTGTTAATTAATCACCCTTAACAGCAAAATAGCATCCCATTAGTTAAG
This sequence comes from Galemys pyrenaicus, assembly GCA_019455555.1. Classification (NCBI taxonomy): domain Eukaryota; kingdom Metazoa; phylum Chordata; class Mammalia; order Eulipotyphla; family Talpidae; genus Galemys; species Galemys pyrenaicus. The sequence continues at coordinate 3,382,525 of JAGFMF010011629.1, forward strand.
CCTCAGGTTAATTAATTCACCAGATGATGAGTGATGTAACTCCTAGTGCTTTCTCCCTAACTACTTACTATTTCAACCAGAAGACAAGCTCAATATATCTCACTGAGCAGCTGATTTCTGCTTCTGTGGACACTGAATTTTAGCACTAGCTCTGATAACCATTTTCTTGGAAAAGAATCTATTGAATATCATTTTTTTCTTAAATCTATTTGGTGAAAATAGTGGGTATCATTTAGGGTTGATCAAATGAACAATTTAAGGAGCAGTCATATCCTTTCATTGACATTGAAGAGGATTTCTTATGAATGATGATAAACATTAGGCAGAAATTTTTGAATTACTGGAAACAAATCCATTGCAATCAGATCCATTTGATAAAGTGAGTCACTGAAATGTTTCTTGCAGGTAAGTTTTTCGGTGATATATATGTCACACTTTGTGTCAATAGCCCTATCTATTCTCTTAGTGAATCACCCCTAACTGCTTAAGGAGTATATGGGGAAAATAGGCACCAAGACATTAAACACTGACTCCCAAATACAACTGACACCTTGCCCCCCAACTCCAGACTCTTATGCCCAAACTGTATATTATATCCAACATCTATACTTGGATGTAAATGTAGTAAAATTCTAAAATGACACCCATGAACTTCACTTTTTCATCTTCTTCTACCCCCAATGTTACTCCTGAACTTGTGTTTTTGTTTTGTAAAGAAAAAATTATCTGTGTGAAACTAATCTTTTCACGATGAATCTTAAAAGCAGAGAGCATTCCCAAACTGGCAGCAAAAGATGAAGGCAGACAGAGAAGTTACAGAGATCTGAGGTATGGATTTGATGAAATATTAGTGTCCTAGCAGAAGAAGGGGCCATGAACAGTGACTAGAAAGTAACCTGTATTAATAGCAAGGAAATAGGGACCCAAGTCCTACAACCACAAGGAATTGGATTTTGTCAACTGTCAGAATGAAACTGGATATAAATATATATATATATTTTTTACTGAGAGCCAATTTATAAGAGCCCAGTTAGGAGTCTTGATTTTGGCATTGTAAACCCCTAGGCAGGTAACTCATTTGAACGTCTGACCTAGATAACTGTAAGCTAACGATTGGATACTATTTAAAGCTGCTAAGTTTGTGGCAATTTGTTATGCATCAAGCAGTCTAATAATCTTCTCAAATTCAACCCGTTGAATAAACAACTTCTGGTCTTTCATTCCAGTCATATTCTGCAACTTTTTCCTTTAGGGTAATGGGAATTTCATACTTGCACTTATTCAAGAAAAAGACAATCCTGGAATCATTCTCAAAATGTCTCTCTCAAATCTATATATGAAATTCATCTCAATCTGTTGACTCTACTACTAAAGAATATTCAGAATCTTATTACTTTGTAATCTCTCCACTAAACTTTCCTTGGTCTCAGGCTTTACTAACATCTCCCATCTCTCACTGTAAAAGTCAACTGTTTCTCCTACATGAGCTCTACCCCATCTTCTCCCTACATATTTTATCAACATAGTTGACAGAATAACTTTTCAAAAACTTAAGTTAGGGTCTCCCTGGTGTCGCAAGGGGTTGAGCAGCACACTGTGGCGCTTCCGCAGCCACTGCAGGTGGATTCAATCCCCAGTTAGGGAAGGACCCACATGGCACAGCAGACCTTTCCTGCTTCTCGCACTGCTTCCATCAATAGTGTATTTCAGTTGATCTGCCTGTTTTGCTCCCTGCTCTGTCTCTGGTGAATCCTTACACCCACCCCTGCGTCTGGCCTGCACCATAATTCTTGTATGCATAAATAAATAAAATCTTTTAAAAAAACTTAGACGTGATGGTGCAAGGAGTTAAGCACTGTGCTGTGAAGCATCTGCAGCCACTGCAGTACAAGTGCAATCAGCATGCGTTTGATCCTCAGCCAGGGAGGTGACCCACATGGCATATCGCTCCTGCCTCGCCCACAGCAATGTATTTCAGTCGGCGTGCCTGTTTTGTTCTCCACTCTGTCTCTGGTGAATCCTCTCATCCCCACACCTCTGGCCTGTACCCCAATTCTGGTATGCAAAAAAAATAAAATTGTAAAAGAATAAAAATAAACACTTAAGTCTTATCACATCTTTCCTCAAAATTCTACATCATCTCCCCTAGTTGACTCTGCATAAAAGCCAAAGTCAAAGCAATGTCCCAAAACATCTTTCATAATCTGCACCTCCTCATTTTTTTGACCTTATCTTTTCCTTTTCTCCCCTTCATTCACAATGTACAGACTATACTAGCTTCTGTGACATTCAAAGAATTTGGAAAAAAATTGTCATGGCTTCTAAATTTCATCTGATACACAGTTCCTTTAACTCCAACTTCCACTTCATCACATTCCTCGCTTGTTTTTGACTTCTGCTCATATTCATTGTTTAAATGACCTCTCTATGATAACCCCATGCCATGGTCCTCACCCTCACTACTATTCCAGATCACCCTCTGAACCTGTAACTGTTGAACAGTGAGCCCTTCCAAGATGGGGCATCCATGCCATTTATTTAGGGATTTTTCAAATACTGTACCTTATCCTGATTCCAGAATGAGGCTCATAATAAAGAGCGTAGAGAAATAAATGTAGAGGCCAAACCTTCAACATGGTCTCTTACTTGGAGCTTCACACTTAGTCTATACTTGATAGAGAACTGTACTACATCTAGCTCTGATCTCTCCAGACTTTCCTCCCTCTCCAGCTTTCCTTATCCCCTATACTTTCTTCCCATCCCTTGGGTAATCAAAACTAACTCATATTTCTAGCTGAGTAATCTGGAAGATTCTAGAGTTCTTGCACAGAATATTGTTCACGCCATTTTACTAAACAGATAATTTAGAAAATGACTTAAAATCCTAGTTCCTCCAAATGGCATAATTTAGAGAAGTTTAATTTATCTCCGGGGCCTTACAGTTCTGTTTTGTGCCTGGGATTATGCAGATCTCCCAGGAGTCCTAACTTGTTTCCTTTCTTACCTGTTCTTTTTTTTTTTTAATAACTGTTATCATTTAAAAAATTATGTTACAAATTTCAGAAAGAAACTAGAGCACTAGAATGATACTGAGTTTCACTTCTAAGATTATTCATTCATTTGCTTGCATTGGTGTCAAAAGTTTCATTTGGGAATTAAATATATTTTAACATTTCTCACAAGTGGGATATATTTTAGAGAAAAGGGATAAACTATCTTCTTTCCAAATCACTTTAATCTTTTTTTAATATAAATACAATTCTGAAAACTGAATCTAGAAACATAATTTCCCTCCCTGGAAAAAGAAATAATCAAGTACCACTTTAAAAAGAGATTAAGGAGACATTTAAACATAAGAATGCCATAAGTGACACATTTTAAAACATGGGTATAGTTCTAGGTATGTGGACCTCTGCTACAGCATATTTATGCAATGAGAAATGTCCATGTGAAAAATGAACAATTGGATGGTCAAATGGCATCTCAATCTGGGTTTTCTTAGAGGTGATCAAGAAGGCTGAGTGTTCTACTATAAGAATAACATGGTAGTGGGAGGTAACTTGAAAAGATGATTTCTAGTAGGTAGTCTTTCCAATAAGTTATACTAGACTCTCCTTTTATAGATGATGAATCCTGTGTCAGAGAGGTAAAATGACTTATCTAAAAAGATATGTAGTTGTACATCCTCAATTTCTCCTCTATAGAAGTGGAGTACCTGCATTTCCTCCATATGGCTAGAAAGCAAAAATTATGAGTATACTGTTACACATTGCATACACACTATGTTACATAGCTGTCAATGGGGACAGACTGAAGGGCTCAGAGAGATCAACCTCTTTCTGGAACCTCAATTTCTGCTACAGGAAATGTATTCATTAATTTCCATCTCTTCACACATACATTACTATTATTGTCATTACTATTAAATATTTTATCTTTTAGAGAGGTTTTAGGTTCACAGCAAAATTGAGGTCTCTACACAGATTCCCCACATACCCCCTCTCCTCACATATGCAAAGTCTACCCCAGAAGTAATATTCCATCTAGAGAGGTGATTCTTGTTATAATTGATAAATCTCATTGACATATCATAATTACACAAGGTCATGATGTTTACATTAGGGTTTACACTAATATTTTATTGGTTTTGAACAAACATAATGGCATATCCATGGTAACATATAACATATAACATATTTTCACTGTCCTGAGAATCATCTGTACTCTTAATAGTTCACCCCTTCCTATCTTCTCTCCTTTTAACCACTGGTCTTTTTACTATGTCCATACTTTGGACTTTGGCAGAACGTCATACACCTGTAATAATGTAGTATGTATCGTACATTGCCTTTTGATGAATCATGGATGGTGAAAATAAAAACAATGTGACAATTGTTTTTAGAAGTGTAGTTAATTAACGACCTATTCACATAATGTTTAGATTCAATTTCTTTTTAACTCTCTTTTCCTGTCATTCTTATTTCATCAAATCATTCATTCATGTATTTTTAAGACACTGAGTGTATAGAATAACTTTCCAAATGAGTAGTCAAATATTCAGAAGATTAGGTACTGGCACTCTCTATAATTCCTCAAAGGATGGCCCTATTCCAGCATTAATGGGTCACAGTACCACAGTTACACAGGAAATATTTATGAAATGCTGACTCTAGTCCAATAATAAGGTAAACACTGAGACAGGAGAGAAAGGTAAAATAATAGAAAGATAAAAGTGTTTTAAATGACATACAAACAAAATACTGTTGGAGAAAAAGGAAGGGAAAATTAAGTCTTGATGCTGAGAGTGGGAAAAACCCAAACATTTTGAGAAAGTGAAATTGAAATGAGTCCTGAGAGTAAGGCAGGATTCTAACCTGTATTAGGGGAGGAATTAACTGTACAAAGACATGCAGATGGTATATCAGTTTTCCGTGAATGTTTAAGAAATTTGCAAAAATTTAATGATTCACCTAATAGCTATTTATTCCCTCAGTTCTGGGTCAGATGTTTGAAATCCAGGTCTAGCCAGATGGGGCCATGCTCCCACTGGAGGTTCTAACAGAATCCATCCATCCTCTTCTCACCTGTGGTGTTGCCAGGTACTTGACTTCCTTGGCTTGTGGCCATATCACTCTAAATCTCTGCCTCTGTGTCACACTATGTGTTTCACCTCTGTACGTCTGTTCTCAGGCTGTCTCTCATAAGGACTCTTGTTGGACTAGGAACACCTGGATAATCCAGAATGGCCTCATCTTAAGAGCTCTAAGTTAACTGCATCTGCAAAGACTATTTTCCAAATAAGGTACCACTCACAGGTTCCAGGAACTTGAAATATATATGTTAGGGGAGAACATTCTTTGTGAATGACCCAGTCATTGTGTTTGTGTTGGGGGCTCAGGACTGGAGTTGTTTTCAAGGCCTATAGGATCAGACATTCTTTGACAGACGATCGGAGTCCGGATTATACTAGCATCCTTGCCCTTCATTCTTTCTTAAAAATCATTAAAATTTTAAACTAACGAAGTCTGGATATTGTAGGAATTCAACACTTCATTTTTTATATGATACAACAGGTTCAGGAAGGTTAGATAATTGAGTCAAAGTCACAGCAGAAATTAAGAGCACCATAACTAGCAAATTCAAAACCCAAATACAAGTCATTCAATTTTTAATATCTCTTAGATGTGAGATTTAAAACTCTAAAATTTCCTTTCCCTCAAGTTATTGGATACATAAATCACACACATAAACACACACAGACACACACAGTGAGTGAGTGAGTGAGAGAGAGAGAGAGAGAGAGAGAGAGAGAGAGAGAGAGAGAGAGAATTCTAATATAATGGTGAATAGAATACCTTCATCAATACAAACTTAGTTTCAGTCAGTCGTAAAAGGAATATTATTTTATAAATTCACTATGCAGTGGATTTTTAGTTGTGGAAAACGTGGGTTATATTAATCATGGTATTTACAAAATCATACTATGGGATTACAATCCTCCTTCTTTAAAGAAATTAAGACTTCCTGAGAGAAGAGATTAAAAACCAGGAGTGACAAGGTTGTATCTGTACCCACACCCACCTTAAAAGAAAATATAAATTTAGTCCTGATGACTGTTCAAATAATGTGTGACTATTGTTTCCCTTCCCAGTCACCACTGATTGGGTCAGAGGGGAAAGGAGGAGAAATTAATCTGTGTTGAGAGATACTATTTTTCAAAAAATATTTTAAATTAAGAAAATTAGATTTTAAATTATTTGTTATATTGCCTATTGACTACATAAGTCAAAATCTATGAATTCTTGTTTTGAGATCCCACGGTCAGTTCAAGAATTCCTCCTCCATGCCTCTATCCATGACATAGTCACATAAACTTGACCTATTGACAGAACATCTCTCCATGTGCTGAATGAGAAAATCCTATCTGTATTAATAGCCTCCTGAAGCCCACCTCTGACCTTCAGTGACAGAAAAATATGGCAAATGCTGTCTATAAATAATAGGTCTTAAGGGCACCATCACTCATTTGAGGAATAAGGGAAAAAAAAAACACTTCATTAAGACAGTTTTCAACTTTATGTAATCCCTCACTGAAGCACTGAATTCATAATCTGAGTACAAACACTCTTGTCTAAATTCACCTTCATTACCTGTAAGTGTGTGTGTCTGTGTGTCTGTGTGTGAGACAAATATTCCACCTGTCACAGTATGTCACTTTTGGAAAACAAAACAGGTTCTTTCCTGCAATTACACTATACTATGGAGAAGTGTCTCAGCCTCATTGTTAGAATAGGCACTTTGAGTCACTGACTCCAGTGTGCGAAAGGAAAGTACAAAACTCACAAAAAGGCATTGAGAAAATAATCTGCTGGGATAAACAGCTGGCTAAAAACTGGTATTAACTCTTTGTGGCCATGTGAAACAAGAAAAATTGTCACCCCAGTGATGACCTTCTTCAAGTTATTTTATCAAACAAATCTATTTCATCATATGTAACTTCCTTATAGACTCCACCTAATACCACCTGTTCACCTGCAGCAAAGAAAATAATGGTTATCAAATATCTTATTTGTCCCCTGTATTTGTTAGGTCTTTGGAGGTTGAGTGGAGCCATAATTAAGCGAGATCAATGAAATGAGCAAAGTGACAAGTATTCATTGTGGACAGACAGAAAAATGTATACATGTATTTTTCTGCACTCTTCTGCCATAAGGAAGGTCAAAGTATACTGTTTTTTTTTAAAAAAAAAAAGATTTGTTTATTTATGCATACAAGAGCTGGGGTACAGGCAAGATTTGCGGGAGGTTAGAGGATTCACCAAACAGAGTGGGGAGCAATACAGGCAGACTGACTGAAACACACTGCCAAGGGCAGCAGCAGGTGAGGCAGGACATGTCTGCTGCGCCATGTGGGTCCCCTCCCTGGTCTGCGGCAGGGATCGAACTAGTGCTGCTGGGGTTGAGGTCTGCTTCATAGTGTGTTGCTAAACCCACTGCGCCACCAGGGAGGCCCAAAGTGTACTGTTTTAAAGTGTATTAGTGACAGGGGTGGAGCCTCAGTCTTAATAGTTCCCTGGCTAACAGATGAAAGGGAATCACCTGCAACTCCCGGCTCATCCTTTACCCATTCACTATGAAGCAAGAAATTAACTTTTGTTTTAAGCCACTGAGATTGTGAGGGTTTTTCTTCTAGGCTATCTGAGAAGCTATGTTATGGTTAAAGAAAAATTAGGAGCAATAGAAAAATATGGACTCAAAAAGAAGAGACATGTGTCCTTGGTGTTGCAAATCTAACCTTACAAAATCCCAGAAATGTGATGCTAAAGCAGTGTTGTTGCCGGTTCTAGTGCTGGCCCTTTTATCAAGGAGCCATCCCAGCAAAACACATCTATGGCTCAGAAAAGCAACAACTGCTAGTTAGTGATTCTTAAACCAATCAATCAGCAGCATTCCGCTGCAGCCTCTGCGCCCTCTTCTCTCCCCTCCTTGTCTGCTCTTAGCATGCTTTTTTGCTCCTTATCTTTTTGGATTCCAAACCTTATTCCTGCACACCAACTTGAATTGCTGCCTCTCTTCCCTCTTGCCTATAACACCTTTTCTGACTCACATCCTGGCATATGGACCTGCAGAGTTTCTGGTTCAATCTGGCCCCTTTGGCCTCTAGTGTCATTTCTACCTAGCAAGGGAAAGGCTCCCTGCCTGTGCTTCTCAGTCATTTGAGGGATTAGATTCAGTTACTTGATGGAAATGTCTGATTTTCTGAACATTTATTTTGCCCTTTAGAAGGGCACCCTTTCTAATTCCCATAATAACACATGCTTGCGGACAAAAAGCCAGCTTGACTACTGAGACCTTTTGGTCGCTGTGTATTCTAGTTTGTATGTTACTGCTATTCCTGATTGCCTGCAGTTTAAATCCTTGCACAGTTTCCTTTGCTCTGGTGAGAGAAATACAATACCTCAGGTTCTTTTTCCCCCTCATTTGAAAAAGTGTTTGCAACCTAAAGATACCTTTTAAAAATGCAGTGTCATAACAAACCCAAACCAATTCTATTTGAAAAACAACTTGAGCATTTTCTGACATAAAGCACTCAGGCATCTCCATCTTCTAAAAATCATTAAATAGTGCTGTTATTCACTCTGATTATATAGAACAGGATAGGCAATGGACCAACAAAATACACTGAAAATAAAAACTGATGTGATACTTGATTTGTAGATGGGTCAAGTAGGTGAATGGCAAATAGAGATCCTATTTGTCTTTAAAATAATGAAAAAGTTCTTCCTCTACCCAGTTAAAATTTCTCCAAGTTTTTTTTTGTATGAAGGAATTTTAATTTTTTTTGTTTAGAAAATGTGATTTACTAGTCATTCCTTATGTTTTGATTTTAAACGTCATGCTCAGATTATTCATTTGGATAAAGTACACATGGCCCACTTTGCCCACAGTCAGAGACCACCCCCCAGGTCCTGCTCAAAGCACAGTGGGGACTGAAGGAGACAGCAGGACATCCAAAACCTAAAAGCAGGAAGGTGGCCTTCTCATCCATTTGTGTTTTATCATGTCTGACAAAATAATCCTTCTATTACAGCTTTTCAATAAACACTTAATTGAAATGTTTCTTTAGTGGTGAAGAATATGGGAAGCTAGAAACTTTCCTGATGGCTGACAGTGGCACTGGGCGAAGTGGTGGAGGCCGCCACCTCCCGAGTTGATTTGTGTGGTGCTGACATCGCCTGCCGACGAATGTCACCTTCAGTAACCTGTTTGCTTCCTGATCATTTTAACTAACATATTTAACTGGACTGCTTTTTCAGAGTAGGCCAATTAAAAAATATGTATGCAGTGTTTTCTGTGGTTCTAAATTTGGATTATTAGGAAGGAAGACAGGATAATGTAGAAAGAAATTTATCTCCTGTGGTTTTGAAAGTTTTTAATTTTTTTTTTATCAGAAGACTCATTTTCAGATAGCAACAGCTAATTCCTGAATAGATTTATTGTGGCAGAAAGTGTTCTAATTGCTTTTCATGTACTAACTCATTGAATTCCTGAAATCTAAATTCTAAATTTTACATACAATAATTGCAGACCACATAGTTAATGAATAGTGGGGTAGAATATTTTTCTAGTTACCCTGAATCTGTTCCCTTAACTACTATGATATTGTATCATACCTGAATAACATAGAGAACTTAACTGGCTAAAGCAGAGGCTCCCATATCTAGAGCTTTATGTACTCTCTCCATAGCAGAAATGTCAAATTTAACAGAACAGACTTTGGTCTGCTCTAATCAGGCCATGACTTGCCAGGACAAAGAGCATCTCAGAGTGGCAATGCCAGAAATTTAGAATACTGGGCTCTCTAATAAAAGAAATATACCCAAGAATAACTTAGGGTAATTTTCAGTATTTTTCCAGTGCATGTTACAACAAAAAGCTTTTCCTTACTTTATTAGCCATTAAATATGTGTATTTTTTTTGATCATGTTCATTTTTTTAAAAGTTTTATTTATTTATGCATACAAGAGCTGGGGTACAGGCCAGAGGTGTGGGTGGTGAGAGGATCCACCATAGACAGAGTGGGGAGCAGAATAGGCAGACTGACTGAAACACACTGCTGAGGGGAGCAGCAGACGAGGCTGGAGAGGTGTGCTGAGCCAAGTGGGTCCCCTCCCTGGCTGACAGCAGGGATCGAACCCATGCTGCAATGGCTGCGGTTTGCTTCACAGTGCGTTGCTTAACCCACTGAGCCACCAGGGAGACCCTGATGATCATGTTCATTTTTAAAGAATAAGTTATTCATGAAATAATTCTTCCACTTTTCCTAAAGTCTGTATATGTGCATTACTAGGTCCAGTGAGCAAACCAATATTTAAGACACAGTTTTATACTTAGATAAAGTAGTCTCACTGTAAATGATAAGAAATAATTTTAAAAGAGCAGCTTCCTCAAAAGATAAGCCTGGAACTATTTTTCTTCATTATTTTTTCCTACAGTCTCAGTGAAAAGTGAAATATCTTATACGCATAGCTTTCTTCAGATTTCACCTGCTTTCTGGAAGGTTTGGTTCGATATACAAATTAGTAAGCATATTATATAGTGCTGACTATGAACCAAGCACTTTGAGCAAATATATATTTTAATATATTAAATATCAAAAACAACACTATAAAGTATACTGTTTGATCATTTCATTTATAGATGAGGAAACTACAACATAGAAATACTAAAAGGAAAGAACTGTTTTTCAAATATTAGTAATGTGGTACTACTAAAATGTAGAGAACACACCTTTAGCTACTATGCAACACCACCTCTCAATAAGTAAACCACCAAGAAAAAAGAATCAATTAATAGAGAGAGCAGTGAAATGGAAATATGTCCTGTGAGTTTTCAAATGCCATAAATATGAGGATGTCCTCAAGGCCCAATCTCAACCAATCTAAAGTTGAATTAATCATCTCTCCACAGCATGCTTTTTAATGTTATATTCTCTTGTATCCATCAGGATAGATCGACACAGCCAATATGGCACAGTCAAAAATGACCCTCATTCCTCAGTGGTTTGGTGCTTCTTCTAAGCACTTCTTAGAATTAAATTTTTGGTTAGCTAGGATTTGTCCCATGTCTTCATGGTTCTGGGATCTAGGTGAATGGATTAATGTCTATTTGGAACATTTTCTCATGGCATAGGGAAAAGAAAACCTTTGAATCAACTCCCTGCTCTTAAAACATTTTTTGCAGAGGAAATAGGCACTTTTTGACATGTTTTATAACCTCACATAGTTCACATGGCCTCAAGTACATCAGCAGTTCAGGGTATTCGTTTATGGAAAGAAAGGGTCAAGCTTTTGTGAGCAACATTTACTTAGTGCATTCGCTACCTAATTTATAAACCTTGTATTTCTTTATCACCTTTCCACAAGCAAAGAGTACCCAAGACATGTGTAATATTCATTCTAAACATTTCCCTCCACCATTCACTCTCCTTAATACCCAGTGGTATACATCAGACTTCAAAACCTTCCTCCCAGACTTAGCAATAGCTTCCGGACAGATTTCTCATTCTCTAGTCAGCTTCATCCCCTTTCAGTCCATCATCTATACTGTCACCAAAATGATGTTAATAAATTAAGATATAATAATTTCCCTTCCCTGATTTAATGCTTTAATGATACTTATCTTCTAAAGAATTAATATAAAAAAGCATTCCCCTGGCATCTGGCTGATCCTCCAGAGTGATATGCTAGCCCCCCGACCTAACTCTGAGGTTCACTGAGTCCACAGTGACATCTCATATACTCGAAGCTTGACTCAGGCTATTTTGTCTACAGAATTGCCCACATCCTGTTTCTGACAGGCAAAATTTGTTATACTAAACATCAATTATTTTGTGAAAGTTTTTCTGTCTCCTTACAATGATCGTGCCCTACTGCACTATAGTGCCCCCGGAATAGGATATGTTATTCCTTGTGCCTGTTCACTATTTTCCATCTTTTAATATAATGGTTATTCCTGTGCAAGTCTGTGATTTCTAATGAATGTGAACTATTTGAGGGAAATGTCTATGTATTATTCATTTTTTGTCTGGGGTGCCTACCACAGTGCCCAGAATATTATAGCGCCTCAGTAAATCTTGAACAATTAAAGAGTTATCATCAAATAGTAATGGGAGAGAATTGAGAGTGGGGTTGAAAATCACATTTTAAATCAAAGAGGAATATACTCAAGGTACCTGAAAAACATGACAGGAAGTGGGATTAACAAATAGAGAAAAAGACAACAGAGACAATTGCTTAAGATACGCAATCAAGGGCCCTCCCTGGTGGTGCAGTGGGATAAGCAACGCACTATGAAGCAAACCACAGATACTGCAGCACGAGTTCGATCCCTGCTGCCGGCTGGGGAGGTGCCTCACATGGCACAGGCAGACCTCTCCTGCCTAGCCCGCTGCTCCCCTCAGCAGTGTGTTTCAGTCCATCTGCCTATTCTGCCCCCTGCTCTGTCTGGTGGATTCTCTCCTCCCCACACCTCTGGCCTGTACCCAAGTGCTTGTATACATAAATAAATAAATCTTAAAAAAAATATGCAATCAAGATGAAAGAAAAGGGAATTTAGAAGAAAAGTTGAATTCAATGTTTGTTTAAAGATTAAAATGCATTTCAAAAGTTTACTTTCTATCCAAATTTCGTATACAATATGATTTGTTTATCTGTCTTTTAGTGAAACACAATCTCCTATTCCCATGCTTTCTCTGTTAAGTTGCTATAAAGGAGAACAGTATTTGATTTATTAATAAAATCAAAATGTCCTATTTCTTTGGTATTTTATTTTCTTTAGGCTCCCAAGGTCTTTAACATCCAAGAATGGATTAAGAGTTTAAACTGACATTTCAAAGTTCATATGCTAAATGTTAAATATTTTTAATAAAAATATATCATTTTTGGCTTTTATCTTCACTAACTACTGCTTTGTTAATGAAACATAATTTTGATGTGTTATTATTTTTATAAGTACATAAAATTAAAATATTCACTACTCTTAATTTAATCTGGTATCAGAACACCACCATTGTAATTAAGTTAATGTACTTAGATTACCTATAATTATATGTTTGCAATCAAATCATTTTTACACAGAACATTGAGTGTGAGTGAGAAGAGTTGAAACCTAGAAAATCTTCTAAAATATTGCATGAGTGTAGTATTAATCCAGTGAAGAACTTCTTGGAATTTTCAATTTACAAGCAGGAAACAATCAAAATTTCATTCTGAACAAGGAAAACTCTCCACGTCCCATAGGAGTTGAAATGATCTCTTATTAAACTTGGTTGTTATTTTTCAGACTTGACCCTGGACTCAAATATTACTTCTCCAAACATAATTGTGCAGAAAGCATGATAAAACTGATAGATTTATAGGACAAAAATGATTGCTAAAAGCCTTTGAAAGGAGCAACAGAAAAAACAAAAGGACCAGTTTCAACAGTGAGATTGGATGGTGAGTTTGATGTGGCTGGGGTTTTAAAATCCTGCACACACACACACACACACACACACAAAATCCACTTTTATCCCTGTAACATAACTGTGGCAAGTGAGAGATTGTGTCAGTTAGAACTTGGGGGAAATACCACTGTACATGATGAGTTAGAATCAGATAAAGAATTAAATGAAGAAAAGGTCAAGCTGCTCTGAGAAAAATTAAATTGTGAAGCTAAATTTAAAATGATCAAGCATTTTCAGGATCACTTCTACCCATAGGATCTGATGACCAAATTATATTTTTGAGAAAGCAACTGAAAAATTGTATAAAATCAGAGCAATGTGTTACGGCACACTGAGAGAAGCTGTGAATCAATGACTCAAGAAGGTAGAAAATGAATGGATAATCCTCTCAGTTCATAAAATGAATGGATTGTATCTTTCACACAGACACTGAAAGAAGACAATGGGAGATGCTTTTAGCAGGTTAAGATGATTAGGTTTATCTCAGAATTCTCTATAGCGGTGGTATCCCCTGGGGTATCTGTGCTCTCTGGGGGTGGTCAGGAATACTGTAACAATCATGGAATGCCAGAATCTCATCTGGATAATTAAAGGAGAAAGAGGCAAATGTCTTAACAGAAAAAGGTCTCTGATCCCAGAAACAGTATTGAGATTAGATTATTGCCAAGGTATTAAAAATTCCTAAAGGAACTTTCTTATGTTTATATACTACCTGTTCTAAAATATTTGAAAATACATTTAATTTTTATATTTTTTAATAAAGTAACACTACATGATAAGTTTAGGTGTGCATTATTATTATATATTAGTATCTATACAGGGCACATGAATTTCAACAATAAAAGTCCAATTCCTCACCTTACATTTTTCTTCTTTTACCTGACTTACCTGCCCCTTCCTCCTCTCCCATCCAGTAACCCCTAATTTGGTCTTATAGACTAAACATTTATTTTCAATGTATTTACTTCGTTCATTTGGTTTCCATATTTGTGTGAAATCATACGCTATCTGATCATCTGACTTATTTCATTAGTAATTATCTATTATATATTTAATGTCTCAAAATAGATCCTATAAATTTATAAAATCAAAAAAAGGTAAAATATAAAGCAAAGGGAAAACACAGGTGAAGATATAAAATGAAATCTGAAAAATAAGCCAATATTAGAAAAGGTGAGTCTTTTATCTGGTTTTACACTCTCTGATGGTTAATGGACAATACAAACAATGGAAAACGATCACTACAAAATTCAGTCCATAAAATGAAAACTCAGAATAACCAATCCTAAAATAAGAGACCTACCTCTTCATAAGATTTTCATTAAAAATACCCTGGTAATAATAATAATAATAAAATTTTCAACATCCTTAAAACCAACACAATGAAGTTTCATAGGTCTGTTTCTTATTTTAAAATAATCCTAAACAGAGGCTGCAGGCATTGCAGAAAACTGGTTCGGAGAGATAGGAGCCAAGAATTCATTTTGCATTCTACAATTTAGCATTTTTTGAGGAATAGGTGAAGAGCATATCCTCTAGGAACTCTGTCATAAATGCTGTTTCTGCCCATTAAATTTTAAATGGGAATTGGGTGACAGGAAATTCAGAAATGCACTTTTGCTAGCATCTCAAGTGTAGCTATTCCATATTGCTAGATGAGTGAAAGCCCAGATATTATAAGCAAAAGCATGTCATAAAGCTGAGTTTATTCAGGGAGACTTGGTTATTATTAGTGTTGGAACACCCAAATGCTGCCAGGGCCTAAGAGGCTGGAGAAAACAAGTAATTCTTTAATATTTATATTAAACTAGAGCTTGAAAAGTAGGCTGTTGTGATTGTTAGGACAAATCATTGTTAACTGAGATTCTTCTTAAAAGGCCAGGGGAAAAAAAGCCAATGGTTCCAGTAGCTGAAGCCATAGACTGTTACAGGTGGTGCCCCCTGGAAGGGGTTGCTGGTGAGGATAGATAGCCCTAGGGGAAATGTTAAAATGTATCACATTTTGGGATGGGGCAATAGATAAGAAATACAAGAGACTGTAGTTGGGAGCACAGATTCATTGTCTTTGGGATTCAGCATTTTTGATCTTCAGTATTTAGGGTCAGGGACTTTAGCCCCCACTGCACTGATCTTCCCGAGGCCTCTGAAGATGGTTTGGAGCCTTTGCAATTAGCCAAGCGACTAAAACTATTCCCAGCTTTGCGCTGTTACAGCCTGGCAGGGAAGAAGACCTGGAGCTGGGCATCTTGCCAAGAGGTTCGAGTTTGAGCTTGGCTGTTTGTCGGGTAGTTCAGCACTGCAGCTGCTGTTCTTGAGTGTTGCTTGTACTGGGTGCTGCGCTGGGGTATCCCGGCAGCTCCAGAGCGTCTTCTCTGGTGTCGTCTGTTGTCTTCGTGAGTTGCAATATGGCCTAGAGTCTGGCTGCTGTGTGCTCCAGGTTGGCACAGGCAAGAGGACACCATTTCAGACATGTGGCCTATTGTTTGGGAGAGAAGCTCCACATCTTCAGTGGAAGAAAGATACCATCTTAGCTACTTTTGTTTAGGACTGAAAAACACTGGCCACAGCTTCAGGTGTGGTAAATGGCCATTTTTGGCCTCAATACCTCGCTGTTTTTCCCTGGTTAAATAAATCACATTGTTGTTGTTCCTGGTGCCTGAGTAATCTTAAAATTGTGAGTGTAGGTGAAGAACTCAGACAGTGACCTGTAAACTATTTGGGCAGTGTCCTTAGCAAGTTTTAGTGCCCCTGGTTGCCCTGTACTAGTCCCTAATGCAACTCTATGAAAGAGGCTAAGTATGTCAGAATGAATTCTGGAGACTTAATACCACCTTTTGACAGGGATTCAATGTTATATGACAGGAGTCTTATAATTTTTATTTTTAACTTAAAATTCTGCTTTAAGTCTTGTAAGAAAATACCATAGCTCAGATTTTATGTTTGCATCAACATGTCTCAATCAAGAATTCTTTCAATAAAATAAAAACTAGACTTCTACCCTATTATCTTCTTGCCCTGAGGCTGACAGTTGAGGTGGTACTAGAAGCATATTTATGTATGTTGTCTCACTGAGATCTTTGTGAAGCACAGCATGCACTTAAGCTGGAGATGTAAAATTATCTACAATAGATTGCTCACTGCTTCTGCCATGAGACTTGGAAACAAACCATGGAATTTGATATCCTGCAAGAATTACCACTTAACAAAGCAGGCTCATTACCTGGTGTTAACAATTAAAAAAAAAAAAAGAAAGTTGAAGCCTTCCCAAGTTCCTTTAAAACTGTTTGAAATAGAAGTGCTAAAAATGATTTAATCAACAGAGTTTTAAAATTCCAGTGGGTAAGATAACATGCATAGTGATAATCATAAAAGGGAAAGCAACTCTAAACCAATTACATTTTTAAACATGATGCATTTATAATGACTAGTTTTTTTTAAAGAAAACAAACAATTTCATAACATTATTGGATTTCACATTTCATTGAATCCAGAAGAATTCTGACAATTTGCTATGATTCTTAGGTGATTCAGTCTACTCAACTGTGTCACTCAAAAAATAGACATTAGTCTACCAAAACTTACAATTTCTTATTTATATCTTCATAACTGATATTTTCAGTAGCAAATATATTTTCTAAAGACTAAAAATACAGGTCATAGTATTACACATTATTATAAAATACTGAACAGTCTGGCTGTGCTCATGGGAATAAAACCACAACTAAACACCAGTTGGAAATGCTGCTATAGTTCCTGTATAGGCAAATCGTCTCTAATCAATATGCCAAAATTACTTTGGAAGTGCTTATGAAGAATTCATAAGTCTTCTTACTATAAATTCAATGCAACTAAAATGAGGATATAAAGATGTCAAGGCTATATCCATGAATGTTCACTACATAATGTAACTTTAAAGGCTGGTCTTGAAGAGCTTTCAAACAGTCCATTCAATTAAATATTTATTGAGTGCCCTCGAGGGGCTTGGCATTAGGTGAGCTACAGAGGAGTATGGACCAGAGAACACAATCTTTGAATTTTTGGATCAGCCTAAGACACAATTCTTTGTGCTAACAGTCTCCTACACAGCAGGAGCAATCTTTTCATACCTTCCTTATTGTATGTGAACAATGTTTGGTACTAAAATATAGTGGCTCTTTAAAATGTGCCAGAAAAGGGAATCATACTTTTTGAGATTAAAAAAAAAAAAAAAACAACCTTTGCAGAAAATATTACTAGTGCCTGCAATTTAGATAATAAGAGGAATATAGTCTGTGTGTGTGTGTGTGTGTGTGTGTGTATATATATATATATATATATATATAAGTATTATTTTCCTGCAAAGTGAAACAAAGTCAGTCAAGTCTTCCAAGGGATAAGTTAGAAGTTGGAGCACCCTTAGGCAGTGGTAAGCAAATCACTCTGACTGTAGAGGAAGGAAAATAAATCTGGCAGTGTATAAAAGTACTGTGAATTCTCCTGTCAAAACATTTTAAAAACAGAATATTGACTGTTTTCTATATAAGTGAAATTTGTTTACTGGAAGTTATTTGCAAAAAGATAAAAGCTAAAAGTTGAAAAAAATCACCAGTATCAAAATTTCTTTGGCTTACCTACAAATATGACATACACACAAATCATCACAGTTGGAAGACCATAACTATTACAATCTTAGTATGAACCCTTGCTTAATTGTATCATCGGAATTCATCCAGATCATTAAACATCTTTTGTAAATACGCTCTCAGTGGTTCCATAGTATTCCAACACGTGGGATGTTATAATTCCACTGGCTTTTCTCTCTGGATGGATATACAGCTTGATTTATATATTTGGTATCACAAACATTCTTGCCTAGAAAATCTTTCTGGCATCCCTGACTTAGGCAAGATTCCTAGAAGTGCAATTTTGTATGAAAAGACAAAAGTGTCTTTAAGACTTCTAACACAAACTGTTATGTCTCTCCAGAAGGGCTGTTCCTGTGTATGTTCACACTAGCAGAACATAAGAAAATTCCCTGTGCCACACTGGAAATCACTGGATTGTATCATTGAAGAATCTTTACTAGACTGATACTGGTAAATGACATCTGTTTAAATGTGAGGTGACTTCATAGAATTTTGAAACAGACACTGAAGAAAAGACAAATTAGGTATGAACTCAGTTAATGTAAGTACCTGATGTTTTAGGTAAAAGTTAAAAAAATCACTGAAAAATAAAATTGCTTCATGAAAAGACATAAAAGTGATCAATTAAAACATACCATTTGGGAGCGACCTAAAGAAGGTTCTGAAGCCAGACCTGGAAAAGTATCTGAGACAGCCTGGATAGACACAACAAAGTACCACATGCTGGGTAGTTTAAACAGAAATCTATTCTTTAGTTCTAAAGGTTAGAGAATGTGATGCCTCCATTCATTCCCTTAGGAATCAACCCAAATGCCCAAAAATAGATGACTGGATCAAGAAAATGTGGTATATATATACAATGGAATATTATCCAGTAATCAAAAAAGATAAACTAGAGCCTTTTGCAGAAACATGATGGAGCTTGAAGGGATTATACTCAGTGAAATAAATCAGAAGGAAAAAGAAAAATACTGATGGTCTCACTTATAGGAGGAATATAGGATATCAAGGGAAAACATAGCAATTACATCAGCAACAACAAAAACAAAACAAAAATAAACAGACAACTACAAATCAGAGACAGGCTGCAGGGAAGAGGGATGGATTGGGATTAAGGCAGAGATGGGAAGAGCACAAGGGACTGTGGTGATGGTTCACGGGTGAATTGGTGGTGAAATTCTATGGGGATACCACCTAGAAAAGAAATCACACTGAAAGAAAAAAAATACAAACAAACAAACAAATAAATAAATAATAAAGCTAGAAATTTCAAGGTCAAGTTCTAGAATAATTTGGTATCTGGTGAAAAATTTATCCGTGTCTTGCAGATTGTCACCTTCTATGTTCTCACATGGTGGAGATACACACAAACATACACACACACACACGGGAGGGTGAGAAAGAGAAAGAGAGAGACTGAGAGAGAGAGAGACAGAGAGAGAGAGAGAGAATGAGATTCCTCTTCTTATAAAAACAAAGTCCTAATGGATCAAGGCCCCAACCCAATAATACATTTAACCTTAATTACCACTTAGAGACCCTATGTCCAGATTGAAGACTAGAGTTTCAACATGTGCAAACAGGGGGAACAAAATTCAGTCCAAAGCAGGAAGGTAATTCTCACAAAATACTATGAAGAAAGTTTTATGACTGATTAGAGAAGCGTAAACAGCAAGATGACTACTTGTAGCAGGAAATGCAAATTGCTTTTCAGAAACTTGTGCTCATTTATAGTATCAGAGGAGTTCTGGGGCCTTCTTGGTGGCACAAGGGGTTAATTAAGCACCTCACTATGAAGCATCCACAGCCAAGAGCCAAGGAGCTGACTGACTCACATGGCACAGCAGACCTCTCCTGCTTCGCCTGCTGCTCCCCTCAGCAGTGTTATTTCAGTAGATCTGCCTATTCCGCACCCCACTCTGTCTCTGGTGAATCCTCTCACCTCCCTGGACTCTGGCCTGCACCCCAGTTCTTGTATGCATAAATAAATAAGAATCTTTAAAGAAAAAGGAATTTTTCTATATAACACAAAAACAGGGAGGTTATGACATGAAGGACCCATAAAACTGGGACAGTAGAGTTATGAATCAACAACCTGTCATTGTCATTGTAAGAGCCAAGGTTAGCTGAGGTACCTAAAGCAGGAGCAGAGCGTGACAAGGGGAGAGTGATACGTGTTAGCTGCAGTAATAATAACTGAAGAGCTGTCGCAGTCAAGCAGTAAGCAAATGTTTGCTAAAATGAACTCTGAAAGAGTGGTCAGAAAAAACGAGGTCCACGGTAGCAGGTCTCAAGGCAAGGTTAAAACGCTCACCTTTGTTATCATCCTTTATTACTGTTTTAAATCTTTTTATATTCCTGTTTAAGTGAAAGGACAACTTTACATATGTTCATTGAGTCTGAAACAGAAACCACTTACACTTTCAGCACATTAACGCAGTAAAGCATTCTATCATTCTTCAAAAAGCAACAGGCCCCTCAACTTTGCTGTGTTTATATTTGTGGAATTTCTTATTTACTTTCCATAGAAAGGAAACTTTTCTGGGCACCTCCCTGGTGGCTCAGCGGGTTGAGCACCACACTATGAAGCATCCCCAGCCACTGCAGCGTGAGTTCAATCCCCAGCCAGGAAGGGAACCCACATGGCACAGCAGACCTTTCCTGCCTTGCCTGCTGCTCCCCTAAGCAGTGAGTTTCTGTTGGTCTGCCTGTTCTGCTCCCCGCTCTGTCTCTGGTGAATCCTCTCACCCCCCATACCTCTGGCTTGTACCCCAGTTCTTGTATGCATAAATAAATAAATCTTTAAAAAAAGGGACATTTTTCTGTCTTCCTTGTATAGAGATATCAAGCATACTGGACTCTAGGAGGCAAAGAATAAACTTTTTGTTTTTTGCCTCTGTAAGGTCATCTGATATGTGATACCCATTTTGGTCACCATACAACTTTTACTTTTCACCTGTGATAGTGTTAGAAATTCTACTTCCAGAAGTAACTAGATCTGAATTCAATATGAAAGTCTGAGAAAAGAATGTCGGTATGTAGAATCATTTAAAGTTCTATTTTCAGAATGTGATCCAAGAAGTTAAAGCTTGAGTTCTATCCTATCAAGGTTTTTAAGGTTACGTAAGGGATTTGTCTCCTGTAATAAAATTGTACCTTCTAGTGAAGAGATGAATACCAAAATTATATTTGAATAACTGACCTACACAAGGTCAACTTGTAGAAAATTTTTCAAAGTGAGTCCACAATAGTCACCCTAAACACACATGCACACACACAGACATATGCTTTGTTGTACATAATCATCTCCTATATCACATGTTTGTTTAAATAATTATAATTAAATATATAGGCTTTATATATATTTATATAAGCTGCAACAATATTATGAATATGATTGCACTATAGGAAGGGAGTGGGAAAACCTGCATCTTGTTCTCAGTAAGCCCCTAGGCAACAAACTACCCATAGCATCATCTTTATCTCCCAGGCATTGGGTAGGAATGGGAGAGTGACTTAGAGTGAAGAAGAGGTTATAGGGTAGCAGCTCAATCAGTAAACCTATAAAAGGAGGATTAGTGGCATTCACATTCTCTCCAAAATAAATGGGTGGATTTCCCTCCTAATTCTCAACCCCATACTTCTCCCCTTTTCTTCCCCCAAAATATCTGATGACAGCCAGATCGTGAACACAGAACTATTTCTGTTTCTGACATGTACATGTGTCTCCTTGTTCAGATCTATCATCACAGAATGACAGGTTCCAGATGCTTTCTAACTTTGACTTTAGGGGAAATCTTTTAAAATAAATGCCAGGACAAAATTGTATTTTTCTTTCACTGTTCTGTTATTTTTATTGACTTCTCAAAACCTTCTGTTGCCATGTCTACTGACTTGACAAGATGAGATGAAGCTTAGTAGCATATAAAAGAAACTTAGGATGCTTATTTTTGAGACAAATCTATTCAAATTGTTTCAGGAAAATTGCTTTATACAAGTATAACTGCTACCATGAACAATATCCAATAGGATTTGTTAGACATAAATATACCTATGGTTTTCTATTTCATTAGGATGCAGAACTGCAGTTACTCAAGGTGTCTATAAGGTTATGAACATTGTGACTGAAATACTAGAACTTTATTGTAAGTGAATAACCCTGGAACTTGAGCCTTAAATATATCTCAAGTCAATCAGAATGTTTTTCCTCATTTTTGAGACTTAATTCTATTTAATTTAAATTTCTTTTTTCTTCAACCAATTATTCTTGTTCTGTGGCAGATTTTATTAAACCATAAAAAATTAACTTTACCATTAATTAGAGTAGAGAGCCTGACAATATTACATTTTACCCTTTACCTCTTAATGATGATTAAGATGAGCAATGCTTCTATACACTACCAGGAAAGGATTGTACCATATTAGGCTACTGAGCAGCAATCACTGGGAGCCAATGAATTTCCTGTTAAAAGGAATTGCTACTTTAAAGCTAAAAGTATATAAAATGGTTTGGACTCATTACTTATTGACTTATTGCTAGGGGTTAGGGATGCAGAATATTCATCTGAAGAAAGCTGCTTTTACTTATGTAGCTATTAATGGATTTATAGGCCACAGTAAAAAGTATCCTATAAAAATAAGATTCCTTCACCTTAGGCACTTATTATTTGACTGAAGACTATTTGTGTTCAGGGTAAGAAACATCTTTGTATATACCAAGGACACTGCTAATTTCTATTTTTTTTTTATTATTGATTGAACACATTGATATTTGATAGTAGTACCCAAGGACAGATTCTTAAGGATTTGATGTTCCACTACTAATATTGTCTCTATCAACAGTGGCTTTATCCACTCCTTGTTCCTTTCATTTCATACTACTGGCCTGTTATTTCCACCCCTTACCAATCAACATGTAGGAGATACCTATTTTAGCAAATATAACACAAAATCTCAACTTGGGTATGAAACTTCCTTTTATTTATTTGGTTTTTTTGTAATGCACAAAGTATAGTCCTTACCCTTATGAAAACATTTTCAGTTCTTCAGCCTTTCCTTACTCTCATGCTAGACCTCACTCTTTGTTATATACACAGAGAGACACACAGAGACAAACATACAGAGTAACACCTCCTTTCTCCTTACGCTTTTTGCTCTGAGACCATTCTGTTTTGTTATCCCTATGAGATTAAAATTGTCATAATTTAGCTCTTATTAGTAAGTCTTTCTTAATTTAAAAACTCTGATTTTTCAAAATTGTTTCCTTTAATCACAACTTACATTATCGGAATGATGTGAACTATGTATAGTTCTTTTCATATATTAAATCACAATCAAATAAGTAAACACTCAGAATATGTTCTCACTTTAGTGTTTATGCAAAAGAAAAGGTTGACTCTAGATTAGCAAAGCGTGAATGACTACTGCAAAAATGGAAATATTTTTTATCTGTGCTGTTTAATGAAATAACCCATAACTACACAGGACTATTTGCGCACAAGAAGTATGCTTAGTGTCACTAACAAAATATATTTTTAATTATAATTAAATGAAACTTAAATAGACGCTGTAGTTAATATCTCACTGTATTGAACATGCACTTGTAGACAGAAAAGTATTTTTATCTCACCTAAATCATGAATAAGTAAAATGTAAAATGTAACAACTTTAAAATTACTCAAACACTTTAGAAAAACCTTACTTATTGGGTTTTTAAGAGTTTTTTTTCTTATGAAATAAAGACGTGCATATTTAGAGAACTAGCAAGATCTACTTTATGTTAATTATCTGATATCAGCAACCCTTCGTGTAAATTATACGTGCTTGATTTTTAATTAAAATGGGAACATCAATTAAAAAACAATTAAAATATGTCTCTCAAGTTCTTTTTTGTTTATTTTTACATTTTACAAGCATGCCACTTTTGAAACACTATGTGAGTGATTAATTCAGGATAACCTAAACCTTTGGAAGTAATTTACAAGAGGGATTTATTGTGCAAAAACTTTTTCTGATTTGGGAATATATAAAATGAACTGTGTATTTAAATGCTAAACCTGATTCTTCTGATTTGTCTCCTACAGAATGTACAGGAAATAGGGCTTTTAAGAATAATATCTAATTAACATTTAATTTTATGTGCTTTAATTATGAGTTAATATCTGATTGAATAGATAACATTCTGCCTGGCTTTTCATCCAGGGAAGTATTGGATTCACTCAATGAATCAAAGGCAAAGTTCAATTTCAAATTTTACATATTGTAGATTAGATATTTTAGTCACAAGTAAAATGATTCTATATAAGTCACAGTTCATAGTACAGACTAAAATATAGACTAAATTTTAGGGACTGATAGAACAACTAATATCTTAAGATATCATTTCCTATAGAAAACACCTGTATGATATGTCTGTATTCCTTTATCTAACAATTATCTATCAATTTCTAAAATGAGATCATGTCCCTTAATTATAGCAGCAAGGAAAGAAAATTGGCCTTTGCTGAGACCTGCTTGGGACTGGACATTACACCGGGTGTTCCGGAGCAATGTCCCTTTCTCACATCTAACTTTCAGGGGTCAGGTGAGGAAATGAACACTCCCCACAGTTAACATTTGCTCCTTGTCAAAAAACTGATGTAGGCACTAGGGAGGAGTGATGTTGGGGCAAGATTCAAGTCCACATTTTTCTAAATATGCAGTCTATATTTTTCCTTGCATAGTCTTATTAAGAATCAAATAGTGTATAGTCTTGTTTTTTTCAGAACAGCAGATCCCTAAACAAACATTACTTCTTTTTGAAATATGCCTGAAAAAACATTTATCAAATACACAAAATTTCATTCAGGTTTTACACTTCTTTGCCCTGTTAAAATGTCTTATATAACATCGATTTCAGTTAGATTGCATAGTCATATTATCAAACAAACTTTTTTTTGTTCTTTGTTTTAAATTCAGATAAACATTCTCTATGATGTCAGATAACTTTGTTGACTGAGCTCTGTAACCATCAAGTAATGTTTCTGGTATTACATATAGATTCCCTTCAAACAAATTTGAATTTAGTTTCGGGGAAATAGGTTCATTTCATGTTTTTCAGGGAAATAACTTGGTTTTCTAGTAAGTTTATATTCTGATTCTTTTTTGGTGAACATGAAGAGAATGACTAGAAACATGCAGTGGTCATGAAGTACATACATAATAGATTAAGGACTATAACTGTCTCTATTTCCCTGGACAACAAATTACATAAAAGTTGGTACTTAAGAGAACAATTTCTAAAATGAGACCAATTTAGTCATAGATTATCCCTTCATCATTTACTTGATGTACTATGGATTTCCTAAATCTTAGATTACGTATGTGTAAAATGGTGGCAGAATTTCAATCACTTGAATTAATATAGTCCAGTGCTGAGCATGGAAACTTTCCTGTAGAACTTGCTCAATTAGTGCAACTATTGCTATTACATTACTGTACAAGTGAAATGTATTATGGCAGTTATTTATTATATTAAATTACTACTCAAATAATATATAGAAGAAGAAAAGTGTATATTAGACTACTTTTGTGAGTTCCAAAGGCATAAGTAATCTTATAGAACATTATATTTACTGAATATGTGAAAACTAACTATACAAAACAATAGCGTTTCTGGTAAATAATTAATATTGTTGGAGCTTTTTAAATTTAGGACACTTATTTTAGGGCAGATTTAGTAATAACCTTTATATCACAGCAAATCAGATAGTAAACTAATGAAATTTTTATAGATCAATCTTCAACATACAGTCAAACCTCTTTCAGAAGTTTCACATTTTAAAAGTTAAGGAAATATGTCCTTAACTTGTCATCTACTTTTTAAATTTCTCTTATATTTGCTGCTAAGTAAAAGTATAAGGGAAAATTATATATGCATATTACCTCTAAAAACAGAAATGAAATGGGCTACTGCTAAGTGTCATTGTTTCCTTTATTTTTAGCACAGTAACCTGAAAAAGTGCTGTCTCCTACCTTTGCTACCTTGATGGAATATCAGAACTGTAGCAAGTGAATCTACAAAGGGGAAGTTCTGTTTAGCAAAGAATAGTCACACTTATTCATGTAAATTTTAAAAAAATGAATTTTAAATTAAAATGTTTAATTACTTGTTTTTAATAAAGTCTAGTGGTCCATAATATTAGTGTTTCTCTTCTCACATATATTACATAGGCACAGAGAAGCTCCTACCAAGGCCTAAGCAAACTATGCAGACGTCATAGTGTTTGATAAGGGTGAGTTTCCTGAATATCAGGAATTTATGAAAATGTATGTCCCTTAGAGTAAACTTCTCTTCAGGCATTGCAGCAAACATACCCCACACTCTTGTGTTTATGTTGGAAAAACTTATATTTATCGAGCATATGCAGACTTTTAAAAAACTCAAAACATTTATTATGAATATAGATGTATGGAGCACATTCTAATTTTAATGACACATATCAGAACAAGTGACAAGTAGAGTGGCAGATCATAAGAAAAATCCAGATAGGCTTTTGTACACAGTGCTGTTTCTCTGGAGACAAGCAAGTTAGTCACTTCAGAAATATTTTAAGAGCTAATATTTATTGAGTCTGATTTTATCATCAAGCACAAGGATTGAGTGGTTCATCCCAATGGACTAAAGTGTGTGTGTGTGTGTGCACGCGTGTGCGTGCGGTGGGGGGGGTTCACAATTTCAACAGAATTGCTTTATCATATTAACATATAGATAAAGTTATTTTTGAACCAACATTATATCTATTTATTAATATTTATTGATGTGAAATTGGTTTACAATAGTGTTTATGATAAGTATGCTTAGCTTAAATAATCAGTGTGGGGCCTTCCTGGTATAGGAGGGGTTATGTCTCAGTGCTTATCAAGCTCTTGCCAGCCACAGCAGCCTATGTTCCATTCTAGGCCCACATGTGCAGCTGACCTCCCTTATGTCCTCTGCTGCTCCCCTCAGCAGTGTATTTCGGTAGATCACTTGCTCTGCTCCCCACTCTGTCTGGTGAACCCTCTTACCTCTATCCCACATCTCTGGCCTAGGCCCCAGTTCTTATATACATAAATAAAATAAATCTTTCTTAAACATCAGTCTGCCAAGCCACAGAAGAGTAGCAGTGGTCATTCAAGATAATACCAAGGTAGCACTTACATAGGTTAAAAAAAAAAAAATCTATCGAGTGTTTCAAAGTATATCCTCAGTCGGCATGATAAAAGCCCTTGTAATCAGGCAGATGAGTTGCTGTTATCTTTATTTCTTTATGTATGCCGTTTATGAGACTGAGGCATCTAGCTACAAAGGAAATTGCTTGCCTAGCGTCTCTAAGCTTTCAAGTAGAATATCTGGGACTAAAATTCAAATTTCTACACTCTCAGTCCAATATTGTTTGAAGTATTACACATTAACTTAAAGAGACAAGATATGAAATTAATGTTATTTTTCTTCCGATGTCCTGAACTCCCTTTTTACTTCCCTCCATATTTTTAAAGGATACATCTAGCATCATTTATCATGATGCTAGATGCTCAAATAAATGCTAAATAAAACTCAAATCTAGGGCCTCCTTGATGGCACGAGGGGTTAAGTTGCAGCTCTCTGAAGCTATCCACAGTCACTGCAGCACAAATTGAATTCCCAGCCAGGGAGGTGGCCAACACGGCATGGCCGATCTCTCCTGTCTTGCCTGCTGCTCCCTTCAGCAGTGTATTTCAGTCTATCTGCCTGTTTTGCTCCCCAATTTGTCTCCAGTGAATCCTATCACTCCCCACCCCTCTGTCTGTACCTGTTTTTGTATGCATAAATAAATAAATCTTAAAAACTCAAATCTAATGCACATACAGAAAAATGAATAAAATATCTTAAACATGGAGTGGAGGGAGGAAAAAGGAGTCACAATCTAAGACAGAGGTGTCAAGAGTGAGGCCTCCCTATTACATCACAGGAACACATAGCACGTGTGTGTATATTAGACTTCTTTGAGAATATATGATGTGTTCTTTCAGCTACAGTGTGGGCAATTGTACAGAATTGGAGGATAGAATTTATCTTTGCTGCAGCTTATAAACTGAGGTCATGTTTCTGAGCTGTGCCTTTTATATGCATGGTAATGAAAAAAAGTGATGAGAACCACAGTTCTAGGCAGAAGAAAATGTGTGTTTAAAAGGCTAGGTTGTCTTAAATCTTCCCTTTAGCAACCAACAGAGGTGAAGCACTTATGTGCCACTGAGGTTCCCTTGAACCACTACTTCAATGTTTATACAAGTGAAGTGAAAATGATCTTTGAGAAATCACCTAGGACATACTCTGACTTTAATAAGAACTATTCTTAAGTTCTGTCAGCAATTTGGCAGTCAATTCCATTTTTAACCACATCTAAGGAAAAGGATTGTGTAAAATCCAATAGTAGCCTTTTCCATTTGTATTACAAAGAATTTGTTGCAACCTCCTTATTACTACCTTTAATCATCTAACCTCATCCAGACTCTGATTTCCTTTTAATCCCAGTGTGAACAGAGAATAGAAGATCAATCACTTTCTATAGAAGCTTCAATCTGAAATATCAGAGTTAGATTATAATTGGTGTCAATTTTCCAATATGGGAAGAACGTGTAGGTAAATATTGACTTTGAATTTTAATACAGGTAAAGTGTGAAATGTATACCTGAGCAACTAAAGGAATCCTATACTGCATGAGAACTTGGAAACGCTGAACTTTCCAAAAAAGTTGGAAGTTAGCAAAAATTGAATTTTAGATTATTTGAGAGATATTGGGCTTGTTACATTCATAGATTCACTAATTTATTCATGTATTCCATCTACTTTTTTTTCTTTCAACCATAACTTATTGAGTGTATGTACATGTTAGAAAAAGTACACTGTGTTTGTAATACAAAAGACAGATAAATCATGACCTTCCCTTCAAAAGCTGACAGTTATTGAGAGACTTTGGTTTATATATTCTTGTGTTAGATCAAAACTTTCCAAAGGAACAAGTAATCCTCGAGGAGGGTGTTAGGAAGGTGAGAGTAAAAGAGTTTTACAAAGTGAGAGGTTAACATTGTGTGGCTTCTTTTTAAAAAAGGGGAGAACAGTTATGTTAATGTTTTGCTGAATCAAACAATATTAAACAAGTGTCAGATTTGAATTCCTGCCAACAGATGGCTGACAGATTAACAGTCTAGCCTGTGGGGGCAAGAGTCTAAGTATAGCTGTGTGAAAAGCGTAACACATGTGTGCGCTGCAATGCATTATTCCAGTTCTTCTGATTCACCAGGACTAGGGGTTGCATATTTCCTTACCTGTGAGCCAAGTGAACAGGCAGTCCACTTGAAATGTGTGCTTTAAAAAATAGTCTAAACAGATTATAAAGAAGACAAAATTATAATGGGCAATATTTTTTGTAGTGGACTAAACTGTCCTACCCCAAAATTCATACAATAAACCTCAGACCCTCAGTGTGACTGTATTTTGGAGATCAGGTCCTTAATGAGACCATAGGGAAAATCTTAAACCAATAGTACAGGTGTCCTGCTAAGAGGAGGAAGAGACATGACTGCTGTGTACACAGAGGACAGGCGATGTGAGGACGCATGAGAGAGCAGTCACCTGTGAGGCAGTAGAGAGGTCTCACCAGAAACCAATCCTACTGGCACCTTGACCTGGAATTCCACTCTCCAGCACTGTGAAGTAAATAAACCTCTATCGTTTAAGCTACAGAATCTATGGTATTTATTGTGTACCCCTAGCAGACTAACGTACTTTAAGGAAAGACTGTTCTAACAAACAACTTAAAGCATTTTTTTTTTTTTCAGATTTAGTTCATTTTTTTTTGTTGTTATTTTTTTTTTTATTAGTTATATTTGACATCATTTGTAGTCCCCAGGGGGTACCCACCACCATTTCACCCGTGCACCATCACCTCAGTCCCTTGTGC
>JAGFMF010011629.1:3412916-3438163 GCA_019455555.1 Galemys pyrenaicus
GGGATTGCCGGATCATATGGTAGTTCCATTTCTAGTAGACTGAGGAACCTCCATACGGCCTTCCATAATGGTTGGATTAGCTTGCATTCCCACCAGCAACAACTTAAAGCATTTCTAAAGAGTGGATTTTAGGTTCTGCACTTAGTACTTTATGGTATAATCTCATCTAATCCTTAGGACAGCCTGATGAGATCAAGTGGTTCTATAACAGCATCTTACAGATACCTGGGCAGAGAGGTTTCTCGATGTCACGTTAGCTGGTTAGTCACTTCACCTTAGGGTGAAGAGGACAGCATTATTGTCAGTAAATGTTTCATTTTTCATATTAAGCACATATTTACTTGAATGTTAAGGATCAATAACATGTTTTAGGTTTTTTTTGTTTGTTTGTTTTTTAAGACTTATTTATCAATGCATACAAGAGCTGAGGTAAAGGCCAGAGGCATTATTGCTGAGCAGATTCACCAGAGACAGAGTTGAGAGCAGAACAGGCAGATCAACAAAAGTACACTGCTGAGGGGAGCAGCAGGCGAGGCAGGAGAGGTCTGCTGCACTCTGCGGGTCACCCTCCTGGCCGGGGGTTGAACTCACGCTGCTGTGCCATGTATGCTTCACAGTGTGGTGTTCAACCTGCTGCACCACTAGGGAGGCCCAGCATGTTTTAGTTATATGTACTCCTTTATTTACCCTATTATATAACAAACAGAAATACCAGCCTAATGGAATTTAAATGAACTAATGATAATTATAAATTTATAAAGTTTTACTTGCTATATATAGCTCCATATTTGGAAAGAAATATGAAACACGGAACAGAAGGTGAACAAAGACTATTGTAAATTATTAAATTTAATGCTTGATAGCACAAGCAAATTGTAAAACCTGGTTACTACATAAAGGACCCATTATATGAACCCAATACTAAAATTTAAAACCTACAACATTTCAAAATAGACTTGCTAGTGATTAAAAAATATATATCTATGAACATGAGGCTTGAAATGTAACAAGGGCCCAAATGAGTTAGTGATGGCTGTCATAAAAATCTGGCAGGGTGTTCTATTTACAATTTGTAATAAAACTGTCACACACTGAATTTATAAAAGCATTTATCTTACAAAAATAAATCTATTTGCCAAGGGCAAGTTAATAACCTCTACAGTCCATTTGACTATATGGACAAAGAGATAGTCTGACTAATAGAGCATTGTAAAAAGTATACCTGGAAATGTATAGGATGCTATGACAAGGAAAACATTACTCAAAAATATTCTATTCTGTGAATTAGCAGTGGGAATACTTTTTACATTATCTGAAATACAAATCAATATGGTTAACCACCAACCAAAAGAACATGCACACAGAGAAAATTGTATTTATGTGTTCCATTTTCAGAAACAATTAAACATATTTCAATTTAAGTACCAAAAGAACATGTGGATTTTTAAAATACCTAATTGAATGCACAGCTGATTTCCTAAGGATTAGAAGATGTTTTAGTTATTTGAGGAATCTAAGGGAATAAATGTTATTTAATGCATGGGGATTGATGGATACTTGGTAATGTAAACTATATACAATTTTTAATAAATGATGACTTAAAATTTCAGATAAGCTTAAGAGAAGCAGGGGGACTGAAGTTACACGTTGTGTAAAATAACTAGAGAGAGGGTGCAATAGAGTTGCCCAAGCTCCAGCTGTCATAACGAGTTTGAGCCAGTCACTTAATCTTGTGGTTCCTTGAGAATGTTCATAAAGATTCCTGGTTATTCTGTATGGGACCTTGAAAATACAAACATAATCTGGATTGTACAATTTTAGGATCACTTAAACTTGTGTTTTTTCCCCAAGTATAATACTATATGAAGAAAAAGAACATGCAAGTTATTTAAAATAATTAAAACTTTTTTTAAAGGATAGGAACAGTAAATTCTTACCTAGAGATGAGACTCAAATATACATAATAATGTGAAAGCAGTTATAGGCAATGCCTCTATGATCAGGCCTATCTTCTAAGAAAACGATTTATACAAATAGACATGGGACTTGATTTGGTTAATGGATCATAATTTGACCATTATTTGGTGGAAAACAGCTCTGTATTTTCTCTACTTTTTCTAAAACACTATAAAATTGCTTTGAAAACCACAAATTTCCCTCACATTTGGCTTTCTCATTGAAAAAATAAAATTGTGCTCTTAAACATATACCCTTTCTAAGCTTTTTTGCTTGTTTTTATAAGTTATGACATGGAAAATCTTACAAGTTAAAGACATTGAGCAGCATGTTGGTTCACTGGTTCTTTGAAGAATACATTGACGTTTGGTAATTGTTTTAAAATTGATAAACAAGGTGCAATAAAAATCACGTAAGTAGGTGATGAAAAAAAAAAAGAATACATTGAATATTTGGCATGTAGTAACACTTCATTCACCATTGCTTGGTTAAAATTCCAGCTCTGAACGTTCTTTGCTGGATACTTACATCTTCATTTACTCTTCAGTACAATGGTAGTACTAATTATATCAAACTCACAGGATAGTTACTAAACTAAAGTGAGTTCATATATGTATAACGTTATGCAGGTACTGAAAATATGGAAAGTATACAATAAATAGTAGATATTCTTATCATTATATTCATTAAAATTCTTTAAAATTAACAAAAGCCCAAGAGCTTTGAATAACTATAGCAGTAATATAATATATATTATATATACAAAACACTGTAGCCAGTGCAACAGAAATAAATATTTTATCACAGTTGATATGTAAGGATTGATGGACAAGAAGTAGATCAGTTAGAAAGCTGCAGTAATCTAAATGAACGTGATATGTTTTGCACTGAATTCTGGGAAAAAAAAATCCTACCTTCTACAGGTAGAATTTTATGATGAGGACTAAGCTATAGGTATGGTTCAAGTAAAGGTCCCATAGCCAAGAAAGTGGCGAAGGACTAATTGCCTCTGGGCCTCACCCCAAATCAGAAATAAGGCTGGGTAGTAGCAGCAACAGAACGCAGATGGAAGCCCATACCAGACCGCTAGAAAACATAACATTTGGGAAAATATTTTCTTTCCTTTTGCTAGAGTAGTTGCCTAGTATTTTACCTCAACAAAGTGTTTGTTCTCCTAAAGAATCATATGTGAGGAACTTGCATATGGAGGAAAAAACACTAAAGCACCGTTTGCTAAGGAAAGGAAGGGGGGAAATAATATTATCAGCATTCTGAATTTTAAATCTATAGAAGTTCAGAGTCATCATGAAAATGAAGAATCGATGAAATCTCCCTGGAGGCACTGAGAAGGGTAGAGAGAACTATTGATACAAAGGAAAAAGCATTCTATCTCAGTCCATCCTCCCCCCTTTGCCCTTTAACCTCTGGCCAGTAACACACCATCTTTTAGCTCAGTTCTCACCTCTAAAAGTGAAGAAATTGGATTGTGTGAGGTCTGATATTTCCATCACGCATATCTACCACTATTTTCTGTAGCAGCAATAACAAAACAAAACAAAACAAAACAAAAAACAGAAGAGAATGTAGAACCAAACTCCACATTTCACAAGGGGAAGATCATAGATCATAATTTCAATTTTGTTTAGAAATCAAGGGACACATGCTTGAGATGATTAAACGTTAAGTTATTCAGGCAAATAAATAAAGTACAAAGGAAGAATTAGAATCCTGTGGAGAGGAACATTGATATAAAACTGTAAACACTTTCTATTGTTATAGAACATAAGACAAGCAGGAAGAAACAAATAGATTATACATAAAGATTTAAATGCTACTATTCTGAAATCCAATTTGGAACTATGGTTACATCTTATAGTTTCTTATAAGTTACATCTTATAACATTTTATGGTTACCTCTTCTAACCTATAAACTTCATCATATATTACTATCCATTTCATTCTCATCATAAGCCTGTGATGTAAAGGTTGTGGAATGAAAGTTTTCACTACTAGGTCAAATTTGTGAAACTTAAATCTTTTGGATTCCTGTCTGGTAGTCCTCCTCAAAGGTAATTGACAGCTGCTCTAAACTAAGAAATATGCTGCACTCGAACAGTGTGTGTCAATAATTTTGGCAGCAGCGTTAAATTCACTTAGAAAGAGGAGAAGGAAGTTCACTGATCTAGTTATGTTGAGACCAGGAGGTTCCTTAGTGAGGGCTGGGAATATAGACCTATTTGAATGATTGACATAAAATGTTCAGGAAGTCTTTTGGGTCATGGTCCCAATGACTGGGGCTTTGTGAGTTTGACATGCAGAAATTGAAATTATGAAGTGTGGCAGCTGCTGCTGTTGATGGTAACTCTAAATTAGTTGCCAAGAGTTGTTACACACAGGATTGAAATTCCAAATTTAAATTTTTTTTAGATATTTGTCACCAGTGTGCAGGAAGTAGAGAGAGCTATGATCTAGTAACTATAATAGGTCTCCATTCTGCCCCAAACCTGGTAATATCCTATTGTTCCCTTTCTTTTTCTAAGATACTTTACAGAGCCTATAGTTAATGATACTGTAATATATACCTAAAACTTTGCTAAGAGGAAGATCTTACGTTGCGTTCTTTTTTCATGAATTAAAGATCCTTTTATTATTCTTTATATGCAAGATGGATTAATTGTTTTTATTTTTGTATTGAAGTAACGTAAGTGCATAACACTGAATGTGATTCAGGGAAGGAGGTTCAAACCTTCTCAGATGTACATCACCATGCCACAACCACCACCAGAGCACCTTTTTTTTTTAAAATCATATACCACATTGTTTGTTATTTTCTTATTAAGAAATAACAATGGATTTAAAAGGTGGGGGTGGTAGATATGTTTGCAACATAGACTGTGGTGCCTTTATGAATATAGACTCCAAACTCATCAAGTTGTATATGTTAAATATGACAAACATTTTGTATGTCTGTTATATATATTATTTCTTAAAGTTGACCTTCATACCTTTTGGTTATCATTCTCACCCCAGGGGACGGCTGATTTTGTAAGGCTTCTTTGAAAACCTTTGTCATCCTTTGTCTGCCATGCGTTTTCCAAAATATTACATGTGAGAAAAGACTAGAAGAGCTAGCATCTAGCATTAGGAGTAAATCCAATAATTTATAGGGAGAGAAAGGTTAAAAAAGGGTAAAGAAATGGACGATCACAGAAATAAAAATTCACTGTTCCCTTACCAAAATCACTCAACCATGTCAAAGTCAGTGAAAGCAAGCTTTTTCATTTTATGTCCCTTTGTTATTTTGTCCAGAAAAACTTGATATTTGTCCTTTAATGAAATAAAGTTCAATTAAAACCCAAGTTTTCCACAAGCAATCAATCTTTTTTGGCATTATCTCAGAATAAATCATGTATCAAATGAATTAATAAGAAAAAAAGCAAAGCTAGTTAAATTTTATTCATCACCAAATATTCATATTCTTCCACAAAGACTGAATTACAACATTTAATATGCACTAAATATTTTGATCTTAACATACATAATTAGTCGAGTTCACTAGAGTATAAAATACTACAGTATCTTGGAGTAGTGCGTGCAAAAGAACCCCCTTTGTCGTTGCTCTGATGAGTAAAATAACACAAGATTCCCCTTTACGTGGCAATTTTGAATTTCATTTCAAATTGATGAGCAACTATAGTTCAGGAAAAACTGTATGTCTATGACCTGATAAAGTAATAAATTTACATCACCCTTAAGACTATATGATAGGGCCTCTCATGGCACAAGGGGTTAAGCACCACACTATGAAGCATCTGCAGCCACTGCAACATGAGTTCGATCCTTGCCCAGGGAAGTGACCCACATGGCACTGCACACCTCTCTGGTCTCACCTGCTGCTCCCATCTGTTCCCCGCTATGTCTAGTGAATCCTCTCACCTCCCACAACTTTGGCCTGTACCCCAGTTCTTGTATGCATAAATAAATCTTTTAAAAAATAACAACAACAAAACAACTATGTGATAAATTAAAATTTGGTTCTGAAAAATTCTTCAGGTCACCCAAATCATAGTAGGTCAAGGAAGGATTTACTACCATTGCTTCAAACAGAATATATTCTATGTCAAAACTAGTGGAAGTTTTTATTTACAAAAAAAAAAAAATTGTTACAAGAAAAGTGTGAACACAGCTAAATTTGGATCTAGTGTTTTATCATTGACAATAAATATTCAAAATAAAAGTTGAATTAAAACTCGGATGACAAAAATATTTAGCTGTTCCTTTCCCAATCCCACTTCTTAGTGATACTAGATTACAAAATTATTCTCAGTACCTTTGATCCGATTCTACGTTCACTCTTACTGATTTCTTACATCATAACAAAAATTATGAAATAGAAAAATTCATTACAATAGGTCCTTTATTGTGAATCTTTCAGGTTTACCTTGATTTCATTGTTTTTGAGCTATCTTATAACTCAAACAAATAAATTCACTGTAACAAAATAAAGATTGTGTACTAACAGAAACACAAATTCTAACAATTGGACATGTAGTTGAATGTTGAGCATGACCAGTTTTGCAACTGTAAATTCATTTTAGGATTCTTGTGTTGTCTTTTGAAAATATTTGAATTAACTGTTACTTCATACTCACTCATTCCTTAATCAATTAATGAATTAAATTCAAATTTTAATATTTATATTTTATATTTGCATGAATCATGATTGTATCTTTATATTATTTGACACCATTCACTCTTCTGTCCATCCCATTCACTCATCTAGTCTACTGGCTTAATTACAAATGTTCCTGGAATAGTCCTTTTTTTTTTTTAATAAATCAAGCAGAGGCATATTTTCTAGACTTTCTCTAATTAGACCTTTGTGA
The DNA here is from genome assembly GCA_019455555.1 of Galemys pyrenaicus. NCBI lineage: Eukaryota > Metazoa > Chordata > Mammalia > Eulipotyphla > Talpidae > Galemys > Galemys pyrenaicus. The sequence goes on from JAGFMF010011629.1 coordinate 3,419,759, forward strand.
ATTTTGATATTGTTAGCCTTCATTCTGAGACTTTTCCTCCTTTGATTTATAGGGTGCCTTTTTTATTTTTTAATTATTTACTTTTTTTTAAATTACATGGTCTCTCATAACAAATAGCATAGGTTTATAGATATTGTAGTTCATGCTCACTTTTGTTTTTATTTTTTAAATACTGTATTTATCCTCTGCACATACCCCTGCTTCCCCTAGGTCATGTGCATCTAACTTGTTAGCACTGGTAGCCACACATACTTTCTGTGGCCCACCCGTAACACTGCCACCCTTTTCTGCAGCCTGATTCTTTCAGTGATTTCAACTATACTGAGACAGCCACTAGTTCTGAATTATTTTAGGAAACTATAACTTTTTTTATAATTTATTTCTATCTTTGAAGATTTTTTTCCTTGCACATTAATATCAGGAAGAGACATTATTTTTATTAATTTCAATAGTAAAAAACTGTCCTTTGTTTCACACACAAAAAAATAGCTATTACTAACTCTCAGTAATGTTCATTATCTCAATAATATAGTCCAGAACAAAAGCCATCAATGTATTTGCTTACAAAATGCACAGCAACTTAATACAACTAATAGAATCAACTCTTAAACAACAAAAACCAAAATCCTTATGTAAGCATATTAAAAAACTGGTCTTAACTTCATTTCTTTAGCACTGTGTCTACTTAAAGCATGAAGTGAATAAACTTTACACTTCATTTATATGGGACTAAGTGTAGAGAATTAAATAAATGATTAATGACTGTCACATTGATGAGGAGGTGGGGATTAAAATTAATTCTTTGATTCTTTAAATTGAATTTTACGCTACACTCACCCTGCCATTTTTCCTAAAAGTAATAGAAATCTCAAAAAGTAAAACACCAACATCTATACAAAGCAAAATACCTTATAATAATGGCACCTGAAATGCAGTAATACAATAACTATTCGACTTTTACAAAAATAGCGCTTATTCTCCTCTAGATATGGATAATGCACTTCTGCTCCTTTCAACTGGTTGATGATAAATAGGAAAGAAAAAAAGTTGATAAAATGCGATTATTTTCCTACGCACAATAAAGGCAACACTAGTTGCCACTTAAAACTTCAATTTATATTATACTTATACCAAATGACAGGAATTTATTAATGGGAAAGAGTAATTGAGAAATAAAGCATAGTAGATTATCAAAATTAATTAGATATGTTTAGAAAATTATTATACAGAATATGATAATTTAGTTCTATGTTGAGAAATATTTGTGGTAAGGAATAGTCAGAAATGCTAAAGTAAGCTACCGGTGTTGGAAAAGTTTCTAAAAATTAAGGAAAGATGAAGCAATGGCTAATAAGCAGAAAAATTAATACAATGAAGAGAAAAAAGTTAATATATAATGCATAGAAAATAGGACCATGGCAGAAAAATATGTTTGCAAATAATATCATGAATAAGGGAAGATTACTATATGCCACATTTGTGATTTTTAATGAAATATTTTCTTTAGTTAAGTCAACTTTTATGAAATATTGTAAGTTATTTGAAAGCTTAAATTATCTTTGGTACTTAGAGTAAATTTCACATTGAAACTGGTAAAACAAAACAAAAAAAAATATTAAGAATACCAGATTGCTTTGCTTTTTAAACTGAAACTTTCTTAATACAGTTGCTTTAATATAAAATTGGATAAAAATTTATTGCTTTTTGAGGATTAGTGATCAAAAATATAGAAGAACTGAAAATAAGCATTAAAGTTAACACAAAATATCAAATATACAGTTTAAACAATATTAAAATTTATCCAAATCAAAGTCATGCTAATATATCACAAAAATGCTTTCCATAAATTGCAGAGACTTCTACACTGGACCAAAAAAAAAAAGAGAAGAGTTTCATTTGAAAAGGAAGCTTAAGAAAAAAAAAAAAAAAAACAAGAAACATTTTTTTTCTAAAGTTGTATGTTAAGCTGAAAAAAAGGAAGGAAAGGGTACAATACTGAGTCTCTGCTGCCTAAAAGATCAAAAGATCTAGTCTACAAAATACAAAGTGTGCCTTACCAGGTAAATTTCATATGGGTCAAGAAAGCATGCCATGACTTGAGATTTTAGAAAACAGTTTAGTGTGATTTTTAATTGTACACGCATAAATTTCAAATGAAAGAGTTGTTTTAGGGCTTTCCTGGTGGTGCAAGGGGTGGAGCGCTGCACTGTGAAGTTTCTGCAGCAACTGCAGGGAGAGTCCCATTCCCAGTCAGGGAGGGGACCCACATAGCTCAGCAGACCTCTCCTGTCTTACCACTGCTCCCCTCCGCGGTGTATCTCATCAATCTGCCTGTTCTGCTCCCTACTCTGTCTCTGGTGAGCCTCTCACCCCGAATCCCTGCACCTCAGGCCTATACCCCAGCACTTGTATGCATAAATAAATAATATTAATTAAACACATTTTAAAAGTCTTTCCCATACCCTAGATCTCTTTATTATAAGATTTACTGTTAAATCATTTTCTTGCCATTGATTTGAATCTAAATGTAAATAATGTGAAAAAAAAAGATTGCTTCTATTATTATAGGAAGTTAATTTATTTGAAGATTTACTATATAATAGATGCCTTAAAAAACTTAGTGGTCACAAAAAAATTAAAATAGTATTATTTGTAATTTTTAACTGAACTTGGATTTTTTAAAGATTTATTTTATTTATTCATACAAGGGTTGGGGTATAGGCTAGAGTTGCGGGAGATGAGAGGCTTCACCAGAGACAGAGTGGGGACCAGGATAGGCAGATAGACCAAAATACACTGCTGAGGGGAATCAGCAGATGAGGCAGGAGAGGTCTGCTGTGCCATTATGGGTCCCCACCAAGGCCGGGATCGAACTCATGTTGCTGTGCAGTGGATGCTTCATAGTGCGCCACCCAACAGGCTATGCCACCGGGGAGACCCTGGACTTGGGTTTAAGTCCTAAATATTACCTAAAAGACACAAATACACTGTTTCAAAAGAATACCTGCACCCCTATGTTTATAGCAGCACTCTTTACAATAGGTAAGCTCTAGAAACAACCTAAATGTCCAAAAACAGATGAGTGGATCGGGAAGCTGTGGTACATATACACGATGGAGTACTATTCAGCAATCAAAAAAGAAAAACTAGATGCATTCATAGGAACATGGATGGAACTGGAAAGGATTATACTCAGCGAAGTAAGTCAGAAGGCAAAAGAAAAATACCAGATGGTTCCTCCCCTAGGAGGAATATAAGGGAACCAAATAAGGATCAAGGAAAGGAATAAGAACAATAATAATAATAATAATAATAAATATAACAATAAAGACACAAAAACCAAAAATGAAAAGACAAGGACAAATCGGGGACACTTGGTGGGGAGGAGGAGGGTTGAGGACAGATGGGAGCTCGGGGGATTGAGGTGATGGTGCACTGGTGATATGGTGATGGGAAATACATGGGGTTTATATGTGATGTCAAATATATATAAATTTTTAAAATTAATTAATAATAATAAATAAATAAATCCTAAATATTTTCTCATTACTATAACATATTTTCAAGCCAATGTCTAGCTTAAGACTTTAAAAAATCAAATTGTTTCCCATATCACAAAAAAATGGTTATGGAGGAATATTTTAAATTTAAAAACTAAAAATCAATCGTTAGGAATTTAAATTATCCTTCCGCTTGTAGCTTGGTATCTGAAGACTGAATTTTGTGGAAGAGAGTTTTGGATGGAGAAGAGGAAAGCAAAGTTTATATATTACATATAATCTCACTATGAATTAATAGGTGTCTCAATGAAAATATTAAGAAGATCTTTTAATCTATTTTCTCATTTGTGACTTATCATGAACTATACTTTTCATTCTTTTCCAAATAGAACTAGAATCTCAAAAAATTATAGACTTACGTACTAGCAGATAATTTTATGCAATTTCAGGCTTGCAAAAAGTACTTTGTTTCTGCTCACTCTAACTGTATCACCAGGTAAGTTTTCTTCCTTTATTATTATGCCACTGATTTATTTAACTACCTTGTGGCATCTCCCAAAAGTACCATTTTTTTCTCTTCTTGTGAATGTGATCATCACCTTTATGAAAAGTCAGCTGAAAGCTTTTGGTATCTGCTGTTCCATTAGTTTATCATTTACCATATCCTTTGTTTTTTTCTAATTAAAATCTTACTGAGATAATTAGAGATTCACAGTCAGTTGTAAGAAATGATACAGGGCCTCTTTGGTGGCATAGGGGTTAAAGACACACCACTATTGAGTTATTGCCAGCCACTGCAGCATGAGTTTGATCCCCTGCAGCCAGGGAGGGAGACCCACAAGACACAGGCCGCCCTCTACTGTCTTGCCCGCTGCTCCCCTAGGCAATGTATTTCAGTCTACCCGCCTGTTCTGTTCCCTTGCACATGTGTACACTTAGGTGTATACAATTTTAACATGGGCTTATATACCTACCACTACAGAAAGACTGCACAATTATATCACAACAAAACTTCTGCGAGCTCTTTAAAAAATATATCAGTTTCTCCTCTGTATACTCTCTTCTCTAACCTCTCTTGCACTGTACTGAAATAGCCTCCTTACAGGAATTCTTGACTCTCGATTTCTAGTCCCTCCATTTTATCTTTCACAAATGCAAATCTGATTATGTCATTCCTCCAGGCAAATGCTAGGGAAGTCAATTCCCTAAGTCTCTGGCTTACTCTAAATTGCACACTGGAAAAATTTTGCATATTATTAAAATTTGAGCAAAAAGTTATGCCAGCAAAAACTGGGATAGCTATTAGTTGTATGAAGAAAAATAATCAAATAATTTTTGCTGCCAGTGACAGTTAAAAGTCTTATTTATAGTATTGGTGGCCTCCATAACCACTAAACTGCAAATTTTTATCAAAAAGAGAAAACATGTGCATGCCATATTTTTGTATTTACAAATATTAAAGCAAATGGCCTATTCAGATTCATGTTACTCCAGTCATAACATGGCAACAGCGGTTAAAATGTCAAGAAAATAGGTCTGCAAAAGTAAAAGATAGAGGTCTGCAAAAGTAAAATTATTTCTACTAATCATGGACTTTTTGAAAATAAGTTAAAATTACCAAGTAATTTTATGGACAACTACAGTTTTCTATAAATATTTATATGTTGACTATTACTTCAAAAATCATTCTGCTCTGCTAATAATAATTCCTCTATGGCTTTTAGACATTTGTTGACTGCTCTGTGTTCTCTTTCTGCTCTTATAATTATTCTCCTAAGAGTTAATCATGTAACTTACTAGAAATTTATCCAAGCTACTTCCTATCCAAATGGATTTTATATCATTGAATACTAAACTAATAGATTACTAAGCTATTAGAATGGATGTCATCCATATTTTATTTTTTGAGACACAAATTAAAAGATCTATCCTATAATATTGATGTTCATATATGCTAGTACTTATCTGTCAACTCTTTTTCTTACCTCTCATGTGTTAATATTATGACTTAGTGACTATGGAATATAGCAATGTCTTTATGTGTTAATTCTAGTTACATTATACTTAGCCACACTATAAACTTGTATATACCTGTCTTTAAAATCTTACTAATTTAAGTTTTCTAATTAAAACAGTGTCTATCAAAGAGTATGCTACCTTTAAAATATTGTGAAGACTAGTCTTACACAGTGACATGGTGAAGCAATAGAACCCAGTCATTTAACCAGATACAGATTATCATTAAGATGACATTTTTAGGTGCACATCGGTATGCTTTGTGGTATATGAGTTTCATTTTAGTAGTTGAAAGTCTTAAGAACAAAAACTGAAAATTCCTGCAGAAGAAGAAAGCTATCTCAAGAATATATCAAATCATCCTAAATTCTCAACCTTTAGGCCTGCCCTACAGATTTCAAAGTATCATCAACACTGGCTGTTACAAATCACATTGATTTGTGGCACAAATATTACTGATTAATAAAATATGCATATTGTCAGCATATAATATCTACTTTAATAATTTTAATGGACCATGGTCACTGTCTCAGTAGATCCATTCATCCATCCTTCATCAAATAACATCCAACACTTTGGTTGACCAGTTGGAAATAAACCCACCCTTGACTCCAAAGTTAGGTTTAGATTAGTCCAAACAGACATGCCAGTGAACAACTATCATACCAGCATGCCCATGACCATTCATATTCAATGTGAATGGTGATGGATATATGCCATCTCACTTTAACAAGTCTACTTCCCAAAGTTTCTGTCCCACACTAAAGCATACCCAGTATCCTAAGACTTAACTCATTTATCTCAATACTCTATACAATGTCAGCCATCTGGGGACATTTCATCATCTCACATTTAAGTACTATATGCTCTAGTCCTCAGTCCCTCTCACCTGGCATAATTTGCTTCTCATCGGCAATACTACAATGTATGTTTGTTATTTTCTGTCTTGCACATAAAACATAATTTTCATGATGGCACTGCCATTTCACTAAGTGCTGCATGATGCCTATGTGATGAATGAAAGATTGGTGAATGAAAAGAGTGCAACTAGCAACATCTTAAGGCATCACATTTAAACTCAAGTCAAAAACTGAATGCATTCACAGATTTTATACTAGCTTCAAACTAATTCAATCATCTTAACTGCCTGTTCCTTTTCCATATTTTTGACTGCTTCTTTTAATTTCTTTTTTCTTTTGCAGTTCTTATAGGAAACAGTTACATAAGTGACTCCAAAAAAGGATGCTCATGACTTCTTTCCTATAGTCGATACTAAAAATAAGTTTGCTTTGGAAGTATTTACATGAAAAATGTGACACTTTGCTAGAGAATTTACAAGTATGATCTAGTACAGAAATTGACCATTTTACCACCAAACTAAGTGCTATATAAAATGAAAGTTGTGAAATCACACCATCTGGGTATAACTGTAGATTTATATTAATTTCATCCAGGGCATACATGTGCTTCTTTCCGCCTTCTTGCCTAAATCTACAGTTGTTCACTAGCGAAGGAAACCACTTCACCTCTTGCCTGACACCTGCCTCTCCCATGTCATATCGCCTCACATCCTCCATCAACTAGCTGGAGGTAGATTTTTTTAATGTCACAGGAAAATACAAGCACAACAACAGTTAATAATTCTTTCAGTCTGTTGACAAATTTGGTCATCTATCTTCAGCTACAAAATGCAATTATAGATGGGGTGTGGACCTCAACAATTTAATCAAAATGCTTCTGGGGTAAGACGTGTGCCAGTGATAAGAACCCTTTTCTTTAGCAATCATATTGTTCTCAGCTTCCATCAGTCAAGAAAGAACACATTCTGAAATCTGAAGTCACAGTTGCATGAAGCATTAGCATCCTACTATCTTTAGTGTTTCACAGATTTACATAGCTCTAGCAATCCAGGTGAATTATAAGAAGGAAAGTGTTTTGGTTTTTCATTCCCGGAAGCCAAGGTTTGAAAATAGTATACAATATGATGTTTTGAAGTATGACAGCCTTTGACCCATGAAAAACACTTAAATCAAAATATCAAAACTCACTGTAGAAAATGGGAAGAAATTAAAAACTGACATTTTTCACCTCTCTGTTTTTAGTAATACCATTAGCATTTATTTAACACTTAGAATTTATAAAGGACCGTTTCCAGCACTTTTCCAAATTTGTTACCTCATTTTACCCTCCGAGCATTCTTACAGCATCCATTTTAGCGACAGTAATCTGAAATATAGGGGAACCTTGCCCAAGGTCAGACTCCTGAGAAAAGGCAAAACTAGAACACATCAAACTGGTTTTATGGCAAATGTCAGGAAGACGCAGTAAAGACAACTAAAAGTACTTAACAAACAAATCTAGTTATTAACACCTTATGCACTGAAATTTCCCTGAATTGATATACTTGAAATTGTCATTCAATCAGTATAAATTGTTCATTCTATAACGAAAAAGAATTAAATTTATACAAAAAATCAGTGTATAATATGCAAAAATGACAATACTATTTAAATTAGATATTCTTTTAGTTCCTCCAAAACTATTATGCAATTGTTATAAAATGATATCCATGTTCTGAAATTAAACTCCAAAGAATACTGGATATGGATTTTTATTCACATATTGTTTTGTTGTTAAAAACAACCATAACTACATAGATTCTTAGTATTATATAATTCTATTAACTTATAACAGCATTTCACTAAGTGAGCTCCATCATTCCTTAGCCCCAGCTGAAAATTATACTATAAGAGAAACCTGGTCAAATAAATATGACAAATTTTATTTGTTCTGTCCCACTGTTGAAAGCTCACAACCTTAATATATGAAATAAACCAAAATGTCTTGAAGGGAAGAGTACCAGTCATCTAGCATTATTTAACTCTCTGCTTTTTAATGTATATGAAAACAATTTAATATATCTGGAAGCTCCCCTTGAAGCAATGTTCTTCAAATCATACTCTGAGAAATAGTAAATAGTAAACAGTCTATCGTATCAAATATCCCCTCTCTCTCTCATTCTACATTCTGTCAAATACTTTGGGGAATGTTTCTTTTTTATATCTCTTGCAAAAGACATTGTAAAACAATTTTCTATAGTATTATAATTCTAAAGAAGTGCTGTGACCCACCCTTATCAAATATAACATAGATCAAAGGATAATGACTAAAACCACAAATGTCAACACAATTTCATTGACTATATCAGGAACATTTTACCTAGAAAATGTATGATTGTAAAATAATATTTTTTTTTTTGCTTTAAGCAATCCCTGCCTAAAATGTATCAAAACATTTCTTTCTGCTCACCTGGGTAATAGTTCAGTTATCACACATAATAATTTAATTTTTATTATTTTTAAAACCTTTACTTTGTTATATCCACCAATAATAAACTAATACATAATTGCATGAACTTTCCATTTCCAGTCCGTTCCCTGCCTGGCAAAACCCACCTTAAACAGCTAAGTCCAGACTCCCAAACTACATAAATAAGGTACTGCTAAGACTCTATCACCATGGTGATTTCCTAACTGCAGTAAGTTTTAATACATTTAGCTTTGTTTTATTTAAAAAGTGTCTAGAAATATTTTGGGACATTCAACAGAGTTTAGGTACAGTCATTAAGTATAAAATATTGATGGCAATAAAAGATATGTCCATGCAAATCATCAGTTATTCCAATGAATTCCCAGTTTGTGTATCCATCTCAATTCCTTTCATGTAAGAACAAATACCACATGTATTTCAATTATTTTAAGAAATAGCAATCATTTTAGAAAATTGAACACATATTTGTATTAGTCTGTGAGTTAACTATGTGGACAATATCTATGCCTTTATAGTGTTTAGAGACTGGTGGAATTACAGGCTTTCTAGAAGAAGCAAATGCACACAAGATGAAAAAAATGCAATGCAAAACAAGGTAGTTAAAAAAACTGCTGAAGGATCCTTTTATATTGTGGGAGTCTAGGAAGAAGTCCCTTAAGAAACAAGATTGAAGGCAAATTTTGCAGAACGACTGGAGGAAAGAACATTATAGTAAATGAGGCATACTGGGTAGTCTTGAGACTTATAAGTGATGGGAAAAAAAATCTTGTATACTTAAAAAAATCAAAAGGGCAAGTTGTCTAACATACAACAAGGACAGGAATTTTGAAGTTATAAGTTGGATGGAATTTGGATGAATTTTAATCCATAGTGGTGAAGTTTTGGCAATGTTTAACAAGGAGTTAGCATGATCTGATTTATGTGTTCAATAGCATTGTCCAATTACTTTGTGGAATGAACTTTAGGAGGTCCAGGATACTTGAGAAAATCAGTTAAGAGTCTACTAAAATTGTCAATTGGTATCTTCAATTGGAGTCTTGACCATGAAGACAGAGTATCATGGAAGTACTCACTTACCCTTTATTTATTGTGAAAATAAATAGGCTGTGTTAATAGAGTGGACATGCTCAAGAAGAACAATGGGGAAAGAATGATTCTGCTTTACTTTGACAATCAATTGAATATATGAATTTATAGAAATATTTATTAGGGGCCTCCCTGGTGGCACAAGGGGTTAAGCACTGCACTATGAAGCATCCACAGCAACTGCAGCATGAGTTTGATCCCCAGTTAGGGAGGTGACCCATACAGCACAACAGACCACTCCTTGCTCCCCTCAGCATTATGTTTCAGTAGATCTGCCTGTTTTGCTCTCCACTCTGTCTCTGGTGAATCTTCTCATTCCCACACCTCTGGTCTATACCAAAATTCTTGCATGTATACATAAATAAAATCTTTAAAAAATAGATTTATTCTTCTTCAAAAAACTGATATATCAGTTCATCAGAACCTGGTTCATGAATGTATCTGATAGTCCTTCTTTAATAGTGTAAAATAATTTTCTTTTATCTATTTTTTGGGCAGCCCTTGATCATCAGAGGTATGTTCCAGGCTATATAATTTATACTGAAGAAAGCAAAATAATTTCCAGTTTCATCAATCTGACTCTGTCTTCCTATTCAAACAGCTCAAACTGCAGTAAATGAAGTTAAAGATTTGGCTGAGAAACCAATTCAGCTCTAACATAGTTATACAATTTAGTTCCGTAAAATGAAACAGTTAATCTAGGGACCATTAGAACTTTTACACAGCAGCTAATTAAGACTGATGAGAGAAACAGATGCTCTAGTCCAAGGTTAGCTTTCCCCAAATTTTTACTCAAAATGAACCTTTCTTAATTGGGTAAGAAAATAATATGCACAGCAGGAAATAAAAGTACAATTTGTCAAAACTTCTAGGGAATAATATAAAGGTACATTACTCCCTAAAGGACTTTTAGTGGTAAAATATAAAATTTTCTAACAATTACTAAGTGTCTATTCCAGAAATATAGACCAAGATGGAATAAAAAATCTACAAAACATTTAATACAGAATTTTAACTAAAATACAGGAAAATATTGAGTAATTAATCGGCCACGGTATGACATTTATTTATTAATTAGTTTGCAAAACCTACATTAACCTTGCTGTGGTCCACTTAACTTGTGAGTTGTTGTCTTATGTCTTCAAATTACAAGGAGAGATACAATTGAATTATGCTCTGTGCTTTGCTTAGCACTTGAAAAATTCTGAAATCATTGCAAATTAAATGACAAGTAACTCAGTCAATATTTCATTTACTGCTTCACAGCTGTTTAAAGATATGCAGGAAACAGGAATCAACTCATCATTTCCTGAATATTAAATTTCCCCCCTCTAGTTAGGAAAAATATTTTTCTATAACAAAATGCACATGCTCTACATCAGATGTGTTTTTCTTTCAGTTTATTCTTCCATGTTGTTGACATAATTATGTAATATCCAACACAAATGAAAAAAATTAAAAGCATGTATATGCACTTCACATATAGTGCCTCCTCTTAATATGGGTGTACTCTTGGGACAATCACAATTCTCCTTCCTTTAGAAGGGGAGGAAATCTCTAGAAAACAATAGCTGAGGGGATGGAGATTAACTGACAGTAGTGACTCTTTAAGTGTGATGTGTCTACAAATCCCAGGGAGCAAGCGTCCTTAGCAGAACCAAGTAAACAGTTGGACTTCTCACTTAGGACTGGCTAAAGAAGAGAAACTAATTTTAGAAAATTAAGCAGCTGATGTGATATATGACAGTGTGAGTTTCTGAGTCCTTTCAGAATAGAAAGTCATTTTCAACACAAAATAACACAAGCAGATGAGAAAAGAATATTAAGAGTAAAGATTAATCAGAATAGGATATTAAGAGATTAATGCTCATAGAAAATAAAAGCCAATATAAAGAAAAATAAGCCAATCATTTATTTGTTTAAATGAATTAACTATGTAAAACTAAATGTAAAACTCTTTTTTTTAGTGAGTACAGATGTGTTTGAAACAATGGACCACTCTTTACTCTCTTCTGTATGTTTACTATTTGAATTCTGAGTTTTGTTTTGTTTATATTGAGGAGACACTGCTTTACAATATTGTTTGTGGTTTAGAGGTATATGATCTCTCCTCCAGATGTTGTTACCATATAACACTCACTATCAAACACCCATAGTCCACCACCATCATCCACTTTGCGCCCCCCCCAATTTGTTGCTGTCCATTCCCCACCACTCCTGTCATGCCCCTCTGAGAGCCTCAGTTTCTACTGTTAGATTGTGGGGTTTATTATTAATTTGGCTCTCTGATCCTTTCAACATCCAGTATTTGTATTTCTCCTAACTTTATCTTATTTAACATAGACCCCTCTCAGTTCCATCCATATGTTGAAAATAGCAAGAGTTTAACTTTTTTAAATAGCTGAGTAGTATTCCATTGTGTTTACAAACCACCTCTTCTTGATCCACTCAGCTCATTTGGAAAAGCTAGGTAATTTCCATATTTGGCCATTAGAAACAGTGCTGCAGTGAACACAGGTATGCAGATTTCCTTTTGCATTTGTGTTTTTATATTCTTCCAGAAGATACCTAGAAATGGAATTACTTGTTCATATAGTAGATCCATTTTTAATCTGTTAAGAGGAAGTGTCATACTGTTTTCCAGAGTGTTCAGACCAGTCTACAATCCCTCCCACAGTGAATGAGCATTTCCTTTTCCCCACCTCCTTGCCACCACTGTTTTTTTTTTTTTTTTTGGTTTGTTTGTTTGTTTTTTGTTGTTGTCATTGTTCTTTTTGATATGGACCATTATGATAACTGGTTAGTAGTTCTCTTCCTGGTTTATAGATATCTATATTATTATTATCTTCACAAGGACAGAGTAAGAGGGCTAGCTCACTTTTTATAAAGACACCGATCATATCATGAGGGTGTTATGTTCATTACCTAATTACTTCCCATAAATTCACCTCCTAAATATCGTCTTATTGGGGGTTAGGGTTTCAACACATGAATTTAGGGAAGATGCAGACATGCAGACCATGAGACTCATAATACAACTGACTGAAACATGTCTATGAAAGAATTATTTTAGAAACCACTTATGAAACTTTTGTTGTTTTCAGCCATAAGGAATTATATGAAACATGATCCATTTTTCAACCCAGTTAATAATAAAATGGGAAAAATTAATATCTTAAAATTTTTAATACCATTAAGAAAAAAAATTGCAATGACTGCTATGATAATATTTCAATCAGCAACCAGTACTTTTGTTGTTTTACACTCAACATATTTTATAATATCTGACATTTCTAGTATCCTTTAAATAGGGGTCTAATGTTTTCTCACTTTGCTTCACTTGTGAACATTCAATTATTCACAATTCTGTCATTAAAATTGTCCTAATCCAATGGATACAATGATAAAACATTATAAAAGGAAAAGCCACTAAACTTTATAGCATTCAGGCAGTAAATTTTTTCCTGTATGAAATGTATTATCATTTTCACCAATGTAATTCACACTGAAGGAATCAAAGTATATGTAAGAGACACAATTAGCAACAATCTGCATATGAGCTTTTTTACCACACAACATTTGTTTCAGGAATTCATTGGAAAATTTTATGCAGAAACATATTTTTCATCTTCTAGGATTTGAAGGCTAATGTGTAAATGGGCTACTCTATTCACCTAGAATAAAGTGTAGAATAGGGTGTACATTCATCTAGAGTAAAATGTAACAGCGAATGAACTTGAAAATTATTTTTCCAAATCAAGAGTTTGAGCTAAATAAGCTCCAAGAAGGCAGACATTTTTCTCAGTTTTTTATATGATATATCTTATACACTAGAGCAGCTCCAAAACCATAGTAAACACTCAATAAATATTTGTTCAATGAATGAAAATATGTTTATTAGTGTTTTAGACATTTTTTATTTGCATATATATTAATTTTTCTTTATTTGTTCTCCTTTTCATCTTTTTATTTACCCCACCACCTTAAGATTCTGCAAAGCTTATAGTGTATATATGGCAAACAAAATAAAATTTCTAGAGGGCACTATGAAAGGTTGACATCTTTGAAGGCATTCTGTAAAATGGAACTAGGGAACCACTACATAAATACAGCATTACCTGTCACCTTGAATTTGGCCAAAGACCTTTCAATGAGGCCAAAGGCAACTATTTTAAGAAATCTCCATTGCAAACAGTTATTTCAGAACTGATGATTATAGACTCAGCCACAGGATAGAATCAGTAAGTTCCCCCTTTCATCATTTCCAGAGAATCAGTAACCATATATGTATAGCCAAGAATGGTAATTTTAGCTTGTAAACACTATTGACATTTTTCTTTAACCACTTACTTCATCTTACACTTTTCCTTCTATTAAAAAAAAAAGTGAGACTTTGTTCCTCCTTCAGCATATACTAGGTTTTCTACCTGAACCTGTGTACCCTGAATTAAAATTCTTTGATTCCAAATATCATACTTTTTAAAAAAATTTCCTCCTGAATGTGTTAGATTGACAACACAAGTTCATAGGTAATACTAGTAAATAAAAATAGAGATATGATATGGCTACTTTATAGAGAACCACAGTACTAATAAGTGGCCATAAATAAAATAGATAGTAGGTGAAATTGGCACAGTTCTTTTAAAAACCTTCTACAGGAATATATTTCCAAATTCACTACACAGGTTATGTTTGCATTACAACACAAAATTACTTACATATTAAAGTCACTTTCCTTCACAAAAAGGAAGTATCTTTGTCATTTAAGCCTTGACATTTTGGAATTATGTGGTTTCTATCAACGTATTTTATAAATACTAATGCTTATATCATACCAATAATTTTGATAATTCCACAAGTAAAATTCCTTTTAACTAATTGAAATTTCATATGGATATAAGCAAATATGGTATAAGTAAAGTGTATAAAAAGAGTGAGACAACACTCTTGAAATCAAGGAATTTCCTACTCTCCATTGTGATGCTTCTTCTACTGACATCAATCGGTTGCAACTTTGTTTTCCATTCACTGCTTCCATTAATACACCCGAGTTATTCTAGAAGTCTCCAAAACTCTCTGCAGTGTCTCTCTACTTAAATCAATCATAAATTTCACTGTAAAATCATGTACTCAGTGCAATAGTAGTTTTATCATGAATATCCCAAATAAAATATTTTTAAAGACTTCTCAGATCATCTCTGTAACCCAGCACTAACTTTGATACTAAAGTCAGTTTCCTCCTTATCACTCCCCTGCAGAAATACAATGATTATAGAATGACTTGTGAGCTCTGCCTGATCACATTGTGTCATATGTATTGACACTTCAATTACCCTGACTGATGAGAAGGTAGGGACAATCGAGATTAAATAACCTAAGCTACCAATTAAAAAATATTCACTTGGTTATAAAGACATTAATAAGCAGATGTGAGAAAAGCAAAGACAGATTCAAAACCTGATTGTTCTTAGAGGGTCCACCTAAATAAAGATTAACAGAGGGACCTGATAGAAATTTCTGGAAAGTGGTATGTATAATTATAGGCACAGAATGGATCAATTTGTGATGTTTATAGATTCAGTGAACATATCTCTGAAGTCTTCTGCAGATTTGGCAAGAGCAACTGGGAACTCTTGTCCTGAGACGTGCCACCCCCCCTTACTAATGACGGCCAACAGGAACTCTCTGGAACAGGCACCAGCCACTTTGCATTGCTAGTCTCCTTTCTTTACTGTGGGTTTCCTCCAATGAATTCATATTGGGAGTATGTGCATTTAGCTCTAGACATAGTGAAAACTTTTGGCTTTATGGCAATTAGCACTCTAGGGAATCTTAAAACACAAGGTGCTCAAACTTACCTCTCCTCATTTCTGCTTTCTCACTGTAAACCATGTTTTTCTTCAATTTGTTTCACTTCAGATTTCCTTCATAGCTCTGTTCATATTTCTCATAGTTAGGATTCTTTCTCTGATTATCTGAGGTCAAAATATTATTTCACTTTCTTAAAAGGTTGTAGTGTGGACTATCAAGACCATTCATTTGTTACTTTTCATAAGTGGCAACATCTAATGTGAGATCACACTTTATACAAACCATACACTTTACATAAACCGTTTGCTAGTAAAATGCTGTAGGTCTATCAAAGTTCAAGTTTTGTTATGAATGTTAAATAATTTAATTTGCATTCTTGATCAGGTGGAGGTCATCATGACTCTTCCCAAGCAATACTTTTGAATCAGTTAGGATGCTACTATTGTTGCTAAGATGAAAACACAGATGACATTACAATGCATAGTAGACAACCACTTCAAGAAAATATTGATATTGGCCTCCTTTTCTCTCCCTCTCTACATACTAGAATTCTTTGTGCTAAACAATAGCTTGATTTGGAATTAATTAAGATTACTTCTCTTGAAAAAAAATCGGTGTTCCCATGTGCATGTGTACATAGCTGGGAATACACATTATATATATGTAAATATATAAAATATTATATTCAGATACATACACACATGATACAATAATTTATGTACACTGTATACTAAATACAATTATATAAACACCTATATTACCTAGTCATGTCACATAATTTTGAATGTTTCCTTTACATGAAATTATTTAATAGTGTCCATTGGAATCCAAAAAAAAATTTATGGTTAACATTTTGATATTATAGTATTAATCATTTGCATTAGTTCAAAATATACAAAAGCTATTTAATTATCTCCATTTTTTCACGGTTCATGTAAAAAAATATGTTTTAATAAGATCCTAGAGTAAACAAATGGAGTTCCTCAAGAGAAAAAGAAACCAGACCCCAAGTCTTCAGCTGTAAAGATCTCCAATATCAAACAAAGATTGATAGGATGCATATTAGGTAAATTCTCAGTCCCAGGTTTGGGGATTATCATTTCCTCAGAAAATCTATAAACTCTTTGTAGGACTGAGCTGGAATAGCCTGAATTTTGGTTCTGCCTACCACTCTAATTTCATCTCTTACCACTTTTGTTCTCAAGTCCTCCAACCACAATACAATGACATTTTTTGCCCTTTTTCTGCATGATACACAACTTGGTGATACAAAAGTAGTCATTTACATCTCATTTATCACCTCCTAGAACCATGTATCCTAGTATTCTAGAATGATACTGGCATAAAAAACTGCTCAGTATTTGTTGCTTATTTACTAACTGACCACTGAATTGATTAATTGATTGGCTGTTTTTTAATTAAATGGTCTGTACATTTGAGCTGCTTCTTAAATCATTAAGTAATCATTAAAGGAATAATTATATTTCCTTAAATAGTAAGGAAATACAAGCAATGTTAAGGAAGCATAAATGTTTTTATAACTATATGTTATAAAAAGCATTCTACGCATCCATAATTTATACCAAATTATTTATATATTATATTGTAAGGAATGATTATATTATTTTATTTTATACTTTATTTTTATATTACATAATTTATTTTTATAGTATATACTTTATGAAGAGTATGCGTATGAAAGCTATTTATTGTATTAACAATTCATAGAAAAGGTCAGAATGTCATGTCTCAAGAGTATAAGTTTCTTCTTAGGGGGTCAGGATAGAGCACACAGGCTAAGGCATGACAGGATTTCATGGGTACATTGGGATAGATACCAAGTCAGAATCAGTGGAGAGCCAGAGGGGAATTTTGTGGTAGGGATCACATTGGTATCCCCTGATTACCTAGGTGTGGTGCTCATAAGTCTATTTGTGAGGATATTGAGTCATCAGTAAAATATTAAACTTTAAAAATGAATAATACATATATCTTTATAGGAGGGCTACTGGGATTATATATTTTGTTTGGAATTTGTTTTGTAAAAATTCAATTCCTATCAAATACTTTTAAATGCAATGTATAACTAAAACATGTAAAAAAAATGTTGATAATTTTGGATCAACTCACTGACAAGATGAGACATGACCCCTGATGTCCAGACACAGCCCAAATTGGCCTGAAATCCGCCCTTGACGTCCTGAGGGAGGGGACTGAGAAGGGGACAGAACTGATGTGCCATCTTGTGAGGCTTTCTTTCACAGGAAGCAAAGCACATAGACTTGCTCTCTTTTTTTTTTTATTATATTATATTTAATTGCATTTGACATCGTTTGTTTTCCCCAGTGGGTTCCCACCACCATTTCACCTGTGCACCGCCACCTCAGTCCCTTGTCCTCGTTACATCTCATCACCGTCTTTGCCCTCCCCTCCCTCCATCCACCCCAATGGTCCCTTGGGTTTATCTTTAATCTTTTAGTCTTGTTGAGTTGTTATTTGATTGCTTGGTTGTTTTTATGATTGCCCATTTCCTTTAGTTTTCTCTGCGTGTTGTTTTTTTTTTTTGTTGTTGTTGTTGTTGTTGTTTGTTTCATTTTCTCCCTTTTCATTTTTTGTTTTAATTGTAGTTTGTTTTTTTCACATTCCTCCTAAAAGTGATGTC
>JAGFMF010011629.1:3439339-3567995 GCA_019455555.1 Galemys pyrenaicus
GTGGCAGTCCCCAAAGCAATAAAAATGAAACAGAGGATAAACAGGTGGGACTACATCAAGATAAAAAGCTTCTGTACAGCAAAGGAAACGTTAAACAGACTTGCTCTCTTTCTTGTCTGAATTGCTGTGCAAGGAAGCCACACTGATGTCCAGATGGATGCTGGGTATGCATACTTTCCTCCCACCCTCATGTGGCAAGAGCTTCTGACCTCTTCCACAATCCACAGGGCCCTGTAGCTGCAACACCATCTCCCACTACTGGCCGTAACTCCCAGTTACCTACACTTTACCCTGTTAGCTAGAATAAATAATTTTATTTTCATTTTGTGCTGTATCAAAGCTTTTTTGTTACCACTGTGGTGGTGGGTAATTGGACCCAGAACCCAACCCAGAGCCAGTGAGAAAGGTTCCAACCTGCTGACAGTTTTTTTTTTTTTTTTTTTTAAAGATTTATTTATTTATGCATACAAGCACTGGGGTACAGGCCAGAGGTATGGGGGGGTGAGAGGATTCACCACAGAGAGCTGAGAGCAGAACAGGCAGATCAACGGAAGTACACTGCTGAGGGGAGCAGCGGGCACAGCAGGAGAGGTCTGCTGCTCCATGTGGGTCCCTGCCTGGCCGGCAGCAGGGATCGAACTCATGCTGCAGTGACTGCGGTTTGTTTCATAGTGCGTTGCTTAACCCACTGCGCCACCAGGAGGCCCTGCTGACAGTTTTTTAACTCTACCTGTTAACAGATGTTTTTTCATCAATTGCAGTGTCAAAATGACATTAAATTCAAAATTGCTAGCTTGTTTAATTTTATATTATTTAGGTGTGAGAGGTTTAATTCACTTGTTTCAAAGAGACACAAATAATGACTTCCATAATTAAAAAGGTTAATTAAATTTCTCTATCATTCAGTTAAAATTTTTAAATGCCATAAATGTGACTTCTTTCTAATTATCAATCATATACAGTTTAAAAGAACAATAGTATGTTCAATTTCAGATGACTGAAGTGCTATTCTCCTAAGAAATATATATGACAGCTAAGAAATTAGACTTTGTAACTAAGCTTTCATAAAATGTTATACATAGAGGAAAATAAAGTATTTTCTCTTTCAAAGCTTAAACTATCATGTCATTTGCAGTTTACTATTTATTAAAATAATAAATATCATGAATATTGTCACATCATGAATACATGGTAAAGTTTACTTAATCATGTATTTTTCTCCTTCAATAGAATTCTAACTTCTTGTTTTTAAGAACTATGAGAAGGAAATAGATATGTGATATATTGCCACTTCTTATTCCAATATTCACAAATATAGATCCTAGACTCTCTAGTATTTTTATTTGCAAGATTTTAGAGGTTAAGAAATAGAAGAGTCATCAACAAACTACACACACAAGGTAAGATTCAAAACAGTTATCCACTACTCAATTCTCCATTTACTTTTGTAAGAACTTCTGAGATTCTGCTCTTTGAAAGAAATATCCATTTTGCTGAAGTATGACATTTACACCCATCATCAGGATATAGAATTAACCCACAAAATTTCTCACTCTACATTTGAAAGACACATTTTTTACAGAAAAGGTGATATTATATGAAAATTCTGAAGACAAAATTTCATGTTAGGTATATTTATAAAAGCATTTTAAAATATAAGAGAAGATAGGATTATTAAAATGTATGTTTTCTGTTATTTACACTCTGTTTTTTTCATACTAAATATATGTAAATATCATATACATAGAAAAACATTAAATACAGGCAAAGGGGGGTCTCCCTGGTGGCAGAAGGTGTTGAGCACTGCACTGTGGGGCTTCCGCCACTGCAGCACAACTTAGATCCCCAGACAGGGAGTTGACCCACGTGGCGTAGCAGAAATCTCCTGCTTGCCCACTGCTCTCCCCAGCAGTGTATTTCAGTCAAAATGTCTGTTCTGTTCCTCACTCTGTCTCTGGTGAATCCTCTCACTGCCCTGCACCTCTAGCCTGTGCCTTACCTGCTGTAGGAATAAATAGAAATAAATCTTTAAAAATAAATAAATAAAGGCAAAGAAATAAAATTAAATACTTTCTCTAGAACCTTTTATAGTAAGTGCACTTCAATGAACTAGAACAGAAAATATGATAGAGAAAATCAACTGTCTGAATTGGTGACTAAGAGTATACAAATAGGCCAAAAGACAGACTGGACTAGGTGATTCCTTAAAGTCCATTGACATAAATTGAAAAGTCCAGCCCTTTTATCTTTCCACAATCCTTTACACATCAAATGTGATAACTCCCCAATTCTCTTCATTTGCCCCTCTCATCCTTCATCTACTGTCTACAAAAAAACCTTCACTTGCTCTTCAGTTCAGAGTGACTTGGTCCCTCCAACTTGTGCAAACATTCCACTGCTACTCTTTTTAACGTCCACAGTGCAATTAATTGTCCTAAAAATACAAACACCTTAAGTTGAACTATGAATTCTATAAAATCAATCATACATGATTTAATGGTAACAAAGACATATCAATTTTCAGGATTTTTTTTCCTCTAAGTAAATGTGACAAGTTATAAATGCATGAAGAGATACAAGCTCAAGTGTTCTAAAATTAGAAAATACCCTGACGGTTGCTTTAAAGATTCATGTCTCCTTTACTTTATCTTGGTGTGTTTGTTCAACATTAACTTTGAATGAGCTTTAGATATACTCCCCAAATCTTTATTAGTTTCATGTCTCTGCTGTATCAAATTGCTAAAACTTGGGGTCTTAAAACAACAGAATTTTGTTTTCTCCCCGTTGTGAAGGCTAGGGATCTGGAACCAAAGTGTCAACAGGGATTTGCTCTCTCTGAATACTGAAGAGAAATTTGTATTCTTACCTTTTCTAACTTCTAGTGGTCTCTGGTAATCCCAGCCATCTGGTGGTTTACATCACTCTAATCTTTGTCTATGTTCTAACATCTCTGTATCCAATTGCCTTCTCCTTTTTCTTATAAGGAAACAAGTCACCAGATTAGGACCCACCACAATCTTGTGTGATCTCCTCCTAATTTTAGTGCATCCACAAAGACCTCATTTCCATATAATTCCCCATTCATAGATATTGGAAAATAGAACTTGAACATAATTATTTAGGTTCACAATTTAAACCAATATACCCTACCCTCCTCTGCACTCCACAAATCCATACATTCCAACATGTTAACTTATTTGATAATAGCATAACATTCCAAAAGTGTTATTCCAGAATCAACTCTGAATTCAAAAGCTTATCTTCTATATGATTTTTTTAAATATTTATTTATTTATGCATACGAGAGCTGGGGTACAGGCTAAAGTCAAGGCAGGTGAGAGGATTCACTAGAGACAGAGTAGGGGACAGAACAGGCAGACTGACTAGAACACACTGCTGAGGGGAGTAGTGGGTGAGGCAGGAGAGGTCTGCTACGCCATGTGGGTCCCATCCCTGGCCAGCAGCAGGGATTGAACTCGTGCTGCAGTGGCTGCAGTGTCTTCATAGTGCATTGCTTAACCCACTGTGCCACCAGGGAGTTCCCTCTTCTACATTATTTAAGTCAATTATAGGTGATAGTCTGGGCATGATCCATTCTGGAGAAAAATTCCTCTCCATCTGTGAAATTGGTAATGACTCATTTGCTTCCAAAATATGACAGGGCATGAAAAAGATAGATATTACAATTTCAGAAGGGAAAACTAGAATGTAAAAATACTTATTTCAAGTAAGTTCAGAATTCAGCAAGGCAAACTCACTTCTTTCATTGTTCATCTCTGTATAATCGTAGCCTCCTCTTTAGCTACATGGTGACAGAAATTAACAACAAAAATCATTTATCTTGCATATCCTTTTAAACAAAGTCATTTCAAACTTCAATGATCATATATTTAGATCAATATTTAATATAGTTAATATATGCATTCATTAAGTGTCACAAGATGTTAAGATCTAATGGAATATATCCTTTAAAATTAGTATATACTTTTATTTATAAAATTTTGATAAAACTAGGGCCTCCCTGGTGGCGTAGTGGGTTAAGCAACGTACTATGAAGCAGACCGCAGCCACTAAAGCTTGAGTTCCATCCCTGCCTCCAGCCAGGGAGGGGACCCACATGGTGTAGCAGACTTTTCCTGCCTCACCTGCCGCTCTCCTCAGCAGTGTGTTTCAGGCAGTCTGCCTGTTCTGCTCCCCACTCTGTCTCTGGTGAATCCTCTCACCTGCCTGAACTCTGGCCTGTACCCCAGCTCTTGTATGCATAAATAAATAAATCTTTAAAAAAATTTGATAAAACTAGTAAATAAGAACATAAAAACATGATTATCAGCACCAACAAAATAGCAGTAAATGATACAAGTAGATAAGTTTTGAACCTAAATAAATTACTGATCTGTGAAATGGAATAATATTCAGCCTTTAAAATATCATAAAAAATATGAGAAAAGGTCTGTAAGATACATTTAGATAAGATAAACTAGGAACCAAATTACAACGCATTGATTTATGAGGCTTGCCTCGTGGCTGTGAGTATATGGGCAATTTAAAGCTTTTGTACGAAGTTTTTATATTTTGAAGTTTATACGTGAATATGCTATCTTATACAGGGAAAAACACTTGTAATCAGCATCTTAACAACTTTTGCCAGTCCATTTCTTGTCTGCCTCCTGTAATAGAGAATGTAAATCTATAAACTCAGTTCTAATTTTTACCCCCTTATAGCAAGATTTTGTCATTGCTACCAAACTAACTCAATTAGAGATAGGAAATTTATATGAATCAGTTGAGATATAGTCTTTTAGATTAAAAGAGAAGACAGAGGGGATGGGGCCTGACAGCATGGGGCTAGGAACTCCAGTGCACCATGAATGGATTTCTTTACAATGAAACATGTTGACTCTTGAGACAACAGATCTACTACCCTGATATTAAGGAGTTGCTGAAACATCCCAGAGATTGTACACCTCATAGCTACAGTGTTGCAGATAGTTTCAAATTATTAGATCAACATTAAATATTTTTAAGAATATGATCAATGATTACAATTGAGCTCAAAGGCCACTATTGTTGAAATGTCAAATTTTGTAATACGCTGATTTATTCTTGTAGGAAATAAAAACACTTAAGCAATATGGTCCTTTGTAAGTAATACCTGAAAAGTTGCTACATGCCCTTGTTTATGGAACTAAACAGTCTTATACCCAGGTGAGTTCATTATTGATCTATTTGTTCTGGTAATAGTAATCTTTGGACCAATAATGTCAGATTTAAGAGAACAGAAAACTATCTCTAGAAAGCTTAAGTCACTTTCATATTAAAACAACTAATTATACAATTCAGTGACAATTTTTAAGTAAATGTATTTTCATAAACAGTTTGATAATGTGCTGAAGACAACTATCAAATTGAAATGAATGAAGAATAGATGAGTGTATTATGGTTCTCCAGAAAAATGGAGCCAATAGGATATAAATAGACATGTAGAAAGAAATTTATCAAAAATTGGCTCATATGATTATGGAGGTTGAGAAGACCTGGGCTCAAGGCCCAGGAAAGCTGGTGGTGAAATTCCAGTCCAAACATGAAGGCCTGAGAGCCAGAGGAGTCAATGATAGAAATCCTGGCCAGGGTTTGAGGGCTTGAGAAATCAAAGCACCAAAGGCAGGAAAAGATGGATGCTCTGGCTGGACAGAGAACATATCCATTCTTCCTATATTACTTTATTTTATTCAGACCATGAGCTAATTGGATGCTATCTGTTCTAATCATGAGAGTGATTTTCTTTATTCAATCTACAAATTCAAATGATAATCTTTCTGAAAAACCACATTCAGAAGTAAAATTTTTCCAGGTATCTGAATGTCCCTTATCCCAGGCAGGTGAACACAAAATTAAACATCACAGTAGGGAAATGCAAAAATGAATTAAATGTATTAATTAATAACTTAGAAGTTTACCTTTGAATTAGAAAAATAAGACAAAGTAACTGGGGGGGATATACAGAGTTATTGTGTAGTTGTGTATGTTTTGTTTTTAAATGGTAAAAAATATAGCATGTATCCAAGTTGATGGGAAGGACTCGGTGGCTACAACATTCCTTCAGGACTCAACTGGGTCGTGATTTACCTAAGACAGAGACCCACATCTAGGACATTCTATCAATAATTAGAATAATGCCCATTGTAAATTTTGAGTGGATGTATGAAAAACAAAAGAATGAATTTGATAAAAGAGGTGAGGTAATCAATGACAAGATATTCAGGCAGCCTTCAAAAAGATAGAGAACAATTCTTCCATTAGCAAGAATGTGAAAGGGATAGATAGCAGAGATAGAGACAGGTTAGTGTTTTTTTAATAGATGGTCACAGAGCATAGTGCTCTGCATTTTCTCTGTGAAATCAAAGACTGGGCTATATTCTGAATGTGGTGGGGAAGTGGGAGGAAGTGAAATATTTGAAACAGTTATATATGATCTGGAAGAGAACTCAGCACCGGAAAGTGAAAAGATTGACAGGCATTATTAGAAAAGCCAGGAGAAGATCTATGATCACAAAATATGTAGGAAGGATTAAGCAGCATTGATATATTGTTAAGAGCATCCACAATTAAAACAGAGTTAATGTTTAAGTGATGTGTGTGTAACCTTTGAATAAGAAATGCCTGATATTAGCCATAGTTTATAATTGTAATCTCTGTACTATTTGCAACTCTGCATCACACTTGCCCTTATTCAAAGTTTTAATTAAATATATGCTCATTTCCAGGATGGAAATTTCAAACAAATGTCTTACTCTTTCTACAAATAACAATAAGTCCAAATATATTGTTGTAGTAGTAGATGTAGAGAGCATCAAGTTTTGATTTGCATTGAATACACCTCCAGGAAGTTAAAATTCTAAAATCTAGAATAGACTAAATTGCATCCAAAATATCCTTAGTGGCAGTGTTCTCATTATCTTATTCTAAAGCCTACTGTTTGTTCTTATGAGTCAATATACTGGGGATGTCTAAAAATCTAGTGACTATGGCAGAATTCTTTAGTACTTTGCAAATTTAGCAAGCTGTAGTCTACATGTTTCAGTTCTGCTTCTTTTAGTGATGCTCCCAAACCACCTGCAGGTGATCACTTCTTGCTGAAGCTCAGGCCACAACCTGGCTGACTGGTGTTTGGTACTACCAAGGTCAGTGTTGCATAAACTATTATGAAATTAGTCATTTATATTGAACAAGTTAGTACTTAAACCTACAGGTTTATTTTATTAATGAAGAGTTAAAATTATTTTTGTAAACTCTGCAGAGAGAATAGCTAACAACAAATTTAAGATTGCCAAGTAGTTTTACTAAGTTAATACAGTTCCCTATTGTTCATAAAGGTTTTGATTTAGAATTATTTTGTTTCTCTATTTGCTCCTACCTGAATACCACACACTATGATACATTTGTTTATACATTACAGTAAGGCATAACCCTTTACTAAAAACCAAATCCTATACAGAAGTAGATCTCATTCTGATTCTTATACCTAAAATCTGATTGCTTAAATATGTAAATACACATTTGTTGAAATAAGTTGAATAATGAAGTTACCAGCTGCTGTATGCCAGTCAATGTGTTAGAAGTGAAGGATGTTGAGATAAAAATCTTCCCAAACTCCAATATCATATAAGGCATGGTCAGGAGATAGTAAATAAAACTATAGATAGATGAGAATTGCAGAAGAGGGGTCAAGGAAGTTACCAAAGGAGAAATAAAGTGTGAACCAGTTTTTGTAGAACAAAATGTAGTTTCCCTCCAAGCAAGTGTTTGTGGGAATTACAGACTATGTGAACAAAATGAAGACCAGAGCAAACACAGAGGTGATAAGGGAGAGATTAATTGGATGGTACATATATCCATATATGAGATCTTATAACAGGATTTTACATAAAGATGAAGACAGTGAATATAATAATGAATGTGAAGAGTATGCAAGAAAGAGTCATATGTTACTTTATGTATAATGTATAGAGCTTGGGAAGGATTCAGTCATATAAATTCTCTTTAGAAGGGGAGGGGTGCATAGTAACAATATTATCTAAGACTGATATTAGAAAATTCTACTGACTGGGTGACCTCAAATGATGGAAAATGGCTCTTTCACAGTTTTGGAAGCTAGAAGTTGGAAATCAAAGTGTCAGCAGTGTTAAATTTTTTTCTGAGGATAGTGAGTAATTCTGGATCATAAAGACACATAAAATGGGCAATTACAAACAAAAGATACAAAATGAGGAAAGAAGGAAAGCTAAGTAAAAAAAAAATATTCCTAGGAATACAAAAGAAGAGAATCAGTGCCATGACCTTCAGTAGTTTCTCATAGTAGTAATGTTGGAAGGTGTTAAGGAAAGCCATTTTAGAATAAGAGATAAAAGACAAAGTATATGTATAGGTAAGGAGAGTCTTTGAAACCGGGATAGTAGATAGAGTAAAATATGAATCCAATCGTGTTTACTTATAGAGACTAATATTCAGCATTAAAATCTGTAAGTTTCAGAATAGCATATTGTTTAATTTAATCAAATAGAATCTTTATATTTCCTAAGATATTAATATAACTTAAATAAAATATTCAAATAATGAAAGGAACAAATAAAAATGCTGGTTTACAACACTAATATTAGGATGCTAGAATATTTGATCTTTCACGAATATGAAATATTCTGTTCCTAATAATTTAATATTAAATTTGGGCCTCCCTGGTGGCCTAGCGGTTAAGTCTCAGCACTGTCACTTCTCTGGCCTGACTTTAATAGTTTTTTAGGGACCTAACTCACATATGGTGCAGCAGACCTCTCCTGTGCTCCCCTCAGCAGTGTATGTCAGTAGATTCACCTGTTCTGCTTCCCATTCTGTGTCGGGTGAATCCTCTCACCCCTGCACCTCTGGCCTACACATCAGATCATCTATGCATTTTTAAAAAAATAATATTAAATTTACTTTATACTTTTCTTTCAAATATTTTGGATTTTGTCTTCAGAAAATAAGGTTTATATATTTCTACTTAAAATGATTGTAAGTCTGTTTTAGAATAACTGAGATAAAAGTCTCTAGGATTTAATAATCTCATGGGGAGAAATATTTGAAAGTTCAGGCTCACCCTGGAGAAAGCCACTGTCCTATCCTGAGCATCTATTTATAGGACCACTTGGTGTCACAAATCCTGAACTATCACTGCTATCATAATCCACGTGCTTCCTCTTATGCCCTTCTGAAATTGTATAAAAAAATGAATCTTTATAAGTTTGATTACTATAAATAAAACAGGAAATATTATGGGAAATCCTTTGGTAGACTGATGAAGCTTTTCTCAAAATAATCACCTTATAGTTCATATTTCTCTACACCTATTTTTTTCCCAAATTCAAATATATATAAAATTTGAGTTCAACAATAGGTCCACAGTGAAATTGTCATATTAACAGTCTTCACATTACACAAGATTCCTAATACTTGAAAAATATGTATTCTTCAGAAATGAAAAATTCCCTGATTTTTCTCCCATATACAATACATTAAGTATATTATCAAAAGGAGAGATCATCATTTTAAACAAATTCTGAAAACCATCTAGGCTACAGTTTGGAGCTAAAAATAGAAGTTCTGCACCAAAAAACTTATTATGTGTTCATTCAAAAGAGTTACAGCAGTGCTTCTTAAATATTCATGTGCAGAAGAATCACCTGGGGTTGTGTTAAATCAGTGATCTGGGGTGGGGCTGAGGTTCTACTCTAACAAGCTCTAAAATAGAGTTGACTTTTTTCTGGTCTGAAGATCACACACTCAGTAGCAATGGAGGAGAGAATCCTTTTATGCTTGGACTAGGTGTATTCAGTCACTGAAAATATACTTTTACACAATGATTCAGGAAAATGCAACTGTAAAAATCAAAATACCATAAATATAAATACTACAAAACAAAAACAGAAACGAGACTAATTCTACTACTTACATAAGAGAAAAGCCTCCTTAACACAGATGATTTTATTAGCTACTGGGAGGTTAGTTAGAGGTACACAGAATGTACAAGAGTCATAATCATGATTAAGCACACATTGCTTTTAAAGAGACTGGCATCTTAGAAAAATAGAGGGACTAGTGATGCTTAGGATTTTGGGAAATCTGGGGAAAAAACAATAATATAGGGGCCTCCCTGGTGGTGCAAGGGGTTAAGTCGCAGCACTGTAAACCATCCATAGACAGCAGAGCATGAGTTAGATCCATGGGCAGAGAGGGGACCCACCTGGCACAGCAGACCTCTCCTGTCTCACCCACTACTGCCCTCAGCAGTGCATTTCAGTAGATTTTCCTGCTCTGCTCCCTACTCTGACTCTGATGAATCCTCTCACCACCGTCCCCCACCCCAGACCTCTGGCCTGCACCTCAAAGTTCTTGTATACATAAATAAATGAATTTTTAAAAATACAGTTATCCTGTCCTTGTGATCTTATAGTCAGTGTCCCTGACATTAATGGTCAAACAGCAAGGAGAGTGAGCCAGTAACAAGCAAACTAGTGATGTGCTGTCAGCTTCAACTGTTCAGAATTCCCCAAAGTATCTAATTTCCTTAGTCTTCAACAAATATACTATAAGCTAGAGAAAAGGATGGTCATTCTTTATTAAATCATGTCTCTAGACAATTCCAGATACATTCTGCTGACCCAAGCTTCTGAGCACCAAATCAGAAGAAAACAGCAGTGCTGGTGAACACTGACTTCCAGTCCTCCTTAATCTCTGACTGACAGTGAGGTCTGGTAAAGATGCATAGATATTTAGACCAGAGATGGATCGTGATGCTCTCTGGATTTTCACTGCTATCAGTAGATTTAAATTTATAGGTGTTACAACAGATCACCTTCTCATTTAACTTTGCCGAATGTAGGCAAGCATTGGAACTTAATGCTCTAAAACATGTCATTAAATTGATTTTTAAGCTCGGATAGCTTTACAGAGTAACCAAGGCCTAGGGCAAGTGGTTTGTTCACCTCCAAAGAGAAGAAAATGATGGAATAAAAATAAGTAAAAGAAAAGGAGGCACATGAAGACAGCAGAATCGAAACTGGCCTCCTATTAGAGATCACTTAAGGGACTTCCATTCCTTTGTCTAGACTGAATTGGAACTCAGATAATAAATTGATTTGACAGAATAAAGAGACAAGGACAGTTGATTTATTTATAAAGCAAAAGTTTTACAAAGAATTGTTACGATTGTAGCAAACCTTACAGAACATGGCAGCCATTACTTAATTTTCATGTAAGAAAGTTACTGAGAAATATATGGCAATTATGACCAAAACATGTCTCATCCCTCATCCACCAGCCACCATCAATATACAGGGCACATACAAGAGCATATATGCACATGCGCGTACACACACACACATGTCCCAGTATCCAGAAAGATTAAGTGGTACTAAACTTATTTCATTATTCATTTAAACTAATGCATTACTCTTAAATAATCACTATCATATTTTTCAAATATAACCTTAATATTTATGAGTCCCCATCTGGATACTAGATTTTCAAACCCTATTAATATAAGAAATTTAATTGCTTTTGTAGTTGTCATTGAATTTCTTTGTCAAGTTACTTTTAAAAAGTCACCTCAGCATTTCCAAAATTTTTAAATTTTAAGTTTTTAAAACGAGTTTGTGTTCAGGAGGAGTTATTTAAGGGTTTATTTTGATTAATAAATCAAACTATTATTTTTTCTTAATGAGGAAACATTGGCTTACTTTTTCATTGGTATTTAGGAAGTTGGGTATCCCCTAACTCAGGTGTTGCTACCATAGTGCACCCCCCCATCAAATCACTCATATTCAACAAACATAGTCCCTTGAGCTCCTTTGTTCTTGTTCTCACTCTTCTATCCTTTTCCCCTCTGGATACTTCAGTTCTAGTCAGCTTAAAGGGTTTTTAAACTAATCTTTATCTGATCCTTATTTGGTTTCTCTGTATTCCACATATAAGTAATAACATCTGGGGGCCTCCCTGGTGGCGCAAGGGGTTAAGCACCGCACTGTGAAGCAAACTGCAGCCACTGTAGTGGGAGTTCAATCCTCGGCCAGGGAGGCCCACATGGCACAGCAGACCTCTCCTGCCTTGCCTGCTGCCCTCCTCAGCAGTGGCTTTCTGTCAATCTCCTGTTTTTCTCCCCACTCTGTTTCTGGTGAATCCTCTCATCTCCACATTTCTGGCCTGTACTCCACTTCTTGTATGCATAAATAAATGAATAAATCTTTTTTTTTTTAAAGTAATACCATCTGGTATATACTTTTTTCCTCTGACTTTTTGCACTTAGCATTATCCCTTCCAACACCATCCATGCTCTACAAGTGGCATGAGTTTATATAATTTTTTGATCTTGTCTCATAATAAATGATAGCAATCAACTTATATCTATTTTTCCTAGCATTAGAAGATGAATATATTCTAAGATAAAGACCAAGTTGCTAAAAATGGAAGCTTTATCTTTCCTTATGAACTAGAACTTAATTATATGTGTATATTCAAATACATTTTTAGATTTCTATTTTAACTTGTAACAATACTTTATTTCACTTTCTTAGTCACAGTCTTTTTATAAACAAGATATAAATTCCAAGATAAATCAAGCTCTTTTTGATTATATTCTATCAAACTACGCATCTGTCTTTCACATAAGGTTTCTAATTCTTTTAAAAGGACTTTGTCCCAGTCCTATTACCTGTGTATCTTTATTAAGTAATAAAATGCTTAACACAAAGTTATATCTGATTATGGTTGAATGAAAGAATTAATGGATCTACTGGTTAACTTATAAAAGAAACAAATTTAATAGGTATTAATATTTAATATATACTTATGTTAGTATTTTTAGATAATTTGCAACCATAAAATGTATGATCTTTTTCTAGAAATCTACTTTAAATCTAATCATAAGCCCACCAAGAATAAAATTTCATATTAACTGTGGTTAATAGTAATCATCTCACTTGCTTTATATTAAAAAAATTTAAATCCAATTAACTTGAAATCACCCTCATTATCTCTTAGGTATATCAAGTAAAAGTTAAAAGCAATGTCAAATTCACATAAACAGTTGCATGCAATAAATTTACTTAATACAGGAAATAGTTTTTTAAATCACTACTGAAAACTATGTTAAGAGTTTGAACATGACACTTCTGTAAAGAATTTTATTATTTTAATTATTATCTTTCTACAATAATACCAAAAAGCACTTCTAAACGATTTCTAAAATGAATCTTTTTTCCCACTTATTTGCACAAAAAAATCATTTTTCATTTTCATATGTCTGTTTCCCATACATCACCTCTAAAAGTAAGTTTTTAATACTAAAATAGTAGGAATATTAATGGAATATTTCTTTATGTCCTAAAATGCCACTATCTAATATATCAAATTCTTTCATTTAAATTTCTATGCTTAATTTTGCTGATTTTTTGAAATTTAAAACCTAAATAAATGAACCTGAACCCTTTAGGAGAAAAATCACTATTAGTTATTAACCCTATACAGTCATTTGACTAATATCTAAATTAGCAAATTGTAAACTCAAGTAATCATTACCAAAGCATTGGAAAATTTTGTACAAGAGGAGAGTTCAAGAAGTAATGATGATTGCTGAAGCACTCTAGACAAGGGCAAAAATTGCTGGTATCCCAGATGAGTGCTAGAGTTTGACAAAAGCAGGTCTAGATCTACTGAGAAAATAACTTTGGGTGGAGAATTAGGAGTGACTGTAAAGTTGGTATCAGGAGACTTCATTGTTTTGGTCATTTGCTGCATAAGAAGCTAGATAAAATACTTTAACCTCTTTAAGATAATTTCCTTATCGGCAAGTGCTGTGACAAACTGTTGAGCAAAAAATGTTGCAAGCAAAAGAAATAGAAAAAAATGATCAGAAATAATAATGGTAATAATTTATCTAGGGCTCACCCTATGTCTATAAATAAGAATCCTGAATTTTAGAAAAAGGAGAACAAGTTTAGATCATTGTACAATATGCATAATTAAGCACTTTATAAACACTTGATTATGATATTAATCATACTGCCTACTCAAAATAAAGCTCTTTTTTTATTTTTGCCCTTCTTTTTTTGAAATGAAAAAGTAGATATAAAATATAAAATCTAGGTAGAAATTCTCAGTCAAAACAACATTTATATTTATTAACTGTGTTTAAATATAGCACACAGAAGGAAGCTCTTAATTAGACTAAAAATAAGTTTGATATTGATTTGAGTCCCCAGTTTTCTTATACTTCATAATCAAAGATACAATATAAGCTATTTTTAAATCTTTAAGCCAATATGTCCTAAAATCTTTCTGAAAACAATTTGTACAAAGTAGACAAAAATGCTACCAACTATATAGCTCAATAACTTTAAAATGCTATTATTTTTTAGATGACTAGAGTTCATTAATTTTTTAATTTGTTCTCATGAGTAATTTAGAAATTCAGATAACTTACCAAAAATATAATTCACTTAGGGGAGGATATAGTAAAAGAATCCTAGAAATCTATTTTTTTTTTTCATTTTGAAACTTATTTTACAAACATAGACATTTGGTCAAAAATGTTGCTTACTTGAGAGCAGCAAAGTGAACATAAATGAAATTCAGTATTAATTAGTCTACAGTATAAATAAGGAGCAGTTTAATTTACTGTTTCTGATTTGGAAGGAATTATCATATCCCAAATTTCTATAGACTAGAGCTTAAAGTTATATGTCATCATTGTAGCGTGCAAATATTTTAATTTTAATATATTTTTAATTTTAATTGCTTTGACTTTTGTTACTCTATCTCTAGTAATACTAGGCGAGGCTAGTGTCCGACAATTTCAACAAATAAACTCTAGCTCTAATGGATATTTTGTTTCTAAAGAGTTATTTATGCATACAAGAGCTGGGGTACAGACCAGAGGTGTGGGAGGTGAGAGGATTCACCAGAGACAGAGTGGGAAGCAGAACAGGCAGATCAACCAAAATACACTTCTGAGGAGAGCAGTGGGCCAGGCAGGAGAGGGCTGCTGTGCCCTTTGGGTCTCCTCCCTTTCCGGGTATCGAACTCGCTCTGCTATGTTGCGGATGCCTCACAGTGTGGCGCTCAAACCTCTGTGCTACCACGGAGACCCTCTAATGGATATTGTTTTTATCCATTAGGATATCACATCATCTAGTCCATTCTTCATCTCATTTAATTAAACAATTATTTTTCATCAGGTTATGCCTTGAATGGCCCTGCATTGCATAGAGGCTAAGTTCTAAATTCTCCCATGCAAAAATAGTCCCAGTCTGTCATCACAATCCCTTTTCCAGTACATTTTACTAATACTATTATCCTACATGTCCATACACAATTTAAGCTACATATACTATGAACTAACCCTTTGGACTTGCATGACTAACCCTTTCAGACTTTTATATTTATCACATCTTTCGAAGTACAATGCATGCATGAACTTTCATTTTATCTCAACTATCTTCAAATATAAACACAGATATTGTCCTTCCTATGAAACATCCCAGACCCATCTTCCTCAGAAACTCTCAATTGTTTATATAACATTATGATACTGAGATATATAAATTTTTATAATCTATTTCCATCAACTATAGATTACTACATATAATATTTAATATTTGTAAAAAAATATTGTTCTGGCTATATCTATTAAGGCTAAAGAGAAGCCTACTACAGATGGTATAATAGTAATGTTAAAGCATATTTCCAAAAACAGTTCAAGTCAAAATTTATACAAATATCAATGATTTTATTAACTCATTAAACAATGATAATACTATTGACTTAAAGGAGAAATAAATAGCCATTTATGTATAAATCTATCTTCAGAGTCAAGGGAATGTACAATAATCAGAAAGTTAGCTTTCCTCAATAAGGCATCAACGTCCCTCTATTTTCAGGTTTATCAAGATCATATATCTGCTATTTAATAATGTAGAGTTGAAATAGTTCAGACAATGAAAACTGAGGCTAATCTGGAAGAATCCACTCACTAATATATATTTTTTTTCTTTGTCTACTTTTAGGCATTTCACATTTCTTTACTGAAAGTGTTTTACAACAAAGTACACATAAAGAGAACAGGGTGCAAAAGCAGGTGAGTTATTCTGTAGTGCTTAGAAACTCTTGATGATGCTAACTGAGACCATAGAGAAGAATTTAGAGTATTTTCAACAGGTTTTAAAAGGACAAGTTACTTAAGCATAGTAGCTATTTGAGAAAATGCTTTACTGGATATATTTCTAATAGATAATGATTAATTCTAAAGCTAACATGAAGAAATGATATGTAACTTCCATCACAAGTGGTGAATTCCTTCTGGGATTATACTCTAACCTTGACCACTCAAGAACTTGACTCACTTTTAAAACCCAAATTGAGGCCAGGCTCTTGTGTCTAATCCATCTTTGCTTCTCCAGCATCTCACACATATGCCTCAAACATTTCAAAAATATTTGGTGAATACCTGAATAACAAAGGAAAAATATTCAATAAATGACAAATTCACCTTTAAAGAGATGAATGGAGGTCTTTTTTCACTATTTATTTTCTGCTCACATTCTGCATCTGGTAGAGTATATGCACTAAAATTAATTTTTGAGGGAATTATTAGTACAAGTTATCTTGCATATTACCAACTTGAGTTTTTACATCCAGAATTTGCATTAAACTTAGCCCATGGGAAAGAAAAAATCTGAACTGCCTCTACAAATTAAAATTGATGTTTCGCAAAGTTGACTAACATAAACGATATGTTTAGTATTTCCAGTCATGACTAGAGGTTTTTATACATCGCTACCTTCTGTTCTGATAACACCCTATAGGGATGTATAGGTCCCCTTTTGCTAAGTGAGAACAGTAGGCTTGGAGAGATGAAGTACATCATCTAAGTGGAAACAGTGCCTTGACAAGACCAAGCTGATTACGACCCTGAACATTTTTGCTTAAGTAGGAAGGGACAGTGCTTAGAACCTTTGACACATAGATACCTCTATGCATCTTGGAATCCAGAGCACTTGATGAAGAAACTTTACTGCCTTTTCAGTTTTACATATTCAAATATGAGAAACAGCTTATGATAATTAATACATTAATTAGAGATGGAAATCTTCAAATCAGCAATATAATGTGACACAAAATGGCAAACACCAAGAAAAGCAGAAATGGATATTAATTAAAATTAAAAATAGACAAAGTATAAATTATTAAATTATTCAAGATAGTGAGGACAGTTATTAGACAATAATATAAAGACATGATTTAACCAGTGAAACTGCCTCTGTATAATTTGAGGTAGCTGGGTCAATGAAGAAGCCCTTGAAAAGATATTCATGCACTAGAAAGCTCTAGGTGATGGTAGACTCGAGAGTTGGAAATAGTATACCTGTTTTTGTATAGGAGGGCAGGAAATATCTGAATAAAAACTGGCCTCCAGGCAGACTTGAGATGCTACCAGCTCTTACCCTCTCTTTGTTTTGACATCTCTGCTTCCAGATGCAGCCCTAGCACAAAAGTAGGAAGTAGGCAGGAAAAGAGTTTAAACAGCACAAGTTTGACTCTTAGCCCATGACTAGGAAACTGTTAGTCATAATCCTGGTTTGACCAGACCCTGGTATGGTTTTCCTGCATTGCTTCCTCTGTTAGACAGTGAGAATCAGAAAACAGATGGCTTCTTAAAATGGAGGAACCAAAGAGAATCAATGAAGGGCATATTTTCAGAACTGTGGGCAGAGAAAGTACCCAGAGACATTAAAATACCCCAGGTTGGCCCAAGAAAAAGTTGGAAGGAGATGTCTGAACCCAGGAAGAGTGTGCAAATTCAACTACACTTTTGGTAATAAAATTCATCAATCATTTCATATTTCAAGTTAGAGTTTTAAATTTCTTGCACATTTTATAAGAGTTAGTTACCTGATCCAAACCATTTCCAATTAAACTGACATGTAGAATGTCTGTCTCTCTGACTATATTTCACAGAAAGACTTAAAGAAAACAAACCCATAATAATACACATGACTACTATAAGACACCTTTCAGCCTTTTTTGCAGGTTTCTGCCTCTGTGAGATTCTGTGATGCATGATTTGTTATCTGGGATGAACTCAAATTATGATTATGTGGCCAACAGAGGACAAAAATGCTCAATTTATGGGAACATAAAGAAATTACTTTTCCCAACTGGTTCACATGGAGTTCACCTTGTAGCTCACATACACAAATAGGAAAGCAAATATTTTCCCTCTGGAATATCAAGGTGTTCTATTCTGAGAACAGCAGCATTTGATGCAGGTGGATATTGAATTAGCTATTAACAGTTGATTAGGAGGATATATTTCAGAATGTTCTATTTCTCTTTAGAACAAAGAAAGTCAATTTTAAACAGAGCTCCCGGTTTCTAATATTATGTCTGATTCCATCATACTATTTTGTGAAATGGAACTATAATTCAAACCTGTAACTTAATGGAGTTTGACAGGAAGGTACACATCACATTTTGCAAAAGAGCCTTGATTATTTTTGGTGCTTCCTCTTGGTAATAAAGCCTTGACAGCTTCCATTTCTCAAAAGAACAGCTTTATTATTTTCTCCTCAATTCTAAGTAGTTACTTAACTTTAAAATAGTCGCAAGTAAATGGGAGTTTCTCTACCGAAAAGGGAAAAAAAAAGAGGAATCTCTTACTCACTTTCTTCCAATCTTCTATCACTTAAGAAACTTAAAGAAACAAATAGGTGCAATTTAAAACTTCAAATACTTTAAAATGTTTTAGTTATCACTTAGAGAATGTGTCCACCCTGGTCCAGATAGGAAACAGCATACACTTAAATTGGGTAAATTGAGAAGATTTAATAAAGGTACTATTTACAAAAGAGCTGGTTGCTGTGTTAAAAACTACAATGAATAGTTTAATACTCTGGGGCTAATAATAATAACAGGCATCTTATTATGTTTGGGACTAAAGAGGCATAGAGAGGGATCATTTTACTGGAGCCAGGACCCATGATCTTTTTTTGAGAAAGAAAAGTAGGTCTGAGATAATCTCATAGATAAGGAGTAGGGGAAATTAGTTTCCTGGATTTTCTTTCATTCCTTCCTGACCTTTTGGTGGTACACCCCTTTGTTCAAACCAACTGGAAGTCCACTGAAAGAGTTCATGTCAGTCAACCTCCCTGAGTACAGAGTAACTTGGGAAAGGTTAGAGTGGGTTCTGAAGGGTAAGCATTTAAAACATCCTATTTGCTGACTTGAGCTCCTAAAAGAAACACATTTGAGATTTTCAATTTCTAAGGGCCATTCTATTTCATTACATTTCAGATGAGAAATGATATAATCTAGTTTATACTCACTAATCATGTATTGCTCCCAAAATTTTTCAGCACAAGTAGTGTCAATTTGACTATCTTAAGAATCCAAGGAAGATAAAAAAAGATAGATAATTGGAAAATTTTAGACAAAATAGCTGACATAGGATACCAACCAACTCCAGAATAAGTAGAAATGTTTGTGTTTGTACAGTTTCATTACAATGGAAATGTGCTATGTTGTCCAAGAACTTCACCAATGGTTAATTCAATCTCCAGTATTTATATATTATATATATTTTTACTACATACATATACAGCAGTAATTCTGTAGGAAAGAACATTCTTATAACATGGACTTAGAGTTGTACAACAATCTCATTTATTCCACAGCTTCATCACTAATACAAAGTACGAATATTTGTTCTTCTCTAGTTTCTTTGTATCTATGATGCATTTAATAAATTCGACATATACTTACCAATGATCACAATATGTCAGGAAACATGTATATCCCGGGGCAAAGCACTGAAGTAAAGATACCCTCACAGGGCTTAGCAATCGAAGTTGGAATTGCTTTTGCAGTCATAACAAAAGCACATAAATCAAGGAAACATACAATTTACATAAAACATATTTTCATATTTGTGAGAAGTTATTAAAACTATGGTGGTCTCTTCTGGCTAGTTATTGTCTTACAAGAACAGTAGGATGGGCTTAGGATAATGAAGTATGGAGAAAAACGAACCCCTACCTGTTTTAAAAGTGGTAAAAATAGATTTTGCATAAGTTGATAGTTGTGTTTTAGAATGCAGGACCAGAAATGTATTTGCTGCCTTAAGGTCGTCTCTCATTACCTGGACTAAAAATTAGCCTTGAGAAATGGAACTAAGACACAGGGCTAGAAGTACAAGATTCAGAAGAAAAGGATATTCAGTTGTGTCTCAATTCTGCACACAAATTCAAATTGCACCATAATTAGACTCTACCAATTTACATTTTACATACTTTCTTTGTCCCCCAAACTCTTAAGTATTTCCCTAAGCCCTGTCATTCGGGAGGAAAACCTGAGGTTTTAATATTACCTTCTTGACAATTGACTTGAAATATCCTCTCTATTTTCTCAAACCCTGATGTCATTGTAATAATCGTTTCCTTGCACACGAGGCAGTGAAGCCCATTGCTCAGTAACATTATAGTCCTGACTTTTAAATAATTTGTATTTTTGCAGAAATGCATACAAGTCTATGGGCTATGTGGTTCCCTACTTTTTTCTTTTTTGTTATTATGTGAATTTATAAAACATAGACATTGCTCCAATCAAGTGAGGAAAAAAATGCCAGGTGATGCACAGAATGATATATGTATAAAATATCTGTCTAGATATACAGAATAGGAATTCAGATTTGCATTTATTTTTTATTTCAAGGGGGTAGAGATGAGCTGTACTATGCAGACCTCTATTGAAACAATCATTGATGCATGAATGTGTTCCAATTTCATCCACTGCACTACGTTAGATCATGTTCTTGCTTGGTATTTTATTAGTAGGGAAAGTTGTAAGCTAGTTTGAAGAATACTGTTCAGGGTTTAATTTTTTTTGTGTGTGTGACATTTCTCACTGTAGTGTGCCATGTCAAGTAAGCATGAACCACTATGTACAGTATATTGAATTTTCCTCAGGTAGTTCAAAATAAATTAATTCTCTACCCACACATCATTTAAAGTACTAATTCCCTGTGCAACCCAACAAACTTCAAGCTGTACCTGTTCAGCATTTAAAG
This sequence comes from Galemys pyrenaicus, assembly GCA_019455555.1. NCBI lineage: Eukaryota > Metazoa > Chordata > Mammalia > Eulipotyphla > Talpidae > Galemys > Galemys pyrenaicus. Next base: position 3,460,491 of record JAGFMF010011629.1, read on the forward strand.
TTAAGGCAGTGTACCATAAACACCTGTTAAAAGTTTATAGCCATCTGCTTTCTCAAGAAATCTAAATTCTAATAATATGAAATTAACAGATGGGAAAGAGCTGTAACCTCAGCTCCAAAGAGGGTAACTGCAACCTTTAAATTAACATAGTTCCATTTTGCTCATAATTGTCTGCCATAGGGACACAGTGGCCACAGGGACACAGTTCAACAATGATGGCCCATTAGTGACATGTTTTGTTTTTGTCCAGGGATAGTTTGGATAGAGAGTATTTCTTAATGACTTCTAAAGCTCCACATAAAGGTGAATCTTCCTTCACTCAATGAAGAAGCAAAATAATTAAGAGATAATGAAATGTGGTTCAACACATGACAGTCCTGAGGGTAATGAAAAGATACCTCTGAGACCAGAAATGACAACATTTTAAATAACAAGCTACAGTTGGTTATAACCCACTTGTATAAAATTAAGCACAACAATTGGATGTTGAGAGGAAACTCAGATTCAACTGTCTGGATTTACAGGACCTAGTCTTCTCCAGAATCAAAAAATGTGAGGACTCCTTTTACATAAAGGCTAATTCAGAAAAAGGAAAAAAAAAATCCATATAGACCCCTGGGTTTGTTTTTTTTTTTTTTTTTTTTTTTTTTTTTNACCCCTGGGTTTGTTTTTTTTTTTTTTTTTTTTTTGCTTTGTAATATTACCATGCCTTTGTGTTTTTCTTTTTCTGATCATAAAAGTAATGCCTGTTTCATATAAATAATTCAAACCACACAGAGGGCTTTAAGTAGAAAGTAGAAGGTAACCATGATTTCATGCTCCACAAACCTCAGGAACAAACATCAATAAATCTCTTTTATTTTTCCAATTAATGACTCAAGAACACACATGCTAGTTTTACAAGGAGTCTAATATCTACATCATAGGGCTGGCCCAAGCTGTCCACAATTCACAGAAGCTCAATAACCACTAAGACACAATGTGAAGAGAGTACCCAGGTGTGACCTTATCTAGGTGCTGTGGTGCCTCTTGCCAACCTACATTGCCACTATTCAAAACTGACCTTCTCTATACCACCAAAGAGACCATCTATATAGTAAAGATGCCCTTTGGTATTTTTCTCTGCATGGTTCACTGTAGTCTTTGTTAACAGACCATACCTCTGCCTAACCACTGAGCTTTTAGAGCCAAGTGGCCTACATACTGGATGTAGAGTCTTCTATTACTGCAATGACAAATGTGGAAGTAAGATACTCCACAGGAAATCTAGCAAAGGTTATTTGTTCAGAACTTGCTTTAGTTGAAAACAAGTTGCCACCATTTGCATTGTCAGGGACTCTAAGGCAAGCAGTTGAGTGCAAAAGCTTTATGGTGATAAAGGGAAATCACTGTGTGCCCTGACCAGATGCTGTTGGCATGAGGAAAGTGGAGGAAAAGGATGCCCTGACTAGAAGTATTTGTTTACAGAAGCATTTTTAGCTTTTTTTTTTATGCATACAAGAGCTGGGGTACAGGTCAGATGTGGGGTGTTGAGAAGATTCACCAGAAACAGCAGAGACAATAGGCTGATTGATGGGCTTACACTGCTGAGGGCAGCAGGTGGCAAGGGAAGAGAGGTCTGTTGTGCCATGTGGGTCCCCTCCCTGGTCGGGGATTGAACTTGTGCTGCAGTGGCTGCGGAAGCTCCACGGTACAGCGTTTGACCTGCTGTGACACCAGGGAGGCCCGCATTTTTAGTTTTCTCTAGTTGGTTGTATATCAAAAATGGACAAAAAAAAATTAAAGAACTGGAATTTATCAATCAAGCCCTGGTGCTTTGGGGTCAACTGCTTGTACACAGGTTGCAGTTTTGCTTCCTGGCCTGGAACAAAGGTTGTTAGTCAGATTTCTAATTTTATATGATCTGCAAATTGTCCACTCCTATATTCAATTTCTCACAAAGTTGCCATAAACTTAATGACCTCACCAATACAAGGTCATTATGTTACAGTAAGATCAGAAGTCTTGAAGGACATGACAGGCTAAAATCAATTTGTCATCAGGGTGTGTTCCTTTCAAGAGAATCCACTTTATGCCCACTCTGGATGTTGGGTGAACTCAGTTTCTTGTGCTTAGAGGACCGAGGTCCTGTTTTCCTACTACCTGTAAACTAAGGGGCGTTCCCATCTCCTAGAGGTCAGAGCTTTCATTGGCTCTGATCCTCCTTCATTTGCATCAAAACCAGCAATGACAACACTTTGTTGTTTCAGCTGCTATGAGACTAGTAGGAAACTACAGTAATATGGCCATGAAGGATAACAAGAGGGCTGATTAGAAAATTAGGTATGTGTTGTGAATAGTTCAGTGGCAGAGCATTCATAGTAGAGAGACTAGCACATGCAAGAGCACTGAGGCATACAATAGGGTGAGGTTCAAAATTAAGAGTTGATCTTGCCATTTTGACAACATGGACAGAATTAGAGGAGATTATGCTAAATGAAATAAGTCAGAAGGACAAAGACAAAGACTAGATGATTCCACTTATGCGTGGCATACTTACACACATACATATATGTGTGTGTGTATATATATATATATATATGAAATGACAAAATTAAACCCAAAGAAACTCTAGAAATATGATGCAGAATTGAGATTGCTAAAGGAGGAAAAGGGGTGGGGGTTGGAGCAAGGGAGTGGGCAATAGCTTATAGTAAAGGACAAGGAGTACTCTGTTGGAGGAGTTGGTATATAAACACACATCTGAGCTGGGACGGACCTAGTCTCCTAAATAATAAACAGTGTTGTAAACAATGTTGCCCAATTATTTTTTAAAGGAGTTGATGGAGATTGCTGGAACTCTAAGTATAATGAAAGACAAAGAAAAACTGCAGTGGCAACATAAGTAAAACCAAAATACTTGCATTATTCTAATAAGGGATTTGAGATGCTCCTCCCCCCACCCCATACAAAAGTAACTGGCATATCAATTGTTCATATATTAGCAACAAGGAGCTTTAGAATTACATAGAAATGGATTCAAATTCTGTCTCTGTCATCTGCCAGCCACATGCTTAGGTGAATTTCCTTATTTAACCTCATGTAGTCTCCATTCCCTCAGCTGTAAAATAGAGATAATCATATAATGCCATATATTATGAATAATAAATAGAAAAATGCATCTTCCCTGCTAAGAAAATACCCAGAATACTATCAATGATGATATATATCTAAAATACAACTCAATTTGGATCAAAAGGTATAGAGAGTTTGATTAAATCAGTGGCTTCTCACCTCCAGAAAGGATGAAAGCCATATTGTCCCTTTGCTGGGCATGTCATTATAACTATCAACTTAACAACTGGCTGAGGGTACATTTCAATTTGCACCAGAGGTATCCAAAACATCTTCAAAGTTCTGGCATTATACAGCTGCAAACCATCACTTATCCATACTAAATAAGGTACATACTATGGAGATGATTTTAAATCACACTGGACTATTTGTTTACTTAATACCTAGTTAGTATTTATAGTGAAGTAAATTGTTTCCTCCAGTTGGCTATTAATATCACATATCAATTTATTCAGAATGGTGGTTTCTGGTTGTTCAGCCCTTAGAAAGTCAGCAGGCTAAGGATAAAAGGCAATGGCTTCTATGACTTATGTATAATTAGATTATCTCTAGTTTTCACAATCTGCTTGAATCTTGTCAGTTTTTTCTTACAGCAGTTACCATTTTTTTTCATGCAAAGACAGGAATAAGGTACTAAATGAATTATAGCTTACCTCTGAGAAATCTTACTGTGAAATGTGAATTCTAGGAGAAAAATATTTTCAGAGTATCTATCTCATATTTCATTCTATACACTAGCCCTTTGAGATCTGGCTGCCCAGTTCACTTATGAAAAATAATAACCAAAAGCAGCCCAAGGAAAAATGTTCTGTGACAATTTTTGAGATTTTATGTCTATTTATCTAATATGAATGTTAGATGTATACACATAGTGTATATATACACAAAGTACATGTATATATAATTATATAACTACAAAACACAGATATTTATATTATACAGATATAACTACATATACCACACAAATCCCCCAAAGTAACGCTCACCTAAAATAGAGTTTACTGTATATTGTTGATACCAACAATCACATTGTATTCTATTCTCACATTGTCATAATGCATATAAAATTCTTATTATAGTGCCTATTAAGTACAAAGCATTCAATTTTCATTCAACAGTCTTATCATGCTCAGCGAACATTATCAATCTTAATGTACTTCCATCATCATTAATCATTTCTTCTGTTTAAGACTTTAGATGTTTGACTACAGATTATGAGACTCAAGTCACTTAGAATAGCAAGAAAGAGAAACACCCTCAGGAAATCCTGGTTGTTTCAATTTCTTTTAGAAAATTGGAGTCTTAGAGCCTGGTGTTGTCATATAAGGCAACGCTTGCCTAAGATGCCTGAGTGGCATCTCCTTAAATCTCACACCCTTGTGTGTGTACAACTTGAACACCTGTATCCACACCAGTGGTCCCAGGTATCCACACTATATGATCCAGGCATCATCATTCTCTTGGACTTGTTGGGTAGACAGCACTCTTTTATGTCTCTACATTTCCTGTGTGTACCTGCAAGCATGTCCTTCATCTTTATCTGCCCGCTGAGCACTGCTAGACATTCCTTTCAACATTCAGCTTAAATATTTTATCTTCTCTGAAGATTTTGGTGGTTTAACTGGGCACAGTTGATCATGTTTTCTTTTAACTACCAATGAATAGACTATACATTAAAAAAAAAAATCCTTCCTATGAAATGGCCAATAACCTACCTCTTTTTACCTAAAGTGTTAGCTATCTTATCTGTTTGATCCTAATATGATTGCACTAATAGGAAACTGTTTTGCGAACATTTGTTAAAACATCAGGTAATCTATGAGTTTCTCAAGAGCAGGGTCCACATTTCACTCAAAATATATGAATTTATTTTATATGAATAAAATAAATAGTTAAAATAAATATTAAAATAGTTAATAGTTAAGATATATGCTGTAATCTGTTCTAACAACTTTTAGCTGCACCCTAAATTTTATATTCAATTTACTTATCTGAAAAATGACACAAATAATTTAATATAGATAAAAAATAACTATCTGAAAAGCTTACCTATACACTAGGCATTAATGAAATTAGGAAAGTATTGTTTAAACCTAATAGGAATAATAAAAGTAAAATGGAAAATGTTAGTCTTTCACTCAAAAAAGAAACACCAATGTAATAAAATTAATATTAAACACAGATTTATGTGTGTGTGTGTAAAACTGGGGTATAGGCCAGAGGTGCAGGGGGGGAGAACATTCTCCAGAGACAAACTGGGGAGCAGAAAAGTTGGGTGTACTGAAATACACTGCTGAGAGGAGCAGCGGGTGACACAGGAGAGGTCTGCAGCAACATACCGGTTAGCTCCCTGGCCGGAAGTCAAGCTCAGGCCCTTGTGGTGATAGCGCTGAGACTTAAACCCTAAGCCAGTAGGGAGGGCCTAAACACAGAATTAAACTTGTATCATTAGACTTAAACTTTCAACTAGTTATTATCATTAAAAATTCAATTTTAATAATGATTATCCTAGGAAGTAGTGCTTCACAGCAGAACAAGAATGGACACTGTGGTCAGAGAGATTCAAGTTCAAATGATTATTTTAATTGACTATGTGACCCTGGGCCATTTAGATGACTTCACTTAAATTCAGCTCCCTTCCTTGAAAAGTCTGGATTATAGTATATTCTTTATAGGATTATCATTAAAGTTGGTGAGGTAGTGCTTCAATAAAATAGCATAAGGTCTGGTCATTACAGCAAAAATGTAAAATAAAATCACAAATCAACTAATAATCTGAATAAAGATCAGCAGTAGAAAAGCCCAGTTCTAACTCATGCAATATTTTTATAATATCAGCTCAGATCTCAAAAGCGCTAAATTCCACCAGAACAGAAAAGCTTCACTTACAACTGAAGCCAAATGCATGTAACTACAACATGAACTGACTGAGGGAGAATCTACATTACAATAATATAAGCATATAATTCAATTGGAAATAAATTGAAAAGAGATACAAAACTCTTGGCTAGGTTTGGGAGATTTGAGATGCAAAGAGGTAGGGTTTGGTCTCATGAGTTCAAGGAAGCTGTCTGTCCACAGGCATGGAGACACCACTTCCTAGAGCCAAAAATCCTCAGCAATTTTGCCAAAACCTAGAGAAAGCTTCAGGATCCTGGGCATGGATTGCGTAGGTATTTCAGATTGCCTTCATTCAGTGCCTGTTTTTACACCAGTTTTAAGGTATGTTATCAGAACAACTTATTGATATTAATTTAAATGGGGGTTCACTACACCATCAGTTCACTACACCATCTCCCTTTTACATGCCTTTTTATCAGTAACCTCTTAAATACGTGATTGCTTTTTTAATTTATCATTTGACTAACTCCATTTCAATTGTCCTACCACCAAAACAGGGAGGGTCATTACAATGTTACTGCATATTAACAGCTCAATCAATCAAGATCATTAAAGTATCTATCTATCACCTATATATCTATAAATATAAAAATTTTCTTAGAAGGCAATTCATATGTTATATGACAGTTTAAAATATGTCTCACTTGGCAAAATGACTTTCTATTCTTAAATAATAATTTATGAATAATTTTCTCAATTCATAGTTTCTTCAACTAATGAATTTTAAGAATGAACAACCAGATTGGGGGGAAAAAAACACCTTCGCTTAATATTTAGTGAATCAATTGGAGGAGTTAAGAGGGGTGTGTATTAACTATTATATAAGCAAGAAGTAATTGTGGCTTAGGACAAGTTAAAGACTAGGAAAATCAAAACAGTGGGATTTGGTGGCTGAAGAATTTATGCCATACCAATTTCTTGACTTGGACAACTGAATAGATGATGGTGGCTTACCACTGGAATTCAGAAATAGCTGAGTGAAGTTTCAAGCAGCCCGTGACAAGCAACATTCAGTTTTCAGGTACTCTATATCACAACATGCCTATCAATGTTGGTTGAGTTATCTTTACAACCCACCAAACTGATGCAGCTTAAGGAATCACAGGGAAATTAGACTCTCACTAGATACTTAATAGACCTGAGGGTGGATCATGTGCAGGAACAGTGGTACTCCAGAGATGGTTTTCAGAAAGCAGGCACAAATTCACATATGCCCCTCTAGACATTCAGTCTGGACCAGGGGTCCTTGGTTCCCAGGAGGTGAAATGGTGAGCAGAGGCAAAGTTCCCATCACCAGGGACCTGGGTGAGACACATCATTCTGGCCACTGTAGCACCATTTATTCAAAGAATGTCACAGAGAAGAAAATTACTTGTTAGTAGGTAGAATAATTCAGATATGGAAAAAGATAAATTTAGCAGTATGAGGAACATTCAAGTAAACATATTCAGTAACAAGCTGTACCTGCATGGAATGAGATAAAAATATCTGAATGTGGATATTATGTAGTATAAAAACATTAATAGAGCCATGGAAAAGCTAAGAGCAATCCCATGTAGGAATATCAAGAACAGAATTCTTACAGACACCAACATTTAACTGATGGGTTAAGAATAAAAAACCTCCCAAGAAGGACTCAACTATATGCTAAAAAATTAGGAATAGAGACCAATGAATGAGAGTGTTGAGAGTTTATCCCAAAGTGGGAAAGGTGATTAAGAAGTCAAATAAGATAACACATTAATGTAGTTATTGTATTTACAAACAAGTAAATTATCAATGACATTTGAAGAAAAAAAAAAAAAGCCCTGTAGCACAGTAGGAAATGAAAGTTGACAATGCAAGTTAGTCTAGGAATGAAAGACAAGAAATGATAGCAAGTGTAAGAAGTTCTTATAAATGCATGACTGTCCAGTAGAAGAAAGGAAAGGATGAGAGCAGGAGGTAGATAATGTGAAGAGTTTTATTATCTGTTTTGATTGAATGAAAAAGCATAAATGTGTAAGTGGTGATAAATGGAGCCAACAGAGATTGAAAAAGAACAATTCAGAAAGAAAATTTGTCTTGAGGTAAGGAATGAAATCCAGATGAAGAGAAATTAGGGTTAGCCAGGAAAAGCAATTTTAGTTAAAAGAAGTTTAAAAATAAACACACCCATTTTAGCTGTGATCAGATGAGATAGGGGGTGGGCAACTTACATGAAATTCAGAGAATTTTTGAGAGTTATATTTTCTCTGTGAAGTGGAAATTAAAGTCACTTACTAATAGCAAAGAAGAGTGGTGTTTGGGAAGGAGATAGCAAAAGGATTGGAAAGATCTGAAATAATTACCTTAGTAATGGTTTCTAAGTAACATTAAGGGTCAAACTGCTGTTGGAAACCCAGAACTTTCTAGAATTGCACCAGCAGTCCAGTCTTAAGCCTGATGAAGGTAAAGAAAGAGAAGTTCAAAACTGTAACTTTGTCCCATGCATACAAACAATTAAAAAAAAAACAGCAATTATTGACATGATAAAAAGGTGGAATAAGGAAATAAAGAAAGAAGGTTTGCACATGAAAAATTTTGAAAGTCTAGAAGGGTATGAGAAACGTTACAGAAAGATATGTTTGAAGCAAAAGGAATGTCACATAATCTTAATTCAAAAATGAAACTAATCTATTTTAGCAGATTATGAATCTTTTTGAAGGATAAAAGGGGTGAAATTCACATGCAAATAATAGGTATACATTCCTGCTGAGAGGAAATAGACTTACTAATACAAAATAGAAGTAAAGAAGGTAGATGAATGAATAAAAAAGGAATACACTAGTGAGAGTGTTAGGCATTAAGAGTTTTATAAGGAGGGCTAAGAAATATTTTTCCTGACAAGCTTTAATAAAAGGATGTCCAAGTTATTCGGATGATTTAAGCATGGCCTTGCTGGAAAGCAGAGTTATGCAAGATAACCTCTCGTTGTCCTTCTCAGTTCAGACATGCTTTACAAAACTATTTACCCTTTGCAGGTCAGCTGTCACTGTGAATAAACCTGGAACTCCTTTTGATCACAAAGGTTATGTTAAAATGATATCTTTATGTAACATATACATATTAAGATGTCAGTATATAACGTCTAAGCTTAGAGTCACCTAATTCACTGTACTCTCTCATATGCAGCAATATTTGTGTTTACACTTGTAGATTGTCCTTGGTTTATGGTGTAACCTTCCCATGAGTACTACCCAACAACAGCAAAATAGAATAGTCACTGGCTATTATCTTGACACAAGTATAATCCTAATGTTAATGCTCTCTAGGTGTCACCTAGTCAAAAATATTCTTTTAAATATCAGATTATATAATCCCTTACATTTTGTGTAATATTTTTATGCACACAGAAAAGTATCAGTGATCAAGTTTAGAATATGTGAAAGGAGCTAGAAAATTAAATATCTCATGATTGAGCAAATGTACACTAGTTCTCTCTGCAATCATTTGGATGACTTGCAGCTTTGTAAGGGAAAACAGTATCAGGAACGGCAATAAAAGCAATAAAAGCGTGTAACAATTTTAGAGATGTCATTGTCCATAAAGTTACTTGTTTTCTTTCTAATGCATTTTATAATGTTATAGCAGCCTGTATCTTAAAATTTTAAATAAAACTGGTTTACACGATATAAATATAGGCTACCTAGGACAGACACATTAACATAGGGTCAAATGAGTTCACGTGAACCATTTTAAAGTTGTATATCTAAGCTTTTACTATCTACACATTGATTTTAAATAATTTAAAGCATTAGATAATTGCACATACCAATGCTCAGACTAACAATAATTGCTGAGTAATATAATTTAAAATGCTTATAAAATCTGACTCAGCCTCAGTGTCAGCCATTAAGACCACCTTGAACAATACACACTTCAATTTTATTGCTACAAACTATGGAAGGCATTAGGTTTTATTAGTTTCTAAGTGGGCATATCAATATTTGCTTAAAAGAGATTCACTATTGCCCAGATCTCTTTGGAAGAGATACCAGAAACAAGGAAATTGCAGAATATCTGTTCTAAATAATTTTGCTTTATTGATACCTAAATTTAGGTTCATTTTTTTTTAAGTCAATGAAATGGGAAATTTTCAGGAATACAGATAGGATGCTATAGCATAAAATGCATAGCCAATTATCCAATCATCAGGCTGGTTGAAAGATAGTGGAGACAAGGCTTTATTACTGTTGTTATTAAAAACACTATTTCTGAACAGGGTAAAACTTGAAAAATACAGTTTAATATACAAGTACAATTTTCTTTTGGAAATTGTTTTGTGCACTTATTGCTGCAATTATGCAGAGATTAAGGCCAAGAACTCTGCTAACAGGCAAACTTAAAATTTCAGCAACTTCTATTTGCAACTATATGTGATCTCATCAAACTTCAGTTTCCCTATCTTTCTATAAGCACAGATTAAAACGCTGTGCTACTTCAAAGAACAAAACACAAAATGTATTAAAAATCCTTAGTATTTTTAATACTAAGAATAAGCACCTAGTTAACATTAGGTCTTCTGCTAATAGAAAATGATATATTGAAAATAACCTTTGCACCACTTGGTTCAGGGATAAACACTTAAAAAGATTTAAAGTTATGCATAAAGCTGAGGACAAGAACTTTATTACTAAATAAAAACTACATATGGCTAAAGATAAGAGAATTTCACTTGAAATATTCTTTTTAAACTATTTTTATTTATATAGGGAGTCTTGGATATGAAAATATTTACATTCTAGTGCAGGAGATAAGATACGTACCAAAAGGAAGCAAGAAACAGACAGAAAATATGAGACTCTCTCTGACACTTCCTGAATTTTAGTCATTGATTTATTCTTATCTGAATAAATAAACAAACAAACAAACAGACTGCAAAGACATCTCCTTTTCCCCTTATTAGCCATTTTGGCCTCACCTTCAAAACACCCTTCTCTTAATCCTGTAAAGTTGCTACTCACATTAACAAACAGACATACTTTCATATTTGAATATTTCTTGTCATTTATTTAGAGACCCAAAGAAAATTAAAGCCTCCATTTTTTACTCTTCCTCTTTACTGCCAGCTTTCTTAAAAGGGCATCCAACACCTGTGTCCTATGATTCTTCATTGTTGACTCAGTGTTTAACTCTTATAATATGGTTGCTGCCATACCCACTTTCCTGAAACTTCTCTCTCAAAGGTCACCAAATGCTTCCACAAGATTACAAAATCCAGTGGTCTTTCTTGCATCTGATTCCATTCCAGCATGTGACATTCTTAATAACTATTTTCTACTTAGAGCTATTATTTCTTGACTTTTCAAGACACAAAACTTACCTCATGTTTATAGCAAATAATGTATTGATTGTTGCTTGTACACCAAGCAGGAAGTTGGGCATATGACATGACCAATCACTACAGAAGAAGGAAATTACAAATACCAAAATGTACTTGTGTGTGCAAAAATTTTGTGCACAAGGGGTTGAATGAAGGAACTAATCAATAATGGATAATCCAAAATGAAACAGACATAGGTAGCTATGAAACAGACATAGCTAGGTCTCCATTAGTTTCCTAGGCCTTCTGTAACCATAGAATGGGTGATTTAAACAACAGCTATGTATTTGCTTCCAGTTTTAGAGGCTAAATTCTGAAATTAAGGTGACTGCCAGACTAGTCTCTCTTTGGGAGCTGTGTGGAAGAATCCTATCTTGCCTCTTTTAATGTTTGCTGGCTATCTCTAGTTTATAGATGTATCACACCGTTTCTGCCCTCATTATCACATGACTATCTTCTCCCTATATACCTTTACTTTATCTCTTATCGTCCCTCTGTGAATGTCTGTCTCTATGCTCAAATTTTTCCTTCTTATAAAGGACTAATTGTGTTGGATTAGAGCCCACCCTCATGATCTCATCTTAACTTGATTATATTTGCAAAGAACCTATTTTCAAATACAGTCAATTCACAGGTACCAGTTTGGATTTCAACTCATAACAGGGTCTCCCAAGATATGATGATGATACAAGAAAATAAAGACCAGCCATGTAAATAGCAAGAAGGATGAAAATACTTATTCCAGATAGAGGGAGCAGCCTACCGAAATCCTCCAGAAAATCAGTTTGCAACCCCAGTAATCAGGTTATTATAAGAACTAGAGCACTAGAAGCAATTAGAATTTATGCAGGATCCAGATGTTCAAGGCTTGAAATCTTGTTAAGAATTACTGTACAATGTGATATCACTGATTCCTTTTAACACCACAGTGATGTGAACCAATTCAGGTTTTTTTGAATCATATTTTTGTTGCTATATGGGAAGACTGGCTGTGATGATTCCAAGAGAAGAAGTGGGATGGCATGGATATACTGAAAATACTGTTTGGAGATAGAATCAACAGGATTACATAAGATTATATAAGAAAGGTAAAGGAAATATTAGAAGTAATTCTAGGCTTTTGACTTCAATAAATGATCGGGTAAGGGTATCATTTATTGAAATAGAGAAGAATAAGGACAAGTGTATGGATACAATAAGAAAGAAAAGCCAGCGAGTTGCACATTTAGGGTATGTGGTTAAACATAGTTGTGAAATATTAGGATGTAATGATAGTCCAGTATTTGGTTATGTGTGTTTTGAACTCATAAAAGTAGTCTTTTTTCAGCTACAGGCATAAATGTGGGATATTTCATCATAAAGATTGTGTTTATAATCTTGGGAATTTATAATCTTATCAAAAATAGTACTGATTAAAAAATTCTGTGAAATTCCTGTACTTATGGATGCATAGAAGAATCCAGAAACAGAATGAAAAGGACCAGTCAATTAATGTGGAAAACAGGGTAAGAATGATGAGGAAGAAGACTAATTCAAGGTCACTATAAGGGTTCACTGTCAAAGTCTACTTAGAAGTGAAGAGAGATGAAGATGGTGAGAGTCAACTGGAATTTTCAACAGTGATTATTGTCTGGTAGAAGAGCAGATGGAGGTGAGGGATGAATAGGAGAGGAGTTAGAGAAAGTAAGGGAGTCTTTTCACCAGAAAGAAAAAAACAAAAAAACAAAAAAACACTAGTTGGAGAGAGACACAAGGACAAGGTATTTCAGATGGGATATCCTCGGGAATGTTTTCTTGGTGACGGGAATAATTTGGAAGAAAGAGTGAGGAAAGTGATATTTGAAACAGAGAGGTCAAGAGAAAGTTGAGTCACCAAGCTCATGTGATCCACTAAACAATGTCTCTGAGAAGGGAAAAAAAAAACTATGCTTTTCATAGCAAGGGACAGAACAAAGACAAGAAGGCTACAATTCGAGGTGACTTTGGGTTTGTTGTTGAGAGTAAAGGTGTTTATTTTTTTTAACTTAAATTTTTAGCTAAAATTTTTTTCAGTGAACCATGCTAATATTTCAGATTGCATATATATGTGTGTGTGAACATATATATATTTGTTCATATTATTTTTAGTTACTTATGTATATTAACTTAGAATTGTATATATTTACTTAATTTTTTATTGAAACTTCATTTTTTGAGCAGTTTTAGGTTCACAGAAATATTTAGGTAAAAGCACAGAGATTTCTCACATGCACATGGTACCCCCACATATACAGAGACACCCCTCTTCATATCCCCTACCATAGTGATACATTTATTACAGATAATGAACCTACATTGATGCATCATAATTACCCAAAGTCTGTGGTTTTCATTACAGTTCACTCTTGGTATTGTACATTTTATGAGTTTGAACAAATGCCTAATAACATATAGTACTATGATATTATACATGGCATTTTCAATGACCTAGAGAGCCTCTGAAGTTTCTTAACATCCAAATATAAGAAATGATCATCAGTTAAGAAGAAGTATATCAGAGAACTGAGGGAAGAGATGGCATGAAATAATAGTTAGGGAGTGAGAAAGAAATTATTCTATCACATAGCTTAATCCTTAGCATCAATTTTGTTTATTTACTTTTTTCTTCTGTCCCTTAAATGTAATATGCTTCACAACAAGAAGATATATCTTTATATCTTCTTGAAAGTCAAATATTTTCCTTCTATCATGTCTAAAAAAAACCAACAGTCATATCCATAGCTCATTAATTGCCTGTTAATAGCTCTATTTTATGTTCTGATGCATCATATTGTCAAAACATTCAAGAGTTAATTTCTCCATAAAATCATATTTCCCCTCTACACTTCATCATTTCTGTTATTGGCACTTTTAGTCTTTCAGTCTTGCCAAAAGGTCTTTTATGTTTAACTTTTTTTTTTTTTTCTTAGCCTACATACAGGCAATGTCTATCACATATATACTGTGCTCAGGGTGATTTTTATCTCTATTCCTGTAATGACCATTAGTGATGTTCTGTTGTTCCTTTTATATTTAATGAGTGATTATAAAATGTTTCCAAATAATCCATGCCTCCTTTCTGTCATCCCAGAAAATCACAGTAAATCCCAAAAAGTAGACACCAAACCGCAGAAATACTTAATTTCACACTTAACCAAAGAAATGCCAATAAGAACAAAAATATATTGTTTTTGCTTAAAAGAAAAGCAGAAATCAGTGCTAACTAAGTCACTGTCAAAAATTTACCTGTAATGTGTATATATATGTTTGTGCACATATATATACACACATACATATGTGAAAACTATGAAAGTTTACATTTATGTTTGTGTTGACCTAGAAAAACCTGAAAAAAATAAAAAGATGAGTTCTGTCATAGCTGTGACAGATTTATTGAAAGAATAATTATAATTCTTCAGCATTTTCTGAGTTCTTGCTTTCGGATATATAACTACATTTCCTCCAACAAGAGTTGAAGTTAATTGCCCCTTAAGTCTGGGCAAGTCTTACCACTTATTTTGTGCTAATATACTAGTTCTGACATCAAGAGACATCACATGCTTCTTCTCTTTTTCAAGCTTTCTCACAGGCATTTCAATAAGCCCAGTTTAGCCTGCTAGAACATACATGAATGGCCCATGACGTCCCAGCTGACAGCTAGCAGCAACCAGAAGCAGCGGAGAGCCACAGCAACTCACAACAGCTGATGCAAGTACATACGAGCCCACTGGAGATCCAGAAGAGTTTAGTTGCGCCACATCTAAATTAATAACCCACACAGCAAGAAACCAAATAAAGGATTGTTATTTGAAGTCATTAAGTTTTGGGGTAGTTGTATAAACAGACACAAAGATACATTTGAGAAGTAACAGTGAATATATCTGAGTAGTAGAAATAGATTTTGATTTTATTAACATCTTTTGCCTTACTGTATTTTCTAAATTTACACAGAAGTGACTTACAATTTTGTAGTAAGAAAAAGTGAAAAAGGGAGTCGCTACTAATATCAAATTAATCAATCTTCTTTTACAAACACAATACATGGGTCAGACTGACCTGATTTAAAAATAAATAAGCTGTGTGAACTTAAGTAAGATTAACTTCGATGAACTTTATTTTTCTAATTTGAAATATAAACATAGTATCTCATAGAGATAGCACAACTCCTCAGAGAGTTGTGAATATTGTAAAAATTAGCATGTTCTTATTATAATTTATATTTTATTAAAGATTCAACTCTTTTCTCCTGTCACCTAGAATAGTGCCCATATGTCATTAATCAATCTTTATGGAGGGAACAAATGAATGAATGAGGGAAGAGAGAAATAACATGGAAGGTGAACATTTAATTGCTTCATGGTAACTAACCTGCCACTTTAAAGGTTCTGAAATATGTAAAACTGACCCTATAGCCATGTTATGCATACTAGGGCAAAGTGATAGATAACCACAAGCTCCTTGCCAATCTTTTATTACGAGGTGGAGTCTAACTCCTCTTTCTTGAATTTGGACTTTCCTAGTTTCTTACTTGACCAATAGAATAGACCAAAGTGATATTCTAAGATTCCTAGGTCAAAAGAAGACTTGTAACTTCTGCTGAACCACTTTCAACATTCTTGAGAAACTCTGAGCTACCATTGTAAAAAGTCTGAATGCCCTGACACAGTTATCCTAGAGAAGCCACTTGTGCATAATCTGCTAGGCAGTACCTGCTGATCCTCTGCTTCAGATAACCTTGCAACAGCACTCCATCTGTGAGTGATGCCTCTTAGACCCTCTTGAACAGTCACTTGCCACCTGAATACCACCAAGTAAAGCAACTGAAACAGCTACCTCATCCAGTTGATCTCCCAAATTCCTGACCCACAAAATTATAAGACAATAATATGGCCACCTTGTTTAGCCACAGTTTTTAGCTTATTTGTTATATGACAATAGACATCAGTAAAAAGGTAGAAAATATTTCCAGGGAAAATACCTGGCTCACACCTTATGTGTAAAATGAAAATTTAAGCCACCTTTTGTATTATCAGTAAAAAAACACTAAAAACCATTTTGGGATATGTGCCAATTGTGTATAATCTAAGGAGGGACATGTTAATTTTTAGTCTCCAATTCTTGGTCCCTAACTTTAGGTATACTTCAGTCATTCAAAGGACACAGCTTGGTCTTAGAAAGATAAGCAATGCTGACAACTGAGAAGTCTTAGGGAGCAAGATGTATTCTATATGGAGCCATCAGATCATAGGCCATTTAGCAGGCTTCCTGGAGGGACACAGGGGTTAATCGACATTTTAGCAGGGCCTCGAAGTTATAATCACTAAATAGGATAACAAAACCTAATCCTGAATTGAGCCTATTCCCATGTTGTCTCATGCTTTCATATTCCATATCTAGAAAACTGCAGTTGGACAAAATCGCTGAAGCAAAGCTGGAGTTTTCTTTCTCCTACTCAAGAGAGAAATAAGGAGAAAGCCACAGTTTAAGTTCTAAATCATGAATTAAAGAATGTGCATGTTCAGGAAGGTTACAACAAAGCACAGGAGACAGATTGTAATTGGCTAAATAAACAAACAATTGCACAAACAAATTGGCTAGCAAAGGCCAATATAAACTGGTTATGAGCTGCAGAAAGTTCACAGAAAATGCTATTGCTTTTTTCCCTGGAAAATATATTAATTCAGGGTTTAGGTTGCTGTGACTCAATTATCTAACCATCTAATGCTCCTGACCCTTCTCATTTCAAACTGAGCATGTTATGCATTTCCTAGTTTTCATACACTGAATTCAAAAACTCATTCCTAATCTTTCCTTCTTATTAATGCTTCCTGTTAGAAATAAAAAGAGACACACAAATACATAAAATTGAGTCAAACATCTTCATGACATAAATACAGAGGGAAAAAAGGGTCTGGGAACAAAGCTACATAATAAAAATGTGACACACAGAGACTTTTTATGAAGTTGAACATACTCCCCCTAAAGATGATATCATCTTTCTATAGCCTTTGCTTTTAGGACTTGAAAGGTCAACCATCTTATGATTGGTGCAGGATATTTTTAATCTCTGTGTCAAAATGGCATTGAGGGTAAAAGCTAGCTAGAGAATGAGGAAATGACTATGAAAAAGAGAATAAAAGTTTTAACCTTTTCTAAATACCTCAGAGGAACTGAAGTGATTATTTGAAAGAAAAATGTAGTTGAGATATTTTATTTGAAGCACAGGAAAAATCCTAAGCATAATTAAGACATACTAAAGAAATGTCTACAGATATGTATACTAGTTATCACATTTCAGGGATACCTGAACTGCATTTTAAAGCATGGTAGGGTATTTTAAGAACTTAAATTTTTCATCATTGCAAAGCCATATTTTAAAAATCATGGCAGAATCTACTGAGTCAACTCAAATTTCCTATCTTTTCATTGTTTTAAGAGTAAGATAAGTTATATCATTAACATAAAAGAAATCTTTAAAAATCTGATACTTTATTTTCATTCTTACAAAATTTAATCTATAATCCCTTATATTATTCATATAACCTCATTGGTCGAACTGTTGCAATTCTGTCAGTAAGACAAAAAGTCTATATTCCATTACTACTATCATTAGTGCAAAAATATTTACTACTGAAAAATTTAAATATAGATATATGTATGTGTATATTTTATATAGAACTTCCTTTATTGAGCTTCTGCTATATGCATGGAAAATCCTGCTCTGCTTCCTGTATATATGCTATCATATAACTCCTCATAACAAATCTATATGCTGGTTTTAGGCTGAAAGAAACCATAACCATGGCTTCAATTTTTAACACAGACTGCCACAAGGACACAAGGTCATTAAGTTCCTAAATCAGTATTTGAACCTAGTTCTCTATTAAGCATATAATGATCTTCATTATTTCAATGGAGTTCCTGAACTCATTTAGCAACTATTTATTGAATGGCTAGGATAAATCAGTTTTCCTCACAGGTACTGTAGAAATAACAGACATTATTTATTATACATATACATTTCACATTTCATGAGTGACTCCAGGTAACACAGAGGTAATTGATAAATAAAAATAACTCCATGTTCATTAACCAACATGAAGGAAACAAAGCCCTGGTTATTGAAAATAAGGTGTCTTACATCAGGTAGTCTTATCAGAGCAATCCAAGGAGGTTGACATTTTAGTTACGCCATGAAGGAAGTAAAGTTGCTGGAAATGTAGAATGTAGGAAAGGTACACTCTAGGCATAAGTGTCAAGAACAAAAGCTAGAAAAGGTTGATAATGTCAGGAGTGGAAATTCAGTGAGCTACATATAGGACAGTGGCAGTAGCTAAAGAGGCGTTCACAATTTTATACACACACACAAACACTGGGCTGTAAATACATGCTATATATGTATATATACAGTAAAATTTTATCCAATTATTATCTATTATATGGGAAACTACTGAAATGTTGACTCAGTTGCTTTGTGTCATCTAATTTATATATTAAACATAATTATATATTAAACACAGTTATATATTAAACATAGACTGGTAAATAATGAAAGCAAATTCAGGAAGACAAATTTGGCAATTACTGTGAAAAGTTAGGGTAGAAACTGTGGTGATGTGAATAAAATAGGTACTGTGGTTATAGAAAAAATACAAGAAATCAAACAGTTTGATGAGTGTATCAACAGAACTTGCTATTGAATTTGATCATACAGATGGTGAGAAAAAACAAGAATCTGAACTTAATTCGAAAGATTCTACTTGAAAAAAAAATGGTATCTGGTACCATTTAATTAAGAGTGAGAAGATTCAGGAGGCGCAGATTTGGGATGAAAAAATAGTCACTTTTGGAAATTTTAATTGTAAAAGTTTGGATGTTGACATTAAATTGGGCAGAGAATATGAGTCTGGAAGTCAGAGAAAGATTTGTTTCTGCATAATAGGATAAAGTCACAATCGGCAAAATTAATTTCAGTTCAAATTGTTCTTCTCGAAAGTTCTCTTATACAAGGTACCCTGCGAGATACTTGCTTTAAAGAAGATTACTATTGTATGTGCTTGTGGAGGATGATAGATCTTTTTATTGATCTGAACGAAGGGAAAATTCTTCTGCATAAACTCTGAAGACATTAGAAACATTGGCAATGATGGGAGAATATGCTGAGCATATTTAACCTGAATCTCGAAGAGTGGACATTTAATTTGTAAGCAAATTGTAGATGAAAAAGAGGGGCATGAATATTCCACATGCAGGAGTAGGAAAAGCAATGGCATTTAATAAATAATAATGCTCAGGTAATTCTGCATATAAGTGACTAAGCCAGTTTCTGGTTTTAGAGTTGTGGAGAAAGGTGTGGACCTGGTCACAGACATCAGCAAGCTTATAGTTTAGTACCACAGGCTTGCATTCATCCATTTATTAAAAATGTGATCATTGGGTTCTCTGGTGGCACAAAGGGTTGTCTCAGCACTATGAAGCTATCAGCAGCCACTGAGCATGAGTTTGATCCCCAGCCAGGAGGTAATCCATATGGTGCAGCAGACCTCTCCTGTCTCTCCCACTGCTTCCCTCAGCAGTGTATTTCAGTCAATCTGCCTGTGTTCTCTTCCCCACTCTGTCTCTGGTGACTTCTCTCACCCCCTGCATCTCAGGTCTGTATTCCAGTTCTTGTATGCATAAATAAATTTTAAAAAAAGAAATGTGATCATGTTACATATGTGACATTCAAGGTAGTATGTTTGCGTTATATAGAAAGAACCAAACCACTCTGAACTTTGGGTATCACATTGTTGTGAAAGGGAAGTTTCAGCTGAAAAGGAAATAATGAATACATGTTATCAAGGCAAAGAAGAAAATCACCATAACATGAGTTTGACTACAAGTGGAAGACTAGATAAGAAGAAGTATATATGGGGATATAGGAGTTGAAAGATATTTAGAAATTAGATATTAGAAATTTAACTGAATGATTCTGAGACTGGATGATTGACTGATAGTGGGAGGTGAGGAGGATGGAAAAGTCAAGGTTACTTCAACTTTCTGACTTGAGTAACTTAAAAGATGATGATGCTATTTATAGAAATACAGAACACAGGGAGGAGTAGGCTCAGAGTAGGGGATGCAAAAATGATCATTTCATTCGGGAGCATTTTACATTGTAATGCTTGTGAGATCACCAGGTAAACTGTGGAAATCTATTAGATTGGAGGCTCCATGGAACTTAGGGTCACATTTATGTTGTTTAATGTTACATCTCTAGTGACCTTTATACTTATTGATGGCTTGATTGACTGTCAAATCTGTTCTATTAATTTAACTGAGGAGTTTTAAATGACTTTAGGAATAATTTGGCTTGAAATATCGATAATGCAATTGATGATAATGATATTTTTTTCCTAATTTCAGATATCCTTTCGATCTGTGTAAAAGTTTTTAATGTGAACCCAAAGGAAAAGGGTCCTTTTTGAAAATAAGAATTTTTTTTCTTATGAGGAAATTAAGGGGGATGACCCACATCAGTGTCTGGCACTTGTTCCAAAGAATGTTCCATGGATCTTGATGTCTGGTAAAAAGAGTGGCATCCTGAGAAAGGTGATTTTCTGTGTTCCCTTCCTAGAAATTCAAGATGAACAATAATATGTCATAAGTTGTACCAAATCCTGTAGTATGAACACAATTTAATTCCTACACAATTTGAACTCCAGATTTCCTCATCACCATTTCCATTTTTCCCCAGAGTATCTTATGAAATTATTTCTGTGGACTGGCAATTTTTCATTCACTAGCTTATAGCACCCTGTATAGATATGACTCTCATCTAAATGTGCTTCGGGGTAAAATATAAGTGTTTGAAAAGGAACTTTGCTGTCTGAGATCCATCACCATCATCATCAAATTCAAATTGCCAAGATATTGAACTCTCGAGATGGTGAGGTTTTAAAATGGAAAACTCTATAAATATTTGCTAAAATAAATCACTTATTCTTTTGAATACTTTAAAAGATCATACCTTCAATGCTCTTTTGGAGCTGATAAAATAAATTTATGTGTATTTCCCAGAAAAATCACACTCCAAACATTGCTTGTTGTTGGGCAGATCTTTCACAACAGGAGATTTTCAAAATTCAAAGTCATACCTTTAGTTATAGCACAACAAGGTAGAAATGTGCCAAATTACCCAGAAACAATTTGGATAGCTGGCAAACAGGGATGCCTGCTGGTTTGTGAACAGTGTAGGTAATTTGCCACTCAACTCTCCTCTATTTGCCTCAATAAATTGTAGGGTACTTAGAACCCTACTATCTGTTATCCATCTGTCTATATTTCTGTGCTCTGTCAGTGGCTGACAGTATAGATAGGCTTCATCTTGTCTGTCTCTCTTTTGCAGTTGTCAAGGATGATATAAGAAAAAGAAATAGGCAGACTTTGGAGGAGGATGAGGCTTATAATTAGTGTGTAAAATAGAACATTTCCATAGTCAGCTAGGAGAAAAAGGTGATAAGCCCAAAATAAAAATAGAAAGAAATATTGAAAAGAGATGTGAATAAGCTACTGTACCTCCATTCCACCAGATGAACCAGCAGGGTGATCAAGCTTTGTATTTTCTAATCAACATAGTCATAAACAAGATATTCACAAAATGTCTTCGACAGCTATTTAGCCCAAACATATCAACATTGCTTAGCACTTGTGTTCCATTTAATTGGGACTGAATTTTTCCAAGTGTGTATAAATTTGAAAAGATAGAATTAAGTCAAATTGCTGTTGAACAGGCAGGTTAATTTTTAATTTTGGCTATCAAAAATATAAATTCTATTCCTTCCTCTTTTTCCAGTCAAATAAAATATACACTGCAATCATTCAAAAATATTTTTATTATATAATGCAAATTGTTTATCCTGTTCTATAGAACATATATCTCATCATCTCCTCTAAAGGAAAAATGCTCATCATATAGTAATATCCTCCTTAATGTGTTTTTTGTCAATTATATAAGGTATTTGAGAAGTATATCTGAAATTGCATATATACAGTTGCAGCTGTTGAGAATAACTAGGCATATACATTAAGAGAATTATAGGAAAGTATAGTGAAAATAAATTCTACTGGGAAAAAAACATTTTTATTGTTATTGTCTTTTCTGAAAGACTTTGAGACTATGTCAAAAACTAAAATGATGAGTATAATAGCACAGCAGTATAGAGCACTAAGAATAAAGGCTTTCTAATTAGAGAGGCTGAGTTCAAATGCAGCTTTCTCCCACAGTAGTCACATAGATTTTTTAAATGGCATATTTAACTTCTCTACCCTTCACTACTTTTCTATAAAATGAGAATAATATGCAGCTGTTACTAGGTGGCTATAAAGATTAAAAGAGTATCAATAGTAGATTACATTTCTGTAAAATGAGTATTATTGAATGATATTTAACTACTCTTGTTAACACAAACACAAACAAAGACAGAAATGCAGCATTCTAAACAATCTAGGGCCTTCCTGGTGGTGCAAAGGGTTGAGTGTAGCACTGTGGGGTTTCCGTAGCCACTGCAGCGCGAGTTCAATCTCTGGCCAGGGAGGGGACCCACATGGCACAGCAGACTGCTTCTCCCTCTGCTCCCCTCAGCAGTGTATTTCAGTCAATCTACCTGTTCTGCTCGCCACTCTGTCTCTGGTGAATCTTCTCACTCCCTATGCCTCTGTACTGTACCCCACTCTTATACGCATAAATAAAAATGAAATCTTAAACAAATAAATAAACAACCCAATAGCTTTCTCCTAGTATATTCAACTATCAGATCTCAAAGAAAGCTTTTATTGAACCTTTTCTCTAAATCCCAATGTTTGCATTAAAATTTTTCAATCAATATAAAAACAAAATACTCTGTGCTCTAAACTCATGTCTCACTTTAGTTTAAAAGCTTGCCATATACTACGATAATTTTCATCACTATCCACAAAATATTCTATGAACAATTTATAGACTATAAAATAAGTTATTTATTCCCATATCCTTGCATTGGTTAATTATCTGGAACACTGCAACCATTCAAAATTATATTTATTATATAATAATGTAAGCTGCCATATATATATGTAAATAAAATTAACATAATTTACTCAAGATATGAAATGTCTCACCATCAGTTTCTATTAGGCACCAGGGGGGAGGGTGACGATGATGACAATGATAGGACTTACAAGAAAGTGAGAAAATGTGAAGCTGTGCTGACTTCAGAATGTACTAATTGGGAATATACTAGGTAGGAAGAGAACAATTACAAGAGGACATAAAACAACAAAAAGAAAACATTTTAGACAAGCAACATTTGTTTTTACCACTTTCAGAAAATATTTTTTACAACTTTCAATAAAATCAATGTAATCTGAAGCTCTTCAGAACTATAAAGGTTTTTTTTTTTTTTTTTTAAATTCTGGCTGAGTGAAATTTCCACATTTGAACATATATAATACTTCTGAGCTTTCCACTACAGAGGTGAAAAGGAAAAATGGGATAAGAACATTATCCATGCCTAAGAAGCATACTAATTCATGAGGGAAACCTAATGTTTTCCTGGCCCTTATTTCTGAGATGCATCAGTTATAGGGGCATTTTTATCATAGATAAAACTAAAGATAATTTAAACAGAATAACACTCGGGACAAGTGCTATCAAATACATACATACTTGTTGTGCATTGTACTGTTAATTTTATTGATTAATGATATAAACTAAAATATATGGGTGACTGAGAATCATATTACAAATGATGAAAACATTCTTTTTGACCATCACTCTCAAATGGAGAGCTTAAGAATGTTGCTTCAAGAGAAATAGGATTGCATGATCGAATAATTATCTCAATCAAGTCTTAAGTAGAACTGCAAATATAATACAGTTTAAGAGTAATATACTAAAAGGAGAATTAGCACTTTATTCACGTTAGGTATACACTGTATTTGACATACATTAATATGTAGATGCATTTATATTTCTATATCTAGCTCTATATATATGTGTGTGTGTGTGTACACATATACATTCATATGTACCTATCAACTTAATCCTCACCATAACTTATGAAATGAAGTATCTTAAATTCAAACGATTTTGCATCTTGTACATAATTTCAAAGCTAAGAATGCTTGAAATGTGATACATTTTCTCAACTGCATTTTCTTCCACTGTTCCACTATGAACTCCTATTTCCATAAAGCATGGCCATAATAAGATATTTTAAGTTCTATGATATTCTATCCTCTGGGTCAATTCATGTTGGCCTCTGCTTATTGTCTTTTTCCTTTAGAATAGGATACTTCCCACATTATTGTTGGCATCATGAGTTTTGGATTGCATTGTGAACTTCTTAAATTATGTATCTTGAAGACTATAGTCCTGTAATTTTGTGTGGAGAAAGCTGGTTTGTGTTTTTGTTGTTGTTGTTGTTGTTTTAGCAGGCAGTTTCCTCTGGTTAGTTCCAGACTATAAGGGCTGTTTGTCTTCTGTGGATTGAAATATCAGGTTTTATTTAAAGCTCTTGCTGTGCTGAGCTCATCACTGTAGTCATTCAGGAGTTGACCTGGAACTTGAATGGAATTTTATATTCTCTCTCTACTTGACACTATTGGTATGCCTCTTTGAGTAAGTTCTGCCCAAGACAACTTGGGGGTCAGTTTTGAAGTTATATTGGTTTGCATGCAAAATTAAGTATTCCCCTCTCATCTTAGGGATTAATCCATCACTCCCTGGCTTCCAGAGTCACCTTTATGGATATATCTGGTAGACCACATTCTGTGCCCTACCACAGATCTGGGTAACCTCAAGTGAAAAAGTGAGCTCGCTTATACTCGTAACACAAACAGGCATCCTTTCCTGATTCTTTCTCTAAAGAGAGGGGTTTACCCTTGAGACTTCTGGACATGCACCTGCTTTGCCACTGGGACAGATGTAAGGGCAACGCTAGGAAGGGAAAAAGAAAGAAAGAGGGAAGTGAGAATGCCCTCCCAATCTACAGCTAACTTAGGCCTTTCTATTTCCATGATTCTCTGGCTAGACTTTGCAGGCCATGATCATTACAAAGTTCCTTATGTTTAAAGCCTTTATTAGATCAAAGCCAGGAGATAAAGGAAGAAAATAAAACCCTAAGAAACTCATCAATACTGTTCTTCAAAGTTTCAATTTCCCTTTACTACCTAAAAGTTCTTATTCATTTTTCAGAATCCAGGGTTAATTTGGGATGGGGGCATTTTATCCAGAATACTTAACTTTTTTTCAGTGAGAGAAAATTTGTAGCAAATTAACCACTCTGGTGGTAACCAGAAATTTCAGGATCTTAGTAAGAAAACTTTTAAAAGGGCAAAAATGTATAACATAAAACACAATAATGAGGAACAAGGTGACATTTTGTCTTTTACTGTCTCTATCTTATGATAATTAATGCTTAATGAACTAGAATAATATGACTGGTGAGTGTCAGTTACATCCTGGAGAAACTTCTGGAACTTTTATATTAGGTCTAGCCAAAACTATTATTATGTTTTGTTTCCTGATGGGGGAGTACATTTGATATTAAAGTATCCTCACTTTTAACTAGATATGCCAAGTAATTTTAAATATTTTACATATAATCCAAATATTTCAATGAAAATCAAATTGTAAGACTATTATTAATAGAAGGACTGTATAGCTAGAAGATTAATAGGAAATTGGAAAAAATAACAAAAATGCTAATGCAGTTGTACTAGAACTTACATTTTAACAAATGTGAAGATACCAAGGAAACAGATATTTTATTCCCATATTAAAGATAAATTTGTAATAAAGGGGATAAAAACTGGGATATGCAACAGTGAGTTGAACATAAAGAAATTCAACAATATGAGAATATTTGATCAGGAAAAAGGACAGAATGCTATTAAGAGATTATTAACTTTAGTCAATTACACCCACTATACATCACTAGATTATTGTTTATTCTCAGTCTTATGATCTGCTTTAGTGCCATAAAGTCAGTTTAAGTAGAAGATATTAACATTATATCTTATACTCACATGTATATGGAGTGAAAATTTTCATATTTTGGGAGTGGCCTTTGTTTTCTTCTTTTGAAGATTGCATTAAGAGACCATCCTTAGCATGAAAGATTTTCATGCTGAAAACAGATTCTCCCTGTTGCTTAAGGCACCATGCATGCTGTCTGTATGTCAACTGTTATTCAAATAATGTCAGCTGTTACTAATGAGTCTAATGTCTCGGTTATTGTCTTTGGGAGGGACTGGATATTACTCTGTCAGTTTTCATAGGTAATACTTGAAAGAGTATTCTAAACTGATATAACAAAAGTATTTATTTGATTGCTCGATTCTAACAAGCTGGTCGGCCTTCATAAGTCTCAGTTTCCTTATCTATATAGCAGGAAGAAGGGGTAAAAAGAGGAATGGCAGTTGTTTCCAGGCCTTACTAATTATAAATAGTGCTGCAATAAACATAGGAGTACAGGAGCTCACTTGGATCAGTGTTTTTGTGTCCTTAAAATACCCAAAATTAGAGGACAGGATCAAGAAGATGTGGTACATATACACAATGGAATATTATTCAGCAATCAAAAATGAGAAACTAGGGACATTTATAGAAACATGGATGGAGCTAGAAGGAATTATACTCAGTGAAACAAGTCAGAAAGCAAGAGAAAAATATTGGTTGGCTTCACCATTAGTAGAAATATGAAAGAACAACAGCAACAACAAAGAATAAGCTCAAGGAATTGGGCAATCATAACCAAAAGCAAACAAAAACTCAACAAGACCAAAAAGCCAAGATAAACCAGAGGGACCATGGCGGGGAGGGGAAGGAGGAGAGGGCAAAGACGGGGATGAGGGCAGAAAGTGCATAAGGAACTGAGGTGATGGTGCACGGGTGGAATGGTGGTGGGTACTCCCTGGGGAATACAAATGATGTCAAATATAAATAACAATTAAAAAAAAGAGGGATGGCAGAATCTTAAAGATTTCTAAGTTCCCTTTAAAAAATAAAATTTATGTTTTTATCAATTTGTTCAGGAAGCAACATAGTATAACAGACTACACGTTAACTTTTCAGGAACTTTTCAGATTTTAAAGAGAATCAGTATATACCATAATTTTACATAGCATTGGGTAGAATCATTAAGTTTTGAATAACATGTACTGTCATTTTTTTAAAATAAAAGAATGGATGAAAATAACTCATTTTATATATAAACCTCTTGAGAACAAAGATATGAACTTACATGTACTTATCTGTTTCCTGTGCTTAGCAGTGTCACACACATCATAAAGCAATCAATATTCACAATTTATGGCACAGTGTTCTTCTGCCTACTGAAGGATTCTCCAATTTTCCATTGCACTGCAGAGATATTATATTCCTCCTAATTCTTTTCTTAAAACATAAAATGCAATAGTAAGTTGTTTTAGTAAGAATTTTTATTGTCTACATTTTTAAAGAAGGTTCCCATGGCCACTTTGAAGAGCATTTGTTTACTACAATTAACCTTCAAAAGTACCACAGATAAAGGAATATAGGTTAACCTTATGAAATACCAGATTTGTGAGGGGTGATGATATCTTTGTGCAATATAGTAACCAAAAACTCCATCTCCCATATTAGAACACAAAGAGAAAATACTACTACCTGAGAATTGACATTGATAATACAGAAAAAATAAAAGATTAATATACAAAGGATAAGTGGCAAAGAAAGAGTCAAGCATTATTGGCAAAAAAAAAAAAAAAAAAAAAAAAAAAAAGAAAGNAAATAAAAGATTAATATACAAAGGATAAGTGGCAAAGAAAGAGTCAAGCATTATTGGCAAAAAAAAAAAAAAAAAAAAAAAAAGAAAGAAAGAGGGGGGAAGAAATCACACAGAAGGGAAATAAAAAGCAGAATACAACTATTAAAAAAGATTATTTCAAGGATACTCTCACCTCCAGGAATATTGCTTTCTAGGTTAAATATGTAGTAGATACAAGATTTTATCTGATCTTACTGAAATAAGAAAATAAGGGCAAAAGACTCATAAATGTTATGAGTTTGGCATTCAGATGACAAAGGTTTATTCTTAACATTTTTGGAATTATTTTTCACTCAGAGAGAGTGACCCTAACTATGCCCTAACTTGCATTTCTTTCTCCCTAGGTTCCTTTCTGTTTAGCATTTAATGAGTAGGTTGGC
The DNA here is from genome assembly GCA_019455555.1 of Galemys pyrenaicus. NCBI lineage: Eukaryota > Metazoa > Chordata > Mammalia > Eulipotyphla > Talpidae > Galemys > Galemys pyrenaicus. The sequence goes on from JAGFMF010011629.1 coordinate 3,489,077, forward strand.
AACATGTTAAAAAAAAAAAAAAAAGTCAATAGAAACAGCAAACACCATGAGTTATTCCAAGGTTAAATGGATCATCTACTTTTCTTAAAGTGTTAATACTGAACTCACAGAGCCCACAGCTAACATTAGTGTCACTTCCATGAGATTCTGAAACTAACTGACCCTCCATACCAGGATGTTCATCTCACATGCTGATGCAAGAAGTAACAATGTGACACAAGTGGACAAAAGTGGTAACTGCAGCCCTCACCAATTGAAGGTGTCACCATATTTTGAAGTTTCAGTTTCCTTTGGAACACAGATCTGTACTTATTAAGCAATATTTTACTTTTCAAATAAAATATGGAAAGAAATGAAAGCCAACATTTTCAGATCTGGCTAATTATTTCTCAAGTTAATAAACCAAATGATATAATAAAAGGAGTATACTTTTATAAAATAACAGAAATGAATGAGTCTTGGTTTATAATCCAAGCAGCCTTTGATACATAGGTAATAAATGTAGCAAACATTGTGCTAGATGTTGGAGACCAAGAGATTAGGTAGTTTCTATCTTTGAAATCAATATAATATCATGGAATAATACAGAGATGCTTAATAAGAAACATATCAACATACAAAAGTACAAAAATGTCATAATTCTAATTTCAGAAATGTATGTATACATAGTTGGGAATAAATGTTCAAAAAAAAGAATAGTTAAGTTAGAAGAGGGTGTGCACGACATGCATGCATGATGACATACTGTAACAGTAGGGTGCACAGTATGTGACAAGAGGACAAGAAATAGTTAATCCAGGGAGACATCGTCAGGAAAGGCATCACCTAATAACTAGTTCTTAGAGTGAACTTGGAGGAGAAAGAGGAGTCAACCAGGCAAACCATGGCTAGGGCTATTCCTGGGAAAGCAAACAACTTGTGCAAAGCACAGAACTATGAACGATCAGGGTGAAATCAGAAAACTAGAATTAATTCAATGCACCTTCCGTATAATGTGGGAAGGGAACATGGTGACCACTGAGAATGGTCAATTAATCAGGACACAGGTCAGGCCAAATTAAGGATTAAAATAGTGAATCACAGGCATTTTATGGAGGCAAGGTAGCTAAAACAGTAGAGACTGAGGGAATATGTGTGTTCCTTCATTCGTTCCTTAAACCAACAAGCTATGGCAAGTACTTTTCTAGGTTCAGGGCTTCAAGATTGAACAAGAGTCAAAAATTGAAAATTAATCTGTATGCTCACTAACAGGAGAAAATTTAGCTATCGGAATGTTTTTGAATTCAATATAATAATATAGAATAATTCAGAGATACTACGTAAGAAAATACCAACACATGAAAGTGCATAAATGTCATGAAAGGAGGGGATAGATATACCAAAACATAAATAGTAACGTTTTACTTGAAATGTAGAACTAAACATGATATCCATAATTACTATAATGAGGAAAAATCAGTAAAATACAGTGATATAATTTGCTTAGGCAAATATCTAAAACATATTCATAAATATGTGATTTTTCTTCAATTTTGTCCCTTGTGCTAGATTATTAGTAGGCTGCCTTACTCATCTAGCACCCTAGCCTAGCACACTGCCTTATACACAGCACATATCCCACAAATCTCCATTGAACATTGGAGTGATAAAGGAAGGAAGCAGTTATGCCTACAGCTCCCTAAATGATTTCTGTTCAAATCACCTAAAACTTGACCTTTTTCAGTAGTAGCTAATGGTAGCAGGAATTCAAGTCAACTAAAGAGTGTATATAATGTTACCAGAGTACCTTATTATAACCACATATATTTGGATTTAAGTGAGATGAAAATTCATGTAGAGACTTTAATGAAATCACAGAGGTCGTCCTCTCATTCAATCTGCTCAAATGCATATCAACTATCAAGAAGGGTGACAGATGCTGGAACAGATACACAGAGAAACAAGTAAAAATAGTGACTTCTGAAAAATTCTACCAGAAAGTAAAACCATAGTGAAGGCACAAGGAAAGTATCATATGAACTTCAATTTGGATAAAAGTGGAAAATATACCTCTTTAAAATTCAGTCATTGTATTTGTTATGGTACATTGTCTGCTTGAGGCTATTATTGAGCCCTAGGCCTGACATGCAATAAGATCTTTGCTTTGACAAGCACACCTGTCGCTTTCATCCCACCCCACCCATTTTATATTTAGCACAGATGGAGTTTCAACTCATTGTTAACGCATCTTGGTTGTTCCATGACAGAAACTGATTTATATTTACAAACTCCCATTCTAGGTCCAATTCAGAAATGGGCTATGTAACGAGGACTCTATAACATATCTACAAAAACATATTCAAGAATGTATGTTTTTCCTTCAATTTTGTCCCTGTATGGCTATTTCTGCAGTTTGATAAATAACTTCTCTGTGTAGTCTAGACAAATAACTTTAGAAATGGATTTTTTTGTGCATGTTACTTTAAGCACATGGAAAAAATCTCCGTTACTTTCTTATTTTCTCTTACTTTTAGTGTATGGTTCCTTTATGAGAATATAGCTGCTCTCTTAAAACCTCATCTTCTTTTATAATATTTAATATAACACTTATGATGTTCTAATTTAGAAAAAGTAATCCTAAATGGCATTTAAACCAGCAAAGGGAAATGGCAGAGTGGACCTCCCCCGCCAAAAAAAAAAATACTGTCAAAAATGATAGATCTGAAATTTAGAACCTTAGAAAAGAAATAGGGTAGGAGAAGCAAAATGGTATCGTTTAGCCTCCTAGTAAAATCAATATGTCTTCTGGATGAAAAAAAAAAAAAACACAACCAACTGGTTTCTTTGACAAGAAAAGGTAGAAAATTGTCTACAGCAAAAGTGGTTAAGAAAGCACACCAGCTACTTTTATAAATGTATTTGCTTTGCAACAAATTCAACTGCCAGTTACCTCAACTCAAATGCCTCTTTGTTTAATGTTTCAGATATTCTTATATTGAATATTTTTAAAGTATATTTTAAAATTTTATTGAAAAATAAACAGTATAAAGTAGATATGAGTTAAAATAATTTTTCAAATTATTTTTTCACAATATAGGATTTCCCCCCTCAGGTGCTATCACCCTAGTTTTCCCACCACTGAACTACCCAAAGTGGTCCACCACACTCCACCATGCTTCCCTCCTCCACCCTCTCTTCTTCCCTACTCCCTCCTCCTCCCCTACCTGCATCTGCTTTCTAGGGTCAGTCTTAGTTTGCTTTTGTTTGATCCTTTGATGCCTCTAGATTCAACATATACATAAAACCATCTTGTATTTATCTTTTGCCTTCTGACTCACCTCACTTAGGATGACCCCTTCCAGTTCCATCTATGTTGCTGCTAACAGCATGAGTTTACCTTTGTTGATTGCTGACTACTCTTCTATTTTCTATATATAACACATGTTTTTGATCCACTCATCTGTTCTGGGGCATTGAGGTTGTTTCCGAATCTTGGCTATTAGAAATAATGCTGCTATCGACATTGCTATTTGAGCCTATATCTCTTAAGTCACTTGATCTTGAAAAACAGTGATATTCTAATGTTGACATTCTTTTAATGTGATATTTTTATAAAGAGATATTTATCAGGTACTATTGGGTTAATGGAAAAAAAATAGGAAAAAGAACAAATATTTTCCTTTTTTGCTAGTTTTTGAAGGGTCTTTAACATAGCATTTTTTAATAATCCAGTTCAGATGTTTTTCTATATTCACAATCAAGTATGCCTTTATTCAAACTACCAATCATGACACTGAAATAACTACAACATATATTTTTCCAGAAAGTATATTGCATAAAGTCAACCTAAAAGTCAGTGATTATTGAAAATAAAATAAATATGAATCTCATTACCCCTACAACACATATTAATCTAAATGGAAAAATTAAAATTTATCTGTTTAAAAAACAGAAAAGAGCAAAATATAAAGTTTTCAGAATGTGCTAAGACTCATTGCAATTTAGAGGCATAATTTACTTGTTTATCTTTGGTGACCTACAAACAGACGGATTCCCCTTTTATAAATAATAAAAAACACAGAGAATACCCTGGAAAAACAAAATCAAATATACTCATATCTCAACTCCTGTACTACTCTTCATAATAACCTAATCTGGAAATGACTCAGTTGGCAAATGAATTTCCTTTCCAGTTGTCTTATTGGCAATGAGAATATTCTCTTAAACCTCTACTTGTTCTAACTTTACATCAGTCAGAAATCCTTTCCACAATATATCACTTATAGCTATTGTGCTCTTGTGAACTCTCCCATTGAAGCTTCAGAATATTGCAAACATCCTACATATTACTAAAATTGTGCCTGCTTCATTCCATTAGCACCCACATGGCTGCACAAATATATTAGTTTTAGTTTGATGACTTATAAGAACATACATCTGATCCTTCTTAACTTTTTCTAAAATTGATTAATCTAAACAGCAAAGGAATAAGCTAATTAAAATTATAACAAATACTTTCTCTGGGGAAGTTGCTGCTGTTTTGGGCAAGGTCAAGAAGGGAAATGATCTTATTTAGAAATATCTATTCACATCTCCCCTACCCTTCCATTGAAAAATTTCTTAGTCCCTTCTTTCAGCTTAGAAAACGGTATCAACACATGATTTTTTTGATGCCAGGGTAATCAACCCTTACCTGTTCTGCTACATCACTGAGTTATGACTGCATTACAATGGTTCAGCTATGTATCTACTTCACCTAGGTATCTGGCAAGAAGAAGGAACCTATTAAACAAATTCTTGTTGAAGTGTGGCAAAGACTCAAAGTACTCTCCAAATATCCACATGCTTCTGTATGGGTACCAGCTTCCTCTGAAGTTGGGTAGCAGCTATTTGATCAAATTCTTGCCAATGCGATTCGAATAAAAGGTAATGAAAACTATTTTCAGATCTGGTGCTTAAAATCATCCTCCTTGAATCCCAAGTTCTTTGATCCCTCTGTGGGAACTTTGGAAGCATGTGTTCCAAATGACACAGCTAAAAGATAGAATTTCAATCACTGTCCGGATGGGAAAGATCTGATCCAGATTGGACTCCATGTGAGGCAAAAATAAACCTATCTTATGTTAAACCCACAGGGATTGTGACTCTATCACTTGAAGCACCTAATATCATTCACTCCAACTAAAACAAAGAGAGAGGTTTAATATGTGCAATTTTTATTTTAAGAAGAAATTCCAGGAGGAATTTTGCTTTAGGGTACTTTTCCTTGGTTTCATTTTTATCCCATTTCCAAAATGAAAAACAAAAAAGTAAACAAAACAATTATCTTCCCTAATTGGTGTTTGGCTCACCATTCACTTGGATCAAGATAAAATTGAAACCAATCCTAGGTCATTTCTTCTGGTATAAAAGGAGCAAGTTTTAGAGGCAGGGAGACACATATTTGAATTTCAGCTTTGCATTTTTCCAGCTGTGCAGCTATTGGCAAGTTATTTAACCTCTTTGGGAGACAGCTTGTTTCCTCTCCATTGGAAATAAAATATTTTTCCTCAAATGTTATGAGCCCTATCGAGAGATAGTCATAATAGACATAATTTCCTCCCCTTATTTGTACAATTCAGACTTTAATTGGGTTTTCATGGTACTTAAATCCACAAGAGATTCATTCATTCATTCACTATTCATATTATCTACCCATGGTTACTAATAATATATCCTAATAGTAGAAGTTGGATTATCATACTATAAACATTACTGCCCAGCAGAAACCCTGGTATATTAAATTAATAACAGCTGTTCTATTCTGGGATATATAATAAGGCAGATCTACATTCAAATACTGAATTACATTGCAATTGCAGTAAATTTGTGTCTCAATGTTCACAAATGTAAAATAGGGTAACAAAATATAATATTAACCTATAAGTTATCATGAGGAAAAAAAATGTGATTAGAAGTATCTAGCAACTTCCTGGAAGAAAACAAAGGGTGGTTACTTTTTCTGAAATTTTACTTATTTTTGAACTTTAAAGATCTTCAGAAACTTACTTCACTCAACACTGTTAGACATTGCTAGATTGTAAGAATTCATTGGTGACTTAAATTGATATACCAATTCATCACAATAAAATAACAAAGAGAATACTAATTAAGTAGCTTATATTATTTCTAAACATAAGCATCAACACAAATACATGTATTAGAAGGACAATACCCAATTCCCTAACGCTGAAAATAAAACGTGTATCCACATAACCTCCAAAGAATTCCTCTGAAAGATTTAATAGTTCATATCAAATATTCCATTTAACGTTCCATCCTATATACTCCATCAATCTTTTGATTGACTGACTTTGAAGCTCTATTAATGCATTCCACAGTCAAAGTTTTAATGGAGTTTAATGGAACTCATCCAAATCTATAATAGCATATTCCCCCTAAATTAACTTATAACCCACAAGTTAATGAAATGAATGCAGCTACTATTTACCCAGAGGAAGTCAAAATGCAGGGCCCATCATCAGGAAGCTAGTCTGGTACTGTGCTCCTTCAGTTCAGCACTGGGACACCATAACACTAAGGATGCCACTGAAGGATGTGTGTGTCCTTTAATAAAAGACTTGGACACCAAAGAACTTAAGTGATATTTTGTATCTCATGAGAAAATGTAGCAATTGCACAATCTGAACCAAAGTTTTCAAATGAAGTGACAATGTCTTACACTTATTTTATTTTTTGAAGATTTATTTGTGTGTACAAGAACTGGGGTACAGGCCAAAGGTGTAAGCTGTGAGAGGATTCAGCAGAGACAGAGTGGGGAACAGAACAGGCAGATCTATTGAAATACACTGCTGAGGGAAGAAGCTGGTGAGACAGGAGATGTCTTCTGCACGATGTGGGTCAGACCCCTGGCCAGGGATCGAACTTGTGCTTCAGTGACTTCAGATAGCTTCATAGTGCTGTGACTCAACCCCTTGCACCACCAGGGAGGTCCTTTATGCTTATTTTAATCTTGGTATACCGTATTACACTTACTGTGCCACCTTACAATATTTATTGAATAAGTCAGTATATGTGCAATTTTAAATAAATTGCAATTAGATAGCTAAGTTCTAAGAATGAGAATTCACCATTGATTATATTATACTATTATTTTTCCTACCAGAATTAAAAAGAAAATCAAAACAAAATTGAAATGACTGAGTTGCTCAGAATCCTCTCTGTGGAGCTCAGCAAAAGAAGTAATCAAGTATTTGGAAAATGGGTCATTTGAGGAAAGGCTACAGAGCTGAATTTATTTACAACAGAGAACAGAAGGCTGAAAAAGTGTATGGTGGAGGTGCTGGAGGCTGGGGGATTTACAATTTTCAACTATATAAAGCAATAGCATATGGGAGGTGTTAAGCAGCTGTTCTATTTCTGCTCAGGAAATAGTTGTTCTTAGGAGTTGTAGCCAGCAGAAATAGGACCAATGGATCAAAGCTACAGCCAGGCAAATATTAGCACATCATATGAAGAGAACATTCTTAAAATTAGAGTTGTTGAAAATTGAAATAGGCTGCCTCAAGGGGAAGACTGCCCTGGTGTCTCCGATGCCTCACTGAGCAACCAGCATTGGCAAATCTCTCTTGTAATGCCATCCCATTTTATAGTGCAAAGCAAGACAAGAGAGAGGGAGAAAAAGAGAGAATTAAGATTCCCATATGAGCCTTATAGGAGACCAGTATCACCTCTGCTAGGGATGGAGCACTTGTTTATAAAGGTTTCTTTTTTTTTTTTTTTTTAATGAAAAGGGAGGCTTCAGAATGTTGACCAGAGCAAAAGTTTGATTGACCCAGGATACAGCAAGAAATTGCAAGGGGAATAAGACAACATTTTTTTTTATTCTTTTGAGATATTTTGGATTAAGCATAAGTAAAAGAATAGAGGATGGTAATGGAAAGTACAGATTGCATTTTATTTTTATTATTTGTCTATGTCAGGAACATGCTAGTCTGCTTAGTCGCCCACACAAAGGGAAGTAGAATGAATTAGGAGAATCTAAAGTAATTGAAGGGGCAAAAGTTTTCTAATAAATGAAAGTGAAGTAATAGAGTTTACATTTCAGGTGTTGTCTCTAGTAAGAGACAGGAACAGCACATCTATAAAATGTTAAATTGCGTTTTTATTGTTGGAGGGTAGAATATTCCTATGCATTACTTCGATTTATCAGTGAAATACCAAATGAGATTACAGAATGTAAGTAGAATTGGGGGTTATGTTGGATGCTTGACAAGAGAGATGTTAAGTAGTTATCGCTGAAACTTTTTCCTAATTACACAGAAATAAAGACTTTTCAACTTTTAAATAAAGATAAAAATATAAGTAACAAAATGTGTGCATATATTTCAAAAAGTGTATACAAACACAGAACATTGGAATGAGACTGCCTTCACTTAAAAAGACTTACTGAACAGAAATATCTTATATATACATACCTATATACACCTACACACATGTGCACACATGTACACATATATTTAAATGTAGAAAAGGATATGTAAAATAAGCACATATAAGCCTACCTATCATTTACTTATTAAAATGAATAAAAAGTTGAACAGGCTTATTATATTCACTTACTTCTATATCATGCTACTCTAAATAACATGAAATTTTTTAAATTTAAATATCATTATGAATTCATGGTACAGTAAAAATTATACTTATTAACTTTATTTTTTTAATTCAAATTTCTATTTTGGCCATCAGTGTGTATAGTAGACAGACTCTAGTAAGGCAGCAAGATTCCCACTTAGTTTGCATGTCTTTCCACCCCCCACCCCTGCCTACACACATCTTATGTAATCCCCTTCTCTTGAATGGGAATAAAGACTATGCATATGGTGAGAAATTACTCCCATTAGTTTTCACTGCTAGGTGGAGGTAAAGGGATTTTGTACATATATTTATGTCTAATAAATTGACTTGAAGCTAGTCCAAAGAGGATTACCTTGGTAGTACTAGTCTTATCCAGCGAGTTCTATAGAAGAGGTCAGACACATGTGAAGTAGCAGAGACTCTTTATACTAGAGAACTAGAGGGGGCACAGGAATCATTTACACAGGAAATACAAGGGCCTTCAGAGAGTTAGGTGATTTTGCTGATAACAGATCCTGACTTCCAGAGAGCATGATATAAGCAAAGAAGAGATAAGAAATAGTTACCCATATAGGGAAATGTGAATCTGTAAGTAAACATTATATAATTGAGGTTTGATCATGAATTTAAATTGAAAACAATCAGTCTTGTTGAATAATTGTTTTAAACCTATTTGTACTGTTAAGATATAGTTCAAAAGAAAGTAGGAGTTTGTGTGGATACAGAGTTGGAGCTTTGCCAGCAATTAAGACAGAAGGAAAAGAGGCAATTAAATGTAGAATAGTTATAAGAGACTTATTACAGTTAAATAAGGAATCTGAGTCATGCATAGTATAATTTAGGATTAAAGTCGATTAGTAGGGAGAAAGAAATACGATCAATGAAATTAAAGTTTCAATCGTTCAAGTTTTTCCAATAGAAGTCCTTGAGTAAGGACACAGAATTGCAGGATATGGTGATAAAAAGCTGGAGTAGTTGACTTCAAAGAAGAGAGAGTTGAGAAAACAACTGAACAATTCACCTACATGCTAAGACATGGAGAGGTCAAGGTTGGATGAGTCTCTCACAACGAGTGAAGGAGGGACAGCAGGTGTAGAACAGAGATGGGGATTCTGAGGCTGGAGTGCAGTGAATAAGAAACTTACCAGAATCAGAAAACAAAAGTAAGGAGAAGGGGCAGAAGATTCTGTATTAGGATAGAGTATGGTTGACACATGAACACGTGGGATTTGTAAATGCACATGTCCATTTATAAATGCATTTTTGCAATTCTCCCTTTTCCTCAGCCTGCTGAGTGAAAAGGACATGAATGAAGACATTTATGATGATATATAGACCCATGCTATTCTTAATATTTTCTTTTCTGTAGCTTCTAAGGATTGAATATCTATACTATTATATATAGAAATATACTGTGTATAGTATACAACACAGAAGATTACAGTATATATAATATATAACATTCGAAGTAAGTGTTAATCACCTTTTCCTGGTGTTAGTAAAGCTTCTAGTCAACATTAACTTATCAGAAGTTCAGTTTTGGGGAGTCAAAATCATCTACAAATTTTTGATCTCAGGGAGATTCAGCTCTCCAAATTCCCAAGTTGTTCAAAGGTCAACTCTAGAAGCTTTTGTCCCACAAAAGGCAGTCATCGTGTGGCATAAAAAAAAAGGGGTCCAGTGTAAACATTAGTGATTAGTGCTATCTCTGACCCTTAAGAGAGGGAAGAATGGAAAATAACATCCACTTGGGCATGCTGCAGGGTTGATTTCCTAGCCGGAAGTTCAAATCTGTGTTCAAATAACTGAATGAGATTATGTAAGAACTTGAAAATGATAGGAATTCAAAAACCTGCATAGGATGGAACGTTAGGAAGACTGTGAAAGGAGAGAGAAAGACTAGATCACATCATTGAAGTTGGTTATTGATTTACTGATTAGGAGATGAAGTTGCTAACTTATTTTTTTTCCCCTGTGTTGTGTCGGGCTAATTTTCTCTGGCCAGTTATCTTTGGTGATTATGTCTCCATGAAATTATATTTATTCCCTTCTTTTCAGAAGCAAACCAACTTTTAGTCTGGATTTAAGGTGAAAACTGATCCATCCATGGTATGACTTCCTTTTTAACGCCACTCTGAGCATCAGGGTGCAGTTGCTTTAATTTTGTTACTTAATTATCAAGTTATATTATTAAGGCGTATTAAATTGGACCTTTTGATTCCTTTCTCTGTCTCACTAAAAACCAACTCTGATGACACCTTGATCTTGGACCTTCAGTCTCCAGAACAGTGAGAAAATAAATTTCTGTATCAATAACCCAACCTGTAATCTTCTGTTATGGCAGCCCTAGCAAAGCAACATACTATGTATTTCAATCTAGCTTAGCAGATGTAAGGACAAGTGAACTAAAGAGATGTCTGGGAAACTATTATTATTATTATTATTATTATTTTCATAAAAGGGGTCAAATGTAGCTGGAACATCCATTTAGCCTTCCTCACTTTTGTGCAGCACTGCATAGCTCTCCTGCATCTTTGAGCTGACAAGCAACTTTTGTGCAAACTCAGAAAATATTGAGACATCAGTCCTGCTAGTGTTTTTTCATTAAACCAATTTCGTTGCTGAATTCTTGTAAATGTAAATAATAATAACTTCTCTATGAATTGCAAAATTAGCTAAAATAATTCCTAATACATGATTTCTCTTTATTGCCAGAAAGTTTCCTGTTAAGTTACAATCTAGAAATATCAAAATAATTTCACTATATCTACTTATGAAACAAGAAACATCCAGCTCTAAAAATGCTAACAATAGGAAAAAGAATCAAGATTCTGGGAAGAAGAAAATATTTATTTTCTGTTGCCAGAACAACAACAAAAATGTTGACTTCTAGTTTGATTAACGTCTAGAGTAGAACTAAAGTGAGAAATTGAACTTCTTCTAATAGCAGTTTTAATTTGACATCTGTAACCACACATTATTAGAAATGCAGTCTGAATTCTTCTTTATATGTACATTTATGAAACCAATATGGTAGTTTTTAATATGTGCCTAGATCATTAAAAATGGCATATATGAAGATGTATTTTTTCTAATCTTCTATATATGAACATTTAAAATATTACTTTTATTTTCTGTTAATAAAAATCCAAATATCTCTGTTATTTCTCTTGGCATTTTCAACACAGATCAAATTCTCTAAGTAAACTTAAGTTTCAGTTTTGCTGAGTGGAGCATTCTCTGTTGGTGAATGACTAATTAAATTTTTCATAATAAAATAAATGATAAAAAGTTCATATTCAGGCTATATCTTCTTTTCATTAGTCATGTTTAGCAACGATAAAGGCAATGAGCCAAAGGGAAATAATAATATCCAAAATATGATTATGATTTGTGCTCTTTAGTAATAAAGCAAGCTTGAAGATTGAGAATCAAGAAAACCAAATGTTTAGTGAATTGTTTGCTAGAATGCAACTATAATATTTTTATTTTGCCTTCAAGAACAGGCAAATCTTGACTGAAGAGAAACTAGTCTAAAATTAGATATCAACTCACAGAGAGACTCTATCACATTGGGAACAAATATCCTCTATAAAACTGTTATGCATCTTTTCTGCAACTGACAATAGGTAGATACTAGTTATAGTAAACCCATCTTACACCAATATGTTTATAGCTTCTTTTAAAACAATGCCCTTAAACAAAATCTCATATTCAAAAATGAATTTTACAATACACACAAACTACTCTAAGCACTTAAAACATAACAGAATTCAATCATTAGCCAGTTATGAATTAAAGCATTCATAGTTAAAATTTGAGTTTTACAGTAGCCAGAAGTATCATGAGCCTATATTCTTTATGAGCTTGTTTGGGACTCATGTGAGTCTTATGAAATCATTACTTTTATTATTCCTATTTTTCTCCGGGTAGGGTTGAAATTTAGTAAGTCTTATCCAGAGTCTGTCCTTAATGGTTAAGCTCATTGCTTCTTGGAGAACACAATTTTAGAGTAATAGTTACAATTATTAAAATGATTAAAAATTTCCCAAATATATAATGAAAAACCAAAACTAAAACCCAGGTCTGTAATATGGTGTCACCACTGTCCCACAAACTTCTTGATGCAGAAATACACCGTATCACTTGACCATACCTCATTATGAACACTAAAAACGAAACAAGTGCATTGTTAGACTCTAAAAATTCATGGAAATTTCATGATAATATAGATAAACCATACCTCTAAAAAGAAGTTAGAGCTGAACATTGTTTACTTCTTGATAAATTTGTATGAACTATTTAAATAGCGATTTCAAAGCTTCTATTATACAACAAAGTTAGTGGTACAGCATTCGAATATTTGCCATAACTATTATGGGTTGTTATCTGCTAGAAACTTCTCTTCTTGGCAGCAACTCATCATCGTGACCCTGTACCTGCTCATCCTACTTTTCCATCATTTGGGTCAAAATGAAGTGTGCTTATATAAAACCTCTAGTCAATGACTTGCATGACCATTTATACCCTTACAAATTAAGAATCCTCTCTCTGAATTCCTTCTCAGGATCAATGCATTCATGCAGTCTTTCCACATAATAAACTCTATCAATCCATTGTCATACTAATACAAATTTAGGAAGAATAAAACATTTTCAAAAACTTACATCATGGATTATTGCAAGATTTTGCCAGAATATGGAATGATAGAAAGGTGAGAGTATAGACAATGAAAATAAGAAAGGGTAGTTTAAATATATATAGATATATATTTTTAGCAAAAAATGGTTACAAATGCCCACAAGAGACATTCATATACTTTTTTGGGGGGGTAAGTGATACACCGATTTTGCCTAGTGGTTAACAGTAATATGATTCACTGCTGAAAGTAAGTTAGATAATATTATCCACATTTGTAAAATGAGGAAATGGCACAAAGAAAATAATTGAAATGTCAGGAGTTTCAAAGCTCATATACACTATAAATGAGACAAATACAGAACTTGATTGAACTCCAAAATCATTGCTCTTTTCTCAGATTCACACTGTACCTAGATGTCTCTCAGATTCAGACTTAAAAATAAATGAATAAAATTTGGACAAATATCCAGCAGTTCCTCCACTAGCACTGGCCACTCAAATTGTTCCATTTTAATGTTGATGAGAAATGAATAGTCCTTGCTAATGCTGAACATAATGGTTTCTTCAAGGACCAGTTTTCCTTCTATGTAGTTTTCTGAAAGTCAGTTTATAAAATCCAGTTTACAATGTTACGGAGGATGTACAGAATTCCTTTCCCCCTCCTTTAAACTTTCTTTAGATAGTAATCACAAGTTCCAGAGATTCAAAATGCCAACATTCTAGTATGTGACATATAGACAGGTAATATCTTAGAATAAACAGGATACTGAAATTTGGGGATTGTATCCTCTGGTAAGCAATGACAATTTAGGGATATCTGGTTAGTTTGGGGGGAAAAAAAGTTTATTTGAATACATTTGACTTTACTTAGAAGAAATGTTTATTTAGTACTCAGAGAACTAAATAAACATAAGAATGTCCTGAGGCCTTTTTAAATGAATTATATGTATGAATACACACTTACATATACACATTTTATATCTGCATCAATATATAATTCTATGGTGTCATAGATTTCAATTTTCATTTTATCTAAACTTACAAATTTGTATTGTTTAAAAATAAGCTAATCATAAACATCAGGACAAAATGAAAAAATAGTCAATTTACTGTAATCATGCTGAATTATTGAAAAAACTGGTGTCCTAAATGGAGTTTTCACTTCTGGATATTTCAGTGGCTGTTTAGTTGAACAGAATTGTATCTGATGAGAGGACTGCAGTTTAGATTCATGGGTTACATATTTTGGTAGATCGTTCTTTTATCTTATAAATGTACTTCTTAATAAATAATTAATGATAATTTATTTTGTGAAGGCTTTTCAGAACCTAGCAACTGCCTTTCTATCATGTGACATGAACAACAATGTTAGAAGGTGGTTTTTGCATGTTAAATAGGAAAATCATTTTTTGCCAGGTCTTCAAATAAAAAGCTTATGATTTTTAAGTAATTTTTTTTCTCTTCCTTACAAGTCTCCAAATCAAAGTACTCCAAATTATTTAGCACAGGAGTTGTTTGACTGTTTTGATTTTAACAATAAGTAGTGGAATTTTAGAATAAAAGTATGTAATAGAAAATTTAAAAAAAAAAAGTACCAAGTAATTTTTACCAAGTCACAGGTGTACAAAAAATGACTACTTTTGAAAGCCTGCTTGTTACCTCAGATCATTTCAATAAGGAATTTGATGGACTGTTAGAAATTCTGTTGAAATTCACAGGACTTGAATTTTTCCTCCTATCATAAGGTATACATGTTCAACATTTGTGTCTAACCTTGAGAATATCTAGGGCCCAGAGTAAGTTCATCATAGTCCATAGACTTAAAAAAAACCCTGGAAATGAAAACATGACTTTTCTTCATGTTGGGGGACTGAACTGTGAAGTAAATTAACTGTAGGTATGGTAATAAACAAGACCACCCAACGAATTGTTCATTTTCTTTTCTATAATCTAAAGATCTCCAACATGCAAATAAACAGTAAAAGTCCAGTGGTGTCTAAAACCCATAATTAATTCATGTGGGGGTATATAAAACAGTCTGAGTAAAATAGCTTTACCTTAGTTTCTTTTTATATATCAGATTGAAGTGAATCCAAGAGCATAGTGATAAGAATAAATCTATTTTTTGCACTTTTCAGAGACAAGTTCTTTTACAATCTGATGAATTCTTCCCTCTTTCTATAATATATTCAAAAATGAAGTTTCATGAAATTCATAAATAGCTGAAGTACTTCCAATATTGAGGCCTATCATTTTTCTCTTAAGATATAACACATTCCTCCCTCTACTTTCTATTTATAGGTAATTACAAATGTCTTTTAAATTCTATAATAGTTGTATGTATATTAGTATTAATAACTGCCTTTTTCTTTCCCTCTACCACACAATGATTCTGACTCCTTGCTCTCTAGTTCCATTAAGCACTTCTATAAAGAACTTTCTATAAACAACCAGTGATACCATGATTGCTAAATCCAAACATCAATTCACAGTCACCATTTAATTCCAATTCAGAATCATAAGTCTTTAAGAATTTGGAATCTAGTGTCACAGGAAACAAGATTTTAAACTTAATTGTTTTCCTTATCAGCCTTAGAAAATAACAGGATCTTTGGAAGAGTAAATAATGCACACAAAAAAGTGTTTAAAATAAGGTGCTGAATAATTTATTACTCAAAAATCTCTTGAGTTTTTGTGCCCAGAGATTCCAATTACATGTTTGGCCATTATTTCCCTCTCTCCCTTCTGTACTGTTCCTTAAAAGTTCACATTTTTCAGAATTGGCCCATAGGTCCAATTTTCATTTTGCATTTTGTATCATTCTTATTTGACAATCTCACTTACTTACATATATTAAAGCACAAATCCTGTGTTAATGACCTCCTCAAGTCTACATCATTATTCCTGAATTATCATTCTGAATTATCAATCTTGCATTTTTATCTGTATCTTATCCATAGATGTCCCACAAGTATCTAAGTTCAGCATATTAAAAAACAGAATTCACTTATTTTCAATAAGTCTGCTCTTCCCTTATTTAGTTAATAGTATCAGAATAGCCCTCATTAACTGAATCTCTGATCTTTAACATGTTCTCATTTCTACACTCAATTAGTGGTTAAATCCCATGGGTTTTTCACTTTCCATCATTCTTATGTGGCTCTCTAGAGATTCTCAATAGACTCCTGGCTACTTTCACTGTCTGTGGTCTTTTTTGTCACATACAATTCATCTTATACTTTAACTTTGTTAATCTTCTTAAGTTACAGTTAACAAGTTTGCTGGGGTTTTGAACTAAGTTTCATTTCATTCCTTAATTCAGCTAATATTTAATGAGTACCTATTAATGTGTTTTAAGTGTGAAGAACTCTACATTGCATACCACTTGAGAACCACCCAAAAAAATTGAGTGTTTCATTATTTTCCTTTTCATAGTCTCCTTTCCAAATACTTTGCTGAATCTATTTGCTATTCCTCCTATATCTTAATGTCTGATCACCTTAGATACTAGATGTTGACATCCTTAATAGGCACTTGTCCAACACTTAAAATATTGATAGTTGACCATCTCAGGCATTCATTTCAATAATGTACATTAGTGCCTACTATGGCATCAACATATTTTTAGAGGTTAAGGATACAGAAAATAATATAATTAATAACTCTGCCCTCAGAATGCTTATATTCTATATATAGTGCTTAGACCATAATCACCTAGCTATTATCTTTTTGCTTATTTTTTCTCAAAAAACTTTTAATGATGTAGCTGAACTTAGATTATTTATTTTGTTCCTGTATTCCAAGGGAGTAATATAAAAATAGGTTATTACAAATATTTTATATTCAAGTTGTCACAGTTGCTCTACACTTGTACTACACTTTAGCTTTTACTTATTTTCCTCAAATTGAAATCCTTAGAGGCTTATTTTTTCTTGATTATTAAATGTCAGTTGACATATTCAAAACTCACTGATCAAGGTATAATAAAACATAACTCTGTTATTTGGGGGTGGGAGGAGCCAAAATGATGCAGTAAATTGGCTCTTTATGTCAGTTTTATTGATAAAACGAGTAAGAATGAAATTTAACAAGATAGACATATGGCAATTTACTGTTTAATAATCATGACAAAGAGTCACTGATAGTAGTTATAAAACAAGCTCCAAAGCCTTGGGTAAAGATCTAGTTGATACTTGGGGAATATGGCCATTCCAGTTAGTTCTAATGTGAATGTGGAAACGAACTTCTCAATGTTTTACTTGACATTTTTCTTGTTAAACTTTACAGAGGTAATAAACAATATTGGTTTTTTGGTGAGAAAATGCTTCAGGGACTTTTTTATATCTCTTATAACTATATATTTTAAGAAGTGTTCTAAAGTTTTTATAACTGCACTCTACTTCACAGGTGCTTGAAGCTGGAAGGGATCCTGAAAGGGCATCACCTGCCTTAAGGCAGAGTGAACTTAACCTTCCTTGAGGGAAAAGATGAAGAATTTAAGAACTCAACTCTTCCTCCACAGGATTGCCCTTCTTGACCCTGATTCCCCCCCAAATCAATTCCATTTCAGTAGGGGTATGCACCTGGAAGCAAAGTTATTTCTTTAAGACTTAACAAGTTTCAGATGCAAGGATTAATTTAAATACTGAAAACAATTCTTAGTTGAGGAAGTCTCATTATTTTAATGCCTGTTATTACCATCACTAAATTCAGTTATAACTTTTGAATCACAATTATCTAAAAATATTTAAATATTTGTGAATTTTGCATTGGTAGGTATTCTTTTGAGTAGAGTGTTGCTCCCAAAACTTTACCACTTTAACAAAAAATAAAACTGTTGCTTAATAATAAGGAAAGACAAAGACTTCAAAATGCATCTCAAAAGTGTATGATAGTCAACTAAAGAAATCATAGTAAATGATGATATCTAAAGAAATGCTTGGATGTGGAAACTCAATGGGAAAAGAACTGTTTCCTATTAGCTTTAACAGCAGGGTTTGTTATCATTTAAATACACGCTCTAATACACTTAGTGTTTTGTGCTACATTTAACAAGATTAAGTGAACACACACTGTTTCAACTCAAATCTTTATCGGAAATCAGAGGCAAGCCTCATTTCTTGCCAAAGCATTCTCTTGTGACTCATTCTTGGAGAAAATTCCACATAAGTAAATATGTTTACCCAGGTGGACCACTGCTCAATTAAAGGATTTTCTTTTCAGGTAACTCTTTGCTTTACTGAAATTTGAAAACCTTCTCTGGAAATTCTGAAAAATAAATGCATCTGAAAACTGCTTTAATAGACCATAACATAATAAAATGAAAATAGCATTTGTGAATATAGCAAAGCATTAAAACAAAACAAAAAGCAGCTCTCTAAGGTCTTGCATGATTTTCTGCAATGCTACAAATAATTAGGTTCTGAAGACAGGTTGTAGATAATAGATAACCCACTTTAAAGAAAACATATTGTCTCACCATCCCATGTATTAATTTTCTTTCCCTTTTGATGGAAAAAATATTTGAACTTACAACCTGAAGTAAACTCCATGAACATTATAATAGTGTTTGTGTCCCAGTCTCTATCATCTTGTCTTTCACTGAATGAAACTATGTGTTGAATAAATTATCAAAAAATATCCAGAAAACTTCTTGTAAAATTAAAACAAATTATGCAAAAGTAGCATGATAGTATTACTTATTTTTTAAAGATTTATTTAGCTATGCATGTAAGAATTGGGGTACAGGCCAGAGACGTGGGGGGGTGAGAGGGTTCACCAGAGTCAGAGTAGGGAGCAGAACAGGAAGACTGACTGAAATACACTGCTGAGGGGAGCAGCAGGCGAGGCAGGACAGGTCTGCTGTGCTATGTGGCTCATCTCCCTGACCAGGGTTCAAACTCGTGCTGAAGTGACTGAGGATGCTTCATAGAGCAGTGCTTAACCCCCTGCCCCATAAGGGAGGCCACCACATATTAGTTTTACCCATACAAATATTGTTCCACCATTAGAGAGAGAGGTAAAACAAGAGAAGATGGGAGATAGCATAATGTTAAATATACACATCTAACTCCTGAACAGAAGATAGATCTTTCTGGAAGAAAAAAGACATCTGTGGCATCATTTTCTTTTAGGCAATCTACTCTAGTATAAAGAATATATTTTTTTAAAGACAAGGAAATATCAAAGTCTATTTATCATTTAACCTCAAATAAGTGATATTTGATAAACTTTAGGTATAGGCGTCTTCACAAGTCCTTAGGGGCTTCTATCAGAAGTCAAGTGTGCTAAAAGTCTGTCATTCATAAGAGTACATGTGTCCCCTCTCCTGGCAAACAGTTGAACCACATTCTTCTGCCCGTCTTATATAATCAGCCATACTACTGTATTATTGCCAAGGAAACATAACAGGAAATATGTTCCATAAAAGCTGTCACACATATCACTCCTCACTTCTTTGTTCTTTCCTACTAGAAAGAAACTCGAACAAAAAGTATGGGAGTCAGAGATTAGAGACTGGTACCCAGCGATCTTAAGTGACTGGCATAGTCTCGCAACTGTGACTCTCCTTGTTGAGTTGGTTATATGATCAACAATCAAACAACTGCTTCCTACAGTTCAACCATAATCTTTTTTCTACCAAAACTTAGTCTACCCTAATATATTTTGTGAAATTTACCAGACATGTAGGGACTTCTCAAAAAAAATAAATAAATAACAGGTTTCATTGCAGTTATGTTATTAGTTTTCAACTGCTCTGTGAAAAATTATTACAATCTTAGCAGCTTAAGATGAAATGTATTTTTTATCTCAGTTTCCATGGATTGGGAATCCAGGCAAGCCTTTACTGCATTCTTTACTCAAGTGTCACAAGCTGCAATTAAAGTGTCAGCAGGGACTAAGGACTGAGAGGAAGCTTGTATCTTTTTTCCCAATCTCACGTGGTTCCTTGGGGCTGAAAAACTCACGGTTGACTGCTTCCTCAGCAGGATGGAGGGTTTTGACTCTGAGGTCCTTTTACAAAGGCCTTCTCTGATTAGTTCAGGCTCACCCAAGAAACTATCTCACTTTTAAAAAAAAATATTTATTTATTTATTTGCACAAAAATTGGGGTACAGGCCACAGGTGTGGGGGGGTGAGAGGACTCACCAGAGTCAGAATGGGGAACAGAACAGGCCGTTTGACAAAGTACACTGCTGAGGGGTGTACTTGCAGGTGAGGTCTACCATGCAATGTGGTATCGAATTTGTGGGGATCAAATTTGTGCTGTAGTGGCTGTGGATAGTTTCATAGTGTGGTGCTTAAACCGTTGCACCACCAGGGAAGCCCCAGCCCCCAAGAAAACTTCTTAATGCAAAGTAAACTTATTAGGGATATCACATCTAAAAAGTTCCAAAGTTGGGCCTCCCTGATGGTGCAGGGGTTAAAGTCACAGCAGTATCAAGCTATCTGCAGCCACTGCTGAAAGAGTTTGATGCCAGGCCAGGGAGCTGGTCCACATGGTGCAGCAGACCTCTCCTGTCGCATCTGCTGCTCCCCTCAGCAGTGTATTTGAGAAGATCCACCTGTTCTGCTCCTCCACTCTGTCTGGTGAATCGTCTCAGGGCCCATACCTCTGGCTTAGGACCCAGTTCTTGTATGCGTAAATACATAAATCTTCAAAAGATAATAAAAAAATGCACCATAGCCAAGTGATTAGATATCTGATATCTAAAAAGTCCCTTCATCTTTGCCAGACTCACCAGAGAAAAAAAGACAGAACACACATAGCTAATATCAGAAAACAAAGTGAAAAAAAAAAAAAAAGAAAACAAAGTGTCATAACTACAGATCCTGGGGACATTAAAATGATAATAAAGGGATAATATGAACAACTCTATGGCCACAAATTTCATAACTTAGATAATATGGATGAATTACTAGGAAGACATAATCTGCTAAAGCTCACAGAAGACATAGACATTTGAACAGCACATGTCTACTAAAATAATTTATCCACCAAGGAAGAAATTGTATCTATTCACTGTAATCATTGTCAGAGAATAGGATTACTTTCTAATCATTTTATGATATCAGCATTACCTGAATAAAACAAAGACATTACAGAAAAGAAAGCTACAAACCAGTATTTCTCATGACAATAAACATCAAAATCTTCATTAGGATATTAGTTGAATTAGACAATGGATGAAAAAAATTGTTGCATGTATAGGTGAGATTTATTGCCGGTATGCAAGGCTGCAAAGGAAAACCACATAATCGTATTAATAGATTCAGAAAAAGCAATGTGAAAGTCCAACATCATTTATAATAAAAATTCACATAAAACTAAGACTAAAAAGGAATGTTCTCAAATGGTTAAAAAAAAAAAAAAACCTATACAAAACCTATAGCTAACATCATACCTAGCAGTGAGAAATTATAAACTTTCCTCTAAGATAAGTTAAGAGGTAAGAATCTCCCCTTTCAACATGCATTTCCAAAATCATACTGTAAGTTCTAGGTAATCCAATAAAACAAGAAAAGGATGTAAAATGTATACTATGGGAAGGAAAAAATAAAAGTCTTTTCACGGCTATAATGAATATCTATGTGGAAAATTCAAAAGGATAAACAAAAAACTCCTGACACTAATATGCAATTATAGCAAAATTGCAGGATCCAAAGCTTATACAAAAGCAAATTGTTTTCATTTTTGCCAGCAATAAGCAAAGTAATTTTGAAGTTAAAAATACAGTAACTTTTACATAACATTTTAAAAAATTAAATGTTTATAATTCTTAAAAAAAAGTACAAGTTATATGAATTAAATTGAAAAACTCTGCTTATCAAAATGAAAGAATTAAATAAATGGACAAATATTACATCTTCATGCATAAGAACTAATATTGTCAAGACACCAGGTCATTCCAATGTTATCTATAGATTCAATGCAATTCTAATCAAAAGCTCAGCAAATTACTTTGTGGATACCAACTACCCTCTAAAGTTTACAGAGAAAGGCAAATGACACAGACTTACCAACCGAATATTAAAGTCAAAGAGTAAAGCTAGAGAACAGACACTACACAATTTCAAGACAGACTATAAAGTCACAGTAATCAGTAGTACCAAACAGATTAATGGAACAGTATAGACAGCCCAGAAGGAGATCCATGTAAATATTGTAGTCAAAACAGAGAGGCAATATGATAAAGTGTCTATTTTCAACAAAGGATGGCTAGGAAACAATCATCGAGATCGGTTATTTGCTCTCAAACAGCTAGGAAAAATCAAAAGTAAAATTTTATTTAAAAATTTTAGAGAAAATGTTATACTATGTAAGTAAGCTTCATGTTTTTTTTTAAATGTGCCAGTTCAGTCCAGAAATATTCTACCATAAAGAAAGCTAAATATCTCAGTTGAAATATTGTGAGTCCTTTCCCTCCAGAATTTGTTGATCAACAGTTTTTTTTTTTTTTTGAGTGTTATTCATATGTCCATTACTGAATACTCTGGGGACATGAGGCAGAGATTAAATATAGGATCTCTGCAAATAAAGTTTGAAATCAAATGGAGTTTCAAGTGCTATATTCACCATTAAATATTGAACAAATTGAAAAGCATTCAACTATGACTTACTAATGTCCAGATACTTTTGACTACTGAAATCTTCCTTTTTGTCATTAAATGTCCATTTTGCCTGGAATGTGCTTTGTGATTAGTTTAACCAATGACAACAATCTTCTTTCTGTTTGGAAGATCAATGATTGGGGCTTCCCTGATGGTGCAAGGGGTTTAGTCTGAGCACTATGAAGCTATCAGCAGCCACTGCAGCATAAGTTCGAACCCCAGTCAGGGAAGTGACCCACATGGCTAGCAGACCTCTCCTGTCTCACCCACTGATCCCCTCAGCTGTTTATTTCTTCAGTCTGCCTATTCTGCTCCTTACTCTGTCTCTGGTGAATTCTCTCAAACCCCACACCTCTGGCTATTACCCCAGTTCTTGTATGCATAAATAAACAAATCTTAAAAAAAAAAAAAGATTGGTGATTTTCCAAACTTTTCTAATTGGTACAAATATGACCTACTTGTGACCAATAAGATGGAACAAAATATTAGTGAGACAATGATGTTATATCTGCTCATCTTTAGTCTCTAAATGTAAATATGATACTTAGAACTATATCAGATATATCTATATATTTATATACTAATATATATATGTTTATATGGTATATATGTTGATATATGTATATATACTAGGCAAATAATTTAGATTCACTAATTATATCCTATATAACATTTTATATCTTTCCTTTTTCATTCCAAAATATTTTGAGAGTTATAAATTTATGCTATTTATTTCCTTCCTTTCAACTGAGATTCATGACAACAAATGAAGTTATAACAATATAAGCATAACACTGTTTCATTGGTTTTTCTATTACATACAATACTGCAATAAATATCCAAATCCAATTCTCAGTCTCATGAACAATAGTCTGGTATGGGATTTCTAGGGCAAACCAATATGAAGGTATACATTTTCCCAAATTCTTTCCAAAATTGATACTGTCAAACTTTATTTTTTCAATCTGAAGGCTAAAGATAGTATTTTACTCTCATTTCAATGTATTCCCCAATGACTAGCAGCTAAGAAACTTCTTAGATGTTTCTTTTTAACATTCCTTTAGTTTATGTTATTTTTAAACTTCTGATGCATCGGGTGTTTTAACCTGAAGCAAAAAACATATACCAAAATAATTTAGAGGTGTAGATGTCAGATATTAAAATATCCTTATGCTAGGACATCAAGAAATTACTGTTAATTGATGTCAAGTAGAATTAAATTGACATTCTAGAAAATTTCCCAGTGAGAGGAATGACCTTAGTCATCAAGGTTACTGGCTGTAGGGGCATATCTAATACTTTGGGTTCCTCTTCTCTGCACTCCTGAAGGAGCCATGCTTTACAGCACATTAAACTCACCAGGTATAAGATTCAGCACTTTGATGGGTCACTAGACATATTTAATCACTTTTCAGAGGGGCATACTCAGAGCCCTCTTTCAAAAACTCATTTCATTCCTAAAAATAAAGCCAAACATTGAAAAACACCCATGTGCATTTTAAAACACTCTATAAGTATGAGGCATTGTCTTCATTGCCTAGTGCCATAGGGGTTAATTTCCAGGAGATGGATTTGTGTATTTCAACTGAGCTACAATTATTGATGTAAAGGCATATCTGAATAAAAGTGGGCACATTTCTCTTAACAATATGAATTTCTGAAATAAAATTCACCTTGGAATTTTTAAAATGAAAGATCAATTTCCTTAAAGTGAATGTTACCACATTCCCTGGTATGTAGCATCAAATTGTTTTTTACTTTGGGGTTATACATGCCAGCGAATATTTTCCACATCACATGAACAGTCTTTAGTTACTAATAAATGGAACAGTGGAATATATTAACCTTGCTAAAATCATAGGAAATTCAGCTATGAAAAACACTTTCAAATTTCATTAAGTACAAAGACCACAAATCTTAAGATATTCTGAGATAACAAACCTGTTTTATTCTGTTCTGTGCTTTCATAGAGTATAACTTTAACAGCAACATGATTGTTGTTATATGACTCCCCTGAAGTTCAGAAGATCAGTAGCTGCAAACTGATTATTCATAAGTTATCATTGTACATGAAAACTCTTGAATCACAATTGAAACAGGATTGATTTGTCACCCATCCTTTTCTTACAAGGAAAAGAATGCTAATGATTTCTAAGGAATGGCATACATCCAACTTGAAGCACTGAATATTTTATAGTCTCATTTAAAAAAAATAAATGCGCAATGCAATAGTAACCACTAAAAAACAGTAGCATGTAATCCTTTATTAACAGTCAGAAATTGAAAAAGTTTTGTCTGGGATCACCCAACCAAAATGGCTGTATGTAAGTTTCCCAGTAATATCGTCTTTTGGGGAATCCACATATATATAAACACACAAAAACGCATCCTTGGGGATAACCTTTCCTTCAGGAGAAGAATGAACCTGTAAATCAACTTTCTTTGGACACAATGGCTAGTTATTAAAGATCTCATCTTTTCAGCTAGGCAAGATAATTTCCTAAAAGGTTTTCCTAAAGTAGATTTTGAATCGGAAAACAGTTACTGTAAATTAATATAATGTCAGTGGTCTGAAAGGTAAGATTTATGTGCTCTTCCTTCAAAGGCTAGAACTCAGCAGCCCTTTGTTTAAGATCATTTACTTCATGTCTCCTTTTTTAATAAGAGAAACCTGAAGGACTCCTTACTATGAAGGCCACATTTTCTGTTAAGCACAACTAATCAAACATAGTACAAGCAGTGTGTAAATGACACTGAATTCAGCAATGCATCTTGACCATTTCCCTAGCATAAAAATGTTTTTAAGGATGTACAGTTTTTGAAATGACCATTTTCCTCTCCGTAATTTTCAAAGTATCCAGATATTTTATTTCAGGAAGTCTGATAAAACCTTCTCTGTTGACATAACATGGAAAATTACATTCTACCCTACAAGAAGTTTAAAAAATAGTCCTAAAATATGTTAAGAATGAACAATTTTCATAAAGGATCATGTTTTCTGTCGTTTTTTTTAAATTTTTCTGTTTATTCTAATTTTCTTCCATGTAAAATTTAAATCATTTCTTTTTGCAACAATTGATAATTAGCAGACTAGTTTATTTTAACATTCCTACTCATAAATTAGTGTTTATATTGCACTCTTTAAGCTTACAAACAGGGCCCTCCCTGTTGGTGAAAGGGGTTGAGCACGGCACTGTGGGGCTACCACAGCCACTGCAGTGTAAGTTCAATCCCTGGCCAGGTAGGTGACCCATATGGAGCAGCAGATCTCTTCTTCCTTGCCCACTGTTCCTCTCAGCAGTGTATTTCGTCAATCTGCCTGTTCTGCTATCCACACTCTCTAGTGAATTCTTTCACCCCCACGCCTCTGGCCTGTACCCCAGCTCTTGTATGCATAAAGACTTTTCTAAAAAAAATAAGCTTATAAGCAAATAATCTTACATTTTTACTCTTTTTCCCCTTAAATTTTGACAGTCTAAGACTCTGTACTTTGTAATAATGAACCCTTTAGTGTTTAAGTATATCTAAGCGTAGGAAGGAAAATGTTACAAATTTTTTGAAGTGATAGAGTATAAGGCCCAGAGAGAATTTATTTCAAATGTCTGTGTTTAGACTATACATTTTATTACCAATGCTTACTTGGCTACTTTACAGAGGGAGAGGGAGAGGGAGGGGGAGGGGAGGGGGAGGGGGAGAAGGAGAGGGAGGGGGAGAGGGAGAGGGAGAGGGAGAGGGAGAGGGAGGGAGAGAGGGAGAGGGAGAGGGAGAGGGAGAGGGAGAGGGACAGGGACAGGGACAGGGACAGGGACAGGGACAGGGACAGGGACAGGGAGAGGGGAGGGAGAGGGGAGGGAGAGGGACAGGGAGAGGGACAGGGAGAGGGACAGGGAGAGGGACAGGGAGAGGGACAGGGAGAGGGACAGGGAGAGGGAGATTAATTGAGAAACACTTTTCTAGGTTCCTTTGAGAGGACTATACCCTGATCTTACTTTATTAGACTAGCTAGATACATCTTGTTAAAAATCTCATTCCATATTATCCTACCTGGCACTCATGAGCATGTTATTACTCATTAAAGGGTTACTGAATTAGGAAAATATAGAGAAAAATATGTTTCATGGACTTTCATGTTCCATGCTTGTTAATTGTTAGTGAGTGTGATTATAGTGTGTGCAATCCTTAATTTAATGTGCAGTATAAGCTGTGAATCTTCCCTGAGGTATTTATATCACATAACCTTACTATAGAATGCTTCTAAATGCAAATGTTAGGACATACCAGGTGTACAAACACCAGTACAACATACTTACCTCAAAATAAATAATCCCTGTAGACTGCAAAAATGAATTTCATATGGCATTCAAACTACCACTATCAAAATGCTGACTTCAAATCAGAAAAGAAATCTTATTCAAGCACAAGCAGTTCTTGAAAATATGAAAAATGTTATTTGGTTTCTATAGTCTACATTTTTTGAAAAAGGAGTCTGTTTTCTTTTGTTTCTATTCTATACTTTAGGAGGTTATAAAACATGATGTCAGTGCCACACTGTGATATCCATAGGAAAAGGAGGTTCCAGGCCCCCTCCCTCACACTAAGGAAGTAGACAAGGTGGTAAGCCAGAAGAGACTGGGAAAGGACTGAAAGGAGGAGGGAACTTAAGAAGAGAAGATGTGGAGGAGGCACATGGAGCAGAGAGACATGTGAAAAAGCCATGCTTGCTTCTTAGCCTTGGACTTGTACTAGAGATTTGGAAACATAGAGGGATACCCTTGAAAGAGACAGAGACATGGGTGAGAGACCTATGGGGAGGTTGACAGTGACAACCTTTATCTTGACATATTTTTTTTAAAGATGTATTTTATTTACTCATGCATACAAGGACTGTGGTGTAGGTCAGAGGTGTGTGGCAGGGGGTGAGAAGATTCAACAGAAACAGAGTGGGGAGCAGAACAGGAGGATCTACTCAAACACAATGCTGAGGGAAGCAGTGGGCAAGACGGGAGAGGTCTGCTGCACCATGTGGGTCACCTCCCTGGCCAAGTATTGATCTGAGGCCATAGTAGCTGGTGATAGCTTGATAGGACTGAGACTTTAACCCCTGTATCACTAGGGAGGCCCCTAGCTTGCCTTGTATTTTGATTTTGCTCTGTTCTTTCCAGACTTGCCTGGGCCTTCTCACCCCTTACCTATCTCCACCAGAAAGCACCTTAAACTCATGGCAAGTGTCTCGGTGGCCCTGCTTTGGTTCAACCCTGTTTGGCTGGACATTTACCCATTAGGGGATGGGTTACTTTAGGTGTTTACTTGGAAATTATTTTAAACTATATTCTTTTGCTTCTCTCTATGGCACACTAACTGCATTATTTCTTTTCCAGTGAAGATTTTATGTACTAAAAGTATGTTTGTCTTTATGTGGCAGGTGACAGAACCCATTTAGAGCATACAGGTTTGGGGGTCCCAACCCCCCACTCTTCCTTCTAAAAAAGTATGCAAAAAATCAAATAAAAATATCCAGGATTGAAACCTCTTATCAGGCTTCGAATAAGTCATAATACACTGGAGAAATTGAAGAAGGCTGTGTTCCAATCACTAAAAGCTGTGGTTGGTGGGAATTGTACACAATGATGTAAACAACATAAATAAAAAAATAAAATAATAAAAAAGCTGTAGTTCATAGTAAACCTATATATATGCCCATAATGCCCCTGCATCTATAGGCATAAAGGAAAATGGAAAGCACATATAGGGTGAGAAAGAAAAGTGCATCAGTCTTGTCTATCCATCTATGAAAACTTAAGGAACAAATATAAGAAAGGATTTAGGTGATCTAAATAGCACAACTAATAAGCACCCAATAATGAATAGCGAGGAAAAAGAGAACAAAACACAATCTGTTTCTTTAGCACTCACTGATTATTGCAAAAATAGGCGATACTTAAGGACTAAAGAAAAACTGAATAAATTGCAAAGAGTAGGACTAGACAGGATATATTATCTAATTATTTGGCAAATAACATGAACAAAAACATATAAAATCATCTGAAAAAATAATGCAAAAGTGACTTTTCTTTTGGCATAGAGAAAAATCTCACAGAGTGAAAAATATCCAGAAACTATAAAAATAAGGAAAACCCTATGTATCTTCCTAGACATAATCCATAAATTATCCCCTACTAATATTGTCCTATTCCCCTCATTTTGCATTTGAGATACAAAAACCATTTAGCCATGCAGCTGGTAAGGGAAGGAATTGAATTTCAGCATGGTGAACTGATTTCACATTTGTTCTTTTTATATTAGTCATCAGTGCTTTTCAGAACTATCTGTGAAATGAGGAAGTTGCATTAGAAAATAATATCTAGCGATTATGTATTGCTTATAGTTGGGCATACAGTTTTTGTAGTATATTTTCAATGTTTAAATATTGAATCCTCATATTAATTCCATGGAGTAAATATTATTCTTATACATAACTTATAGGGAAGTAGTTTAAGAAACAGAGAGTTAAATAAGTTCTCTGACTTATATAACATCTAAATTGCCAAGTCAGAAACTAAACCCAAAAAGGTCTAGATGGCCATAGTCTTTGTCACATCTCAGAGAAAGTCTGCCTCTATGGTACCTATTAGTTCTGTATGGCACATACCTTAGTATTCATAACATGAGTGCCTTCAATAATTTATTAGAGAACATTGTATGGCTCTCAGTAAATTACATGTAGATAACAAGGATAACTATTCAGATGAGTATTTCCTCAGGGTAAATGAAGAGTAAAATACCAGGGTCCAATCACACAGAACAACATCCCCGATTGTTAGTGAAACAAAAGAATTGTTTCAGTACTGTAGGCAGCACATGTCCCAAATAGGCCTTTTTAACCAACACAGATGGTGTAGGTTTGATCCAGAGCTGTTACATAAACACGTTAGTTTATAAATGAGATTGTCCAACCTCAATGACAAATAGCCGTACATCTGCTTAATAATCATTCCTGTACCATTTTTAGAACAGAGTACTATAATTATTTTCCCTGATTATAAAGAATTTGGAAATGAATCACACAGATGCTTTGCTATTTACAGTTAAACAATTATTTTCCTGCTTCTTCCTTACTATCCAATAATATTTCTTTATTATGTTGAACCAGTAAATTGAACTAGGAAAGGTAAATGTAAGCCAATATACTAAAGACAGTAATCACCCAAATTGCTATGACTGGGGAAATAATTTTACCATATGTACCAGTCTGTTCCATTGACTGTGAAATTGCTGTCCTCATTAAATGGTATGCTTGACTCTTAGTGAAGAAACCACCATTTTCCTCTTTCAAAGTTGATGTAATTTCATTGCCTCCCTTTCATTCTTGGAATATAAATCTTATCTAATAAGAAAATGTCCCATCTTACCCTTGTTCAACTCATCTGTCATTGCTATACTTTCTTCGATTTGACTCCTCAAAGAAGTTTAGGCTATATACTATGTGACTGTCACACTAGCGTGTACAAGAGGGGACAACAAATTAGACATGATGTCAGAGAGTTAAATATTTATAATGTAGGTGTGTATTACTTTGGTTTGGATGGGGGAATGAGAAAAACAAAATGAGAGGGAGTGTTTGTAGAAGGAAATGTTATGTATTAGGAGAAATATTATGGAATTTTCTGAGGGTTTGAAATGAATGCAATATTTTGTTTGAGAAACCCAAACCAGGTAGACTATGTCACCCCACAAGCATATAAAGAATGCTATTCTTGGGACTAATAAGCAACTAGGTTCTTAAGCTATAGTGGTTCCTGGAATGTTAGAATCATAGGACAAAAAGAGACAGTAAACTATTCATTAAATAAACTACCTAAGTAACTCAAATAAAAATTTAAAAGTATGTGAAAACCTATGTTAATATAAAATATAACATTTAGCCCATATAAAAATAGCCTCAAGAGGAAACAGAATTTGCTATTATGTTACTATTATTAAATCATTTATTAAATATATCTATGAAATATTTACTAAATATGAAAATATAATTGATATTCTATATAAACATATATAACATTTATGTTACAAATGTCAGGAGCAGATTATATAACTAAATCAATAAGGACAATGGAATTCTTCAAATGTAAGTTTGAATCCTGCTCCTTCGCACAAATCTGTGATGAAGGAGCACTAATGCTGTGATTAGACACTTATAAAATTTAACATAAAAGGAGAACAAGATAGAAAGAAAAGTTAGGACATACATTATTTTTAAATCCTATTACTGTATTCTGAGACCTTATCATTGATTCTCAAGATTTTCAGAGTATATTGATATAAAGTTGAATTCTATTTTGAATGTTATTTTATTTTCATAACAATATGACATTTCAAATGGTAAAAGTACAACTATTTGTTAGAAAGTTCACATAAAGCTTGCCTCTGAGTGCCTATGAATAAGCTTAACTCAAATATTATATGAAAGCTTTAATATTCTAATGGCTCATTAACCAATTATACATGTTAATTAATCCATAATTTTAACAAATTAAACTTAACTATTAGTAATTTAGAGGAGTTAGTAAAAAATAAAGGAATATTTGTCATCTTATTGACATTCTTAACATAAGGATCCAGAAATTCTGGTTAACTAAGTGTGCCAAAGGCAAAAAAAAATATATAGAAGTTATTCAAGTGCAAATAATTTTATATATTTTATCTGTTTGAAATGAAGAGCAAACAAGTCATTTTTATAGTGCAATATCAAGTTCATCTGACTCACCCCAAATTGATTTGGTTCATGAGCCAATAGCAAATTCATTTAGTACTTTAGGAAAACAGTGTTATAAATGCCATTTATTCATGAATGAAAACAGTCCTCTCACTTTACATACTTTACATAAGCAATTTGACATAGTTCAATTTGTTAAGGTGTACATGGTGAGAAACAATTTATATACATTATTTTTTCTCTCTCAAGCCTCTACATCCCCATATTGTATTTATTTCCCAAGAGTAGTTTCTTAAATATATATATGGAGATATCTTTTCATTTTCCCTATACCAAAATGATTTTCTATGAAAGCAAATTTGCAAACATAAACAGTTTTTGCCCTATATTGAAAAAGACCAAAGAACTCCTGATATTCTCTACATAGCACAGAATCTGGCACAGTTTTTTCAGTTAAACACCACCCATAATAAAAATCTATTGTAATTGGTAGTCATACTTGAATATTGATAATAGTAGTATTTTCATTTAACAATTTTTAAATAAACAATATAGTATTCTTGCTAAATTTATAAAAGATTTAAATTTTTCAGAAAAACAGTTTATATTGGGGAAAACAAGAAAATAAACTTTCTAAATTAATAAATTGAATGTTTTCTTCTTTGTTATTTTATTTTGTGTCACACAATTGTTGGGTTATTGTAATCCGATAATGAGACAGGGTCTGCAACAATCCTTACCTCTTTGAGGAGAAAGAACATGAGAATATCATTTTCATCAGGTTTTAACCAATATTTTTCATTAGAGGAAATAGTACATAATATTCCCTCAGTAAGTGTCTGAAGGGACTCTTTCAAACTATAAAATTATCTGCCAGTACAAACAAATCAGAACTTTGATGCTTATCTTCTTCTAAACTGAGTATCACTTTCTAGTGATTTTTTTTTTCCCCTCATTTACCTGGAGATGCATAACAGACAACACTTGGGAACCATTGCTACAAATAAACAATAAAAATTGCTGTAGTATTCTCAAAGCAACATTCTACTTTACATGCATTTACGTGCAGTAGAATGCAAAGAATAATGTCATTAGTTTTCTATTTATCTATTAGTGTGTAAATAGCTCTAACTACTTTTTCTAGACCTCAGGGACTTCTCTAACCATTGAAACTCTGTCAGTTCTCTTCTCTCTTACAAAAATAAATTTATTTATCAAATATTTTTCTGAAATTTATAAAATGCATATCAGTTTTTACTTATAATTTCATCGTCTTTCCCTTTGACTTTTTTCTCCCTCATGAGAGTGTAATCTTCAAAAGAGCAATGAACATACAATTGTTTTACTATTGAATTATGAAATGTAGTTCACCTAAATTTGCTAAATGATTTTTTTATGAGATTAGTGAAAAAGAGACACAAAATAATTAAACTACAAGACACAAAAATTTCTATATGTTGTAAGGGTATGTTCTTGAAAAAAATGTTTGACTGCTCACTTAGTTGACACCAAAATATTCATCCTTACTAATGGCTTTTCAGCATCACTCACGGATATATACCTGTTTAAAGTAGTGGTCTATGTAACTTCTGCATGTACACAATAAGTATAAACAATCTGTAATCATTATAGAGGTTTTTACCTGAGTAGGGTTAAATAGATTTTTGTCTAGATTTCAAAATCAAATGGGTTAAAGTGACACATGGAAAAATACTTAGACAGTTCCTTCAATTTCATTGCTTGATAAAATAACTGTATTATTGGAATAGAAACTTGAATGACATTTACCTTATGAAAAATGAAACCATAAATAAGCAGATGTTTTCCAGAATAGGTTCCACTATAACAAAATGTGTTGTGACATTAGAACTTACCTGTGGAATTTCTCCATATATTTGAAGAACTCATCCCTATGTTATTAATACTTCTATGTTTCTATTCTGTTCAAGATATATTTTTTGGTTTATTATTATTAAACATTGCAGTGATGTAGTTTCTAAAGTATTATTTTAAAGTAATTCATTAACTCATAATATTTCATGAAGTCTCTTCTCAATTTTTTTTGAACACTAGCTTAAGTACTCTGAGCCTTATAAAAGAAACCTGCCAGCTAGGGTGATTTCTTAGGGGCAAACTTTTATATCTATAACAGATGCCTCTGGTTTTTTTTTTTAATTTTACTAAACTAAAGTCATAAAAGAAAAACAACAGTCAAACTAAGTGTGATAAAAGTGACTGTGTTTGTATGTGCCTATATATACACACAAGGAATGAGGTGGAAACTTCTAGCTGGTGACAGAATGACATCTGTAAAACTGTTTGAAAGAGTTCATGGATGTTAAACATCTGTGCTATCAAAGATATTGAAGGTCAAGGCAATGCTGGCATATTATTTGTGAGAGCTCAAACCCAGTAACAGATAGATTAAAATCGAGAAACTAAAACATTTTTTAAAACAGCAATGTCCAAAACCATCTATAGGCAAGTCTTAGATAAAGTTATGAAAATATAAGGAACCTAGAAACTGAAAAGGCCTAAGTTTGCCTCCTGGCTCTAACTACATAAATCTAACTCAGTAAAAGGTTGACATTAATATCTCTAAAGTATATTACTTAATATTCAGTGGAATAATTGTAGAAAGGGTATAGCAGAGTTATTCATGTTAATTCGTTCTGTCTCTGACTGTTCGAGGATTCATTAAGACCATTTATGAGGAGAGGGGACTGGGAAGAATACTTAATTGATGCTCAAAAATAACAGCAAAAAGACTCAATGCTTGCATCGCACCTGGCATGCTTCTACATGTTTAACACAAAATCTATGCATTTTAATGTTAGCAACACTTTTGGGGCATTACATCAGGAAATATAGACACCTAGAGATTAAGTAACTCGAAGTTCACATAGTAAGGTAAGGGTAGGCCCAGCATTTGAACAAGGCTTTCTAATTCCTGAACCAATGCTATTTTATTCCTCAAAAATGAAGGCTTGATTCTAAAACTATTTGCTGGACTTAGTTAAGATCAGTTATTAACAGTGTTCTCATTTAAAAGGGACAGATATACATAAGCTTTTAAAAGTGTGTTATAAATTTTGTGTGCGTTTCCAAAAATTCTGGAGGAATTTTGATGACATAAATTGAAAACTATGTAGAATAGCACAGTTGAAATCCAAAGTCATGGCCTCCCTGGGGCACCTCAAAGAGTTTGGCTTGTCATCATGTATAGCTGATGAAACTGAGGTAAAAGGAGATACCCAGGTGGCTAAATTGAAAGACTTAAGAGCAGAAACAATCAATTGCATTAGAGCTGATTCTCATGGCTATTGTTACAAAGAGCCATCAGGGAAACAATCAAGATTTGTTTATTTATTTGAAGTCTTCTAGAGAAATGCTAGATATACTAATATTAATAATACTAATGTTCATTCTCTTTGCTAAAATACTTTACATACGTGATTGCATTTGCATCTCATAATAATCATACGCAGAGATCTATTTTTACAGCAGTGTTCCATTATCAAATAGCTAGGTTGAAAATTTGGATCTCCCAACTCACACAGATAGAAAACAGTACTGCCTGGATCTGAATCCTTATCTTTACTCTCAAATTATGTATAAGACTATTTCCATGGTGATGAGGATGAAAAAAATCCAGGTAATTAAAATGCAAGAAATAAAAAAGAGTAGAACACATTACATATAGATCTGAATTTTTCTCATTTGCTGGTACCCCTCTCCTAATTTTTACCTTCTGATTAATGCCTATAAGTATGCAGGAGAAGGGGATCAATTAAAAAAGAAATACTAATGTTGGGAGCTTGGTGCAAAGCAGCCTATAAATCTCCCGCTGATGGCATTTCTGAGAAAGTAACTTAATTCACCCTATAGTGATTTACACAAATTTGAGGTTTCTAACTATAAGAACCTTCATTAAAGTTATAGTTTATCACTACTGCAAGCAAATATTTTATTTTTAAGTGTGATTTTTCAAAACTTTTGTGCAATAGATAATTTCAAGAACTTGCTAACAACAAAAACATGTGAAGATCCTACTGAAGACTTGCAAAATAGTATTTAAAGTAATCCATCACTATACAGCAAAGCACTCCAATAAACAAAGTTAAATTGATGACTGTTCATAACACATGGGCAGAAAATGTCCCACAAGGGGGCTAGTACACACAGTCATCTTGATGATTTGCATATCAGTTAAGGAACAGCAGTCTCTAAAGATGTGCACTGATTCTCTGCTGCAGGCATAAAGTTTTTACACACTAGCTACCCACAAACATGTATCACATTGAGAAAAAGAGTCACTTAAAATACACTTGGGTAAAATGCATAACTATCATAAATCACAATCTCTCTGAACTGAGTTATCTGGATTAGTCACATGACAGCAGAGTTCACCTAGGTGTCGTGTCGCACTGAGTGCTAAAGAAATTCACCTTCAGGTATTTCAACATCTATAGCAGAGCTCATGAATGTGCATGCCCCTATCTTACAAAAATTGATAATGTGAAGGGCAACTGTTTTATCAGATTACAATAACCATGCCTGTTAAAGTTTTAAAAACCTAAATTTGGATTTTTAATATAAAAAGTGGAAATAACATAGTTTCTGAGGTTTAATATCTGGGTCTTAACTCTAACTTGACTCTTACTAGCGAGGTGAGTTGGCCATATCACTTATTGTGATTATAAGTGTCCTCATCTTTAAAAATTGCAATAATTATAATATAAGGAGCTGCTGTGAAATGCACAAAATGATTCGCATAAAATCAATAAATATCCCGACATTCTGAACAGGTGAATATTAATTGATATTCATGTGGCAGTTTTTTTGAATGTTATTTTTACTAATGTTACTCCTCAACTAAAAAGGAACTACTACTGATCACCAAAATGTGACACTGATTTTTGATGGATACTATTCATTCTTTCTATTAGTTATACCCAGGATATTGGTTTCTGAAAAGGCATCAAACACTCAAGGTTTAGATGCTCACAAAACTTTGGACTGCTAGATAATCTCATATATATACAAAATTTCTTTAACATTCACCTCAAATTAAAACCATACATTCTTTTAGGAATAAAAATAAATTTGAAGTAATTAATCAAGGAAGACACCCTTAACTCATTTTTCAAAGCCAATTAGCCAAAGAATTGGATTTCTCAGTTAAAAATCAACAATTTGTCGGTGGCAATTTGACGCTGTGTATTGAGACTAATATTTTTACATAATTTACCTTAAGCAATCAAGTATTTTCAGGTTTACCCACAGAAAATAATCTTTAAAAGTCCAACTGTACAAGAAGATTTATTCTAGATTTTATGAAATAGCCCATGATAGAGGAATAGTTAGGCAAATTTAATGTAACAAGTAAAAAACAATAAACATCAGGTAGAAATTAGAAATTACAGTATTAAAACTAGAAAACTACTGTTATAATTACTTTTTTTAAAATACCAAGAATCAATGCCCAAAAGGGAACGGAGCAAAACAGTAGCATTAGGAGTTGGATTTTTTATTCTCTCAATTATCCTTTATTTTTGGTAATATGTTGTTGTTCATTAGTAATTAAAGCAAATCACTTATAAACTTTGTATCACCCCTAGCCCAAGACTGGGCTGGGAATTACAGAGGAAAGCAAGACATGTTCTAAATGTTGCTTTACTAGCACCTTCTCTACAAATCTCTAGTGAAGAAAGACCATCCTCATTCAAGTCAGGGTGCGTATGCATTTTCAAGCTATCTTATGGATGAAAAGAGAGAGAGTACACAGGCAGGAAGTATTAAATAATACATCCTGAAGACTCACCAAAGAGTAAAACTAAAGGAAACACTGAATTTTATCTGGTTACACTGTAATTATGGTCTCTGAATACACAAGATAAAAGCTAGCATAAAAATGTTTTCTGTTAATAAAAGTATTTTAGTAACAACAAACATGAATCTCTGGGAGAAAAAGCTTGAAGCAAAATTTATAAAAATATTAGTGTTTTTTGTGGGACTTCTATTTAATTGTATCTTTTTTCCAGTTTTACTTTTATTAGCATACATGAGTTTTAAAAAAGTCAGAAATACAATTCTAAACTTCATACTGTATTATTGCCATGATTTGATCGTATATGTTGATTCCTTTGTTAGTTACCGTAGTTTGCCATAAATTTAAGGACAAGGTAAGTAGAGACTGATTATATATTTATTGGTAGGAGTTAACTGTACCATAAAGATTTTCATGTATTCTTGATAAAGATGTCAAAGATTTTACATTAAACTCTCAATATAATAATTATTATTAGCACAATCCTAAATCTTCACTTAAGATGGTTTATACAGATTAAATTAACATTCCTTATCCTCATATGGATGATTTTCAGATGCATGTTTAAAATATAGCTGCCTTGGGTCTCTGTTTATCTTCATTAAAACCTTTTCCTTACATCCATTCATTGGACATAATGAAGAATAATTATATAAATCTTTAATAATTAATGCTGTTTTTCTATTAAGAGTAAATAACATTAATTGTTTCATATCTTTTTATCCCTCATTTAAGTCTATGGATATAGCAATTCAACAAACATATGGCACTGAGTTTATTTGTGGACATTATTTCACTGAAGATTTATACAAGTTAATTGTGTCGACAGATTCATGCTGAACATACATTTATTCAACAGGAAATTTCCTAAGTCAGTCAATCATAGTCTACTGAAAATTTATTTTTAAAATATTTTATTATTTAGAAAAAGCATCCATTTACATTTTAGTGCTTTCAATGACATGTAATAGTTTTGTTTGCTAAATATAAAATAGAACATAAAAATATCATTTTATAAAAATATAATTGCGCTTGATTATAAAATTAGAAAAAAAGATGTATAAAAATAAATCTAAAATGAATGATGCAATGATAATGAGAAAAAGTCATGTTTAGTTTCTGTTCTTAAAGGAATATGTTCTCAAAGGTACCATTTATTGGGCTAAGGACACTTCTTTCCATTACTGCTAGAAGTTTCAACATTTTGTGGTTGCTTATTTTAAAATAATGATCACATGTCAACTTTTATGAAATTATTTGTCAAAGGTGTAATAGACTGAATGATAGGCCCTCAAAATGTCTACATACTAATGCCCACGTCTGGTGAATATGTTCTTTTATATGGGAAAGGTATCTTTCCAATGTAACCAATAACTTTTTGAAATGGTGGGAGAATATTTTGGATAATCTGTGTGAGTTTAGTGTAATCACATAGATCCTATAAGAAGGAATCGGGTAAAATGGTGGTGGAAACTCCCTGGAGACTACAAATATGTCAAACACAATTCAATAAATCTAATGAGAGAAAAAAAAAAAAAAAAGAAGGAATCCAGAGCATGAGAGTAGAGTCTGGAAGATGCTACACTCCTGGCTTTGAATTCAGAAGATGAGAACACGAGTTGAGGAATGCTGACAGCTCTGTGAAACTAGAAAAGGCAAGGGAACATATTTCTTCCTATAGTCATCAAAAGGAATGAAGTCATACCCAAATCTTTATTTTAGCTCATTGGAACTGATTTTGTTTTTTTATTTATTTATCTATTATTCTATTTTTCCCTTTAATTTATATATATTTGACATCAATTGTAATCCCCATGTATTCCCCATCACCCTATCACCAGTAAACCACCACCTCAGTCACCCGTGCTCCTACCTGCCCTCAACCCTCCACTCCCCCCCCACACACTCCAAGTGTCCTCAATTTTTCCTTGTCTTTTCATTTTTGGTTTTTGTGTCTTTATTGTTACTATTATTATTATTGTTGTTCTTATTGCTCTCCTTGATCCTTATTTTGTTCCCTTATATTCCAGTAAAAAGTTATGATTGGGTGAAATGGAAGGTCCATTATGAGATTTAGCTCATCCTAAGAGTTTGAGGGTGGGAGGGAGTCCACTATTTCAAAGTTGCACAGGATATAAATAAATTTATAGTGTGTTACAAAACCATTATCTGTGACAGTTCTGAGAGTACACACTTAGATTACCAGTTAAGAAGGACATTTTCAGTGAGGACTTTTATTTTTGAGAGAGATAAAGAGAAGCTACCCTCCTGTATCTGATATTCCAGTTGAAGAAGATACATACATTTGCCCATGTGGGTGGAGAAAGGAAGGGTAACGGCAAAGTGGAGTCACGTGGATGTTCTTTTTAGGACAGATATAGTTGGAGTCATAATGAGAGAGGATGCCTTAAACATTTTATGTGTTAAAAACAGTGTCACATGTCTTCAAAAGGGACTTTTCCTGTTCTAAATATAATTGTATATTGCATGTGGTTGTAATGCCCAGAAATAGAAGGCACACTTATGGAGGAGATTCTAGCACTGGCTGGCATGGGACCGAGAGATGATGCTAGATGTATTATTTTCATAGGGCTTCCATTAAAAAAATGCCACACCTAATTGGTTTAACAAAACAGAAATTTACAATCTCATGTCCTGGAGGCTAGTATAAGAGTGCTTAGCTAGAAAGTGTGGTGAAAGTGCTGTATATATATATATATATATATATATATATATATATATGAACTTCATTATGAATGTGTAAATCGTCATTGAACTATGATGATGCTTATACTCTTTAGAAAACGTTCCTATCTGTCTAGTTTAGGATAGATGGAAAGGGAACCTGAGATTGGATTCCATTTCTGATACTGGCTAAGTAAACTTAGACTAGCCACGGGTATTCTACAATAATCCGTTTCCTATCTTGCAAATTAGGACTTGCCTATCTCAGAAGGATTGCGAAAATGTGGGCATGGTGCTAAGAAAAGTATTTGGCAAATGGTGAGCTTTCAACATTGTTAGCTTCTTCCTTCTTTTCTCTCTTCAATTTCAGTTTTGGGCAGTGGAGGAAATGAATCAGGGAAACAGAAGACTGGAAGATTAGAGGCCAAGTAAGAGTTATTGCAGTATCAACAGTAACATGAGAAAAGAGTCACATAAACAATCAGCAACAAGGAAAATAGGAAAGTCTAGGAAGTAGGAGGCACAGTCCAGATACTCTTGGTAAGTGATAATGTGTGGGGTTAATGAGAAACAGAGGAATGAGTGATGAATCAGACTCTTGCAAATAAGCTCTTTATGATGGTACCAGCTCGTTCTGTATATTTCATTACACAAATCACAAGAGGTATTACTAGTACTATCTGAAATATTTCATTTATCTTTTCTTCTAAATCTTCAAACAATCAACTATCATTTTAATTTGTTATTTATTTATGCTATTACCTTCCAAAAATTTTGTTCCTACCAACCAGTCATGGTTTTCTCTGGATCTTGAAAGAAGCAGTCTAATATAGCTACTTTAAAAAGCATTTCCACATGGGGTCATATTACTGAAAAGGCCGTTTATGAAGCATTGTTCTGAATCATAGCTTATTACACTGTGGACTCAATTGGGCTTATTACTGTGACTATAGGTAGAATCAGAGGACCCTCTGACAAAAATGTCAGTATTGCTTATTATTTAAAAAGTCACTCACCACCATTATCAATGATTTTCAAGAACATTTTCTCCATGTTACTTATTACTGAGGTAGGAAAGTACAAGGAATTGCTTTGAAGAACGTAACATACACATACAAGTAGTGACAATTATGACTCCAGTATTTAATATAATTAAAATCAATCAATAGAATATATAACTAATTATAACAATCAGATTTTTAATGTTATTTTAAAATACTATAATCCATAAAGTATAAATTTCAAAAATAATTCTAATCTTAAGGATAAATTCTATCAGCAGAATTTGATTGGTAACATAATAAAGTGTTCTGAGTAAAGTGATTATATATATATTATCATTACTTCACTAATTATGCAGAATTGTGGAAGATTTGGGCTGTTTTAAGACTTTACCTTTCAATTTAACAGAGTATATATAATTTTACTACAGTATATAAAATTTAATTATACAAGAATAGGAAAATTTTGAAAAATCTTTATAAGATGAAATCTAAGGTCTAAATTTAAAAAATGCTGACATTAATATAAGAATTATAGTGATGATTAAGGCATTCCATTGGTGAAATATGAATTCCAATTTCCCTATGAGTGAAATGATAAACCAAATAAAAATTAAATAAGCTTCCCATTATATACTTTCAAAAAAACATTTAGTTATTGAAATCTCAGTATCAAACTATCAGATTCTAAGCTCATAAAACTTTACAGTTTAATTTGATGACTAAGAGTGACAATTCTGAACAGAACCCAGTAGATGGCAGTAGGCTGTTATAAAGTCATCAGTAAGATGAAGAAATAAATTGTACACTGACATTACTACACAAGTACACAGAGAATTAATTACTAAATTATACAAATATTTCTAATATAATGCAGATACCATATTCCTAAATGATTATACTATAAGCTCATTTTGTAGTAGTAATACATACCTTTTTTTAAAGATTTATTTATTTATGCATACAAGAACTGGGGTACAGGCCAGAGTCACAGGGGCTGAGAGGATTCACCAGAGACAGAGTGGGGAGAAGAACAGGCAGATCAACTAAAATACACTGCTGAGGGGAGCCGTGGGCTGGGCAGGAGAGGTCTTTCTCGCCATGTGGGTCCCCTCCCTGGCCTGGGATTGAACTCACACTGCTGTGCTGTGGATGCTTCACAGTGGTATGCTTAACCCACTGTGCCACCAGGGAGGCCCAGTAATACATACATTCTTGATCACTACGAATTTAGTATTTTTCTAAAATAAGATGGCCACTACTATAAACTTAACCTCTCAGTAAAATTCAATAACAATTTGTAAGTTTAGAGATGGTTCTCTATGAGTGAAATAAATATTAACTTTAAGAATATATAGTAAATTTGTTGGGGGAGGAATTAAAGAGGCAAAATTTTGTAATACAGAACTATGTATGACCAGCTGTCAAAGAGTTTTTAATGCTTTTTCTCCACTTACAACTGTGTAACTGAGTTAGTCATTGGCCATCTCTATGTATTAATTTCTTCCTCTGTTACAAAGTAACCACAAAACCTTCCCACATGGTTCAAAATAAAATTGTATATTAAGAGAAACTACAAAAGTCTACACAAATATGATTTTCCTCAACATGGAAGTCAAGGGAAGTTTCAAGAAGGGAATTTGTTCAAAGGCATCAAAGGCTACTGCTGAATTAAGTAAAATGAGGCTTCAGGATAAAAAGCACTTTAGGGCCTTCATGGTTGTTAGAGATTATATCTTGAATAAAACAGTAAAGATATTTTCACGAAGATGAATAGGTTTGCCTTCCCATTGCTTCTGTCATGTGGTGTAGAAGCACACCCACCAGCAACCAAGTCAGACTTGTTGGCCTCATGACTCACTTTCTGGTTGTGTGACTGTGTAAATCACAATAGCCTCTGTGCCTCAACTTGTTTGTCTCTATGATAAGGGTTATGACAGTAACTACCTCAAATTGCATAACCCTATCAGTTCCTTGCTGTAAG
This sequence comes from Galemys pyrenaicus, assembly GCA_019455555.1. Classification (NCBI taxonomy): domain Eukaryota; kingdom Metazoa; phylum Chordata; class Mammalia; order Eulipotyphla; family Talpidae; genus Galemys; species Galemys pyrenaicus. The sequence goes on from JAGFMF010011629.1 coordinate 3,532,162, forward strand.
ATGAAGACAAGTACAAATGAACTGCAGATGGAAGAATATTTTTTGCAGGTTATATAGAATTATAATAGTCTTTCCATTGATGGATATTTCAATTTGATTTCTCATTAGCTCTACCACCTATCTTGCTGTTTGATGAACACATGGCCAGGGTATTTTATTCATACAGAGTAAGCATCCAACAGAAAGAATGGCAGATACCATATCCAAAAATAGCCTTCAAATAGATCAAAATTTCACTGTGACAGCAAACAATTGACAAATCATAAATGAAACACAAGTCCCTGGCATTTTCCCCATTTTCAGACAAGGTGAATTGTCTGAAATTCACCATCACCTTCTATGAGGCTTCAAAAATCATTATGGAGAGTACAAAATTATATTATTGTATTAAAATCCTTTTTTCCAAAATGTGAATGCCATTACAGTTTCTGCAAAATTCATGTTTTTATTTAAATAACCTTGCATTTTGTTCACTCAATTTATGATTTGACGTGGCCTTTCAAATTGAAGGTATTATTTGATGCTATGGAAGAGAACAAATTATCTGGTCTATATAAGGCTTAATTGTGACTCAAAACCTTTCAGTAGACCAATTAAACTAATGGCGGTATGAAAATAGTGAGAAAGAAAAGGTATTTTTGTACAAAAGTAAACAAATATTCAAAAATATGTGTGTGATGATCTATTTGGGGCGTGTATTTACATCTTTTTTCTTATTTTGAATTAGTGAGCAATATAGCTACCTATATAAATGTTTTGTTTTGAATTAATGTACAATTATATATTCTCAAATATAACACAATAAGTGAAAAAAAATAAAACCTGTAGGCACAAAGTTCTGTGAACAGTTCCACACATTTGCCTTTTTCAACTTCACATGAAAGAATCTTGTTTTACCAGTGAAACAAGATTCAGTTCACTAATCCAGTAATACAAAATTATCTTAAAAGAGCTTTTAATTTCAGATTTTCTGTATATGGGAATATATTTTCTGTATATATTATGCCGATAACCTGAGATAAAAATTCTGTCTACTTTATAACGACATTAGGCACAGATTTATTCAATTACTAAATTATGACACAGTGGGGTTGTGAAATCAACATCTCCCTCCTCCTCACCGGGAGTAGATGGTAATAACCCTACTTTATTTTGGACAGGGGAGTTCCCTGGTGGTTGTCATGTGCCTTCCTGGCTATGTTGCATACCATGCTGCACACTCCTGCTTCCTGGGAGTTAGCAAACTTAGAGATACATTCTGACTTCCTCCTGTGGAGTTTACTTCCACTTAGCAAGGTCTGCAACTGTCCTGTCTTTTTTTTTTTTTTAAGATTTATTTATTTATGCATACAAGAGCTGGGGTACAGGCCAGAGTCAGAGTTGCAGGAGGTAAGAGGATTCACCAGACAGAGTAGAGAGCAGAACAGGCAGACTGACTGAAGTACACTGCCAAGGGCAGTAGCAGGCAAGGCAGGAGAGGTCTGCTATGCCATGTGGGTCCCCTCCCTGGCCAGCAGCAAGGATTGAACTCGTGCTGCAGTGGCTGCGGTCTGCTTCATAGTATATTGCTCAACCCACTGTGCCACCAGGGAGGCCCAATTGTCCTGTCTTTTAATGAATGAATCGGTTTCTCTACTTCTGGAGTTCAGAACTCAGGAAATCACTGCTAACACACACCTAATTCCCAACCTCAAGACAATGGTGAAGTGATCTCCATCTACCTGACTTAATCTACATCTAAATTGGTTCTAATTTCAAACAAAGGAAAAGATTGCCACTTCTTAAGCTCCATCAAATCCCAGTGTTGAAAAAACACAAAATACATTGTCTGGGAATAAGTGAATACATAGTAGAAATATAAAGATATGCCTAAGAATAATATACTCCAGTTCCACGTAACAATGACCTTAATGCTATTAATAATGTTCCATTTCTAAAGAAGGATAGGTACACAGGGATTTGTTAAATTATTCTTGAATATATTTTTGCAGTTTTCTTTATCTAAGCTGAACACTCATTTGACTCTCATCTGCTGTTGGTTGTGCTCTGTCAATCTGGGGTGAAAAGAGGGTTTAATCCAACAAATTTTGACAAACAGAAATGCTTATTTTTTATGTACAGACTGAAAATGGATTTTCCATCTTCAGCACCATGAAATTCCCCCCATTAGAAAAGGCACAGAACAGTTAACTGTTAACTGTGTAGCCTTTTAACAAATGATATGAGGAGTCTGTGTCCTACCAAAGTGCTGGACCCCTTGCTTTCCCCTGTAACTTAATAAATAATATCAATATATCACATAGGATCATGGTCAACATTATTTCAATAGTTTGGAAGGTGTTCTAGTGTGATATATCAGCACTTACATGGTCCTTGAAAAAGATTAATCTCTTTAAATCATTCCCATAGCATAGATTCAAACAGCAGCCAAATGTAATAAGCTAATTATGGGTAAGATTCAAGTGTCATTCCTTATTAAATCAATGCTGTAAAAACCCTTCCTAAGTTTCCTAATCAGTAGACATGAACAATTAGCATCTAATTAGTCATCCATCATCCTCGCTAAAAATGTTTTAAAAAGGAAAATTAAAGAGATTTCTCTCATAAAGATTACACTGAAAATGTGTGATAGTGGCCTTTCCCGCTTACATATCTACTTTACATATTCATCATTTATTATCTTATGAGATAGCTACTATCTACTTGCTAAGATGATTGTTTTAAACTTGAAGCCTATTAATTGGAATAGTTTAATAATATTCAAAGTCCCATCAGATTATGGTCCAAATGACCTTATTGAGATTTAATTCAACCAACTGATTTTATAGTGAAGGACACTGAGACTAATGGAGGTTTTACTAGTTGACAAAGCCACAGTTGCATTTTTAGACAGATGGGGACTTAGGGAGGTTCTCAAGACAATGTTTCATCTATCCATCGTTCTTCCCTCTTTATGTTTAAAAGAACACTTCAGTGATTTTAATGAACCCCATACAATCACAGAGTTCCTATTACTGTGTAAATATGACTGTTAATAGCTTACTTCCATCTGGCTTAAGAAAATTGGAAGAACTTTGGAGAGATATACAAGAAATCCAGAGTCAGAGTACCTGGCTCTGACTCCATCAGAGTCATCATTTATTAACTGCTTTACTTTAGGTCAGTTACGTAAAGTCTCCATGCCTTTCTTCATTCATGAAATAAAGATGATAATAGGGTAATAGTAAAAGAGATCCCAGTATCTATTCTAAAAGTTGGTTTTAGGCGTAAATGAGTACCCTAAAATGTTTACATCAGCCTATGGAAAACTTAAATTCTCACTAAATGTTATCTATTCAAAATATAGCATCTCTCATATTTCTCCAAATTCAAGTTTGAAATCATTTGCTACACTAACCTATAAAAGAATGACGACCACTGTTCAAATAAAAGAGTTTCTAAACTTTGTATTTTCCCACCATATCTAATCAATGCCAAAAGAAAAGATCTATTAGCAGGAAATGTGAGAGATGCACTAAGAAAGGAAAGAGGAAATTGAAAAAAAATATGAAGAGTTGTTTAGTTATTCCCAAATATTAGGCTGCTTTCCTATTCACTCAGGCTTAGTCCTGGCTGTTAACTAGAAAGTGCAGTTTCTCCCTCCTATTACTCTTATGAATGTATTCCCTTACTTGGAAAAAGGGACTTTGCAGATGTTATTAGTGGTACTGATGTGTTGAACTTAATGTTGAGTGATTGCAAGGTTATGCAGGTACATCCAATGTAATCATTTAGTCCTTTAAAAAAGAGCTTCTTCCTGGTTGCAAGCAGAAGGGATGTCAGAGATAGTTGAAGCATGAGAAAGAACTTGACATACTGTTGATGCTTTGCATTTAGAGGTGGCCATGTCAAAGTTGTGGTAGACTCTACTAGCTAAGTGTAGCCCTTGGCTACTAGCCAATAATGAAGAAAGGAATCCAAGATCTATTACTGCAAGGAATTGAATTCTCTAATAGCCTAGAGAGCAGAGAAACTGATTATTTTTTCCAGGTCTATATGTTAGAGCTAAACCTGGCCAATAGCTTCATTCTAGCTTTATGAGACACAATAGAGAGAACCCAGTTGAACCAGACCAGACGTCACCCTACTTTACTATACACTAATAAATTTTTGTTGTGATAAATCACTATACTGGTGGCCATTTCTTATACAGCAGTAAAAAATTAATACACCATACAATATGGCCTTTATCATTTTATAGTAAATAGGACTAGCTGTGTTTCCACATTAAGAATTGCATGAGTGGGGCCTCCCTGATGATGCAAGGGGTTAAACTGCCGCACAGTGAAGTTATTCGCAGCTACAACAGCAGGAGTTTGATCCCAGGCTAGGGAAGTGACCCACATAGCACAGCAGACCTTTGCTGTCTCACCTGCTGCTCCCTCAGCAGTGTATTTCAGTCAATCTGCTCTGTCTCTGTGAATCCTCTCACTCCACCATAATTCTGTCCTGTACCCCAGTTCTTCAATGCATAAGTAAATAAATCTTTATAAAAACTAACTGTAAGTGCATCCCTGGTGGCGCAGTGGGTTAAGCAACACACTATGAAACAAACTGCAGCCACTGCAGCAGAGTTTGATCCCTGCCTCCAGCCAGGGAGGGGGCCCACATGGCGAGAAAGACCTCTCCTGCCTCACCGGAGCAGTATGTTTCAGTCAGTCTGCCTGTTCTGCTCCCCACTCTGTCGCTGGTGAATCCTCTCACCTCCCTGGACTCTGGCATGTACCAAAGCTTTTATATGCATAAATAAATAAAATCTTAAAAAAAAGAATCTTCTTATAAAAAATATTTTAAGTGCACAGAAATACTACTGGAAAGGTCGACACAATATTGAAAATATATTTAACTTTGGAGAAATTTCAGGGAGCAGAAAAACAATAGTTTTCACATTCGATTCCTTAGAGACATTAATTGGTTGACTCCTTTATCAGCACAATGTATTTGTGTATTATTTTTGAAAAATTAAAGATAATGTTTTTAAATGCCATGAATGGAAGTCAGTCACAATGTTTTTCTTCGAAACTGCTATTCTAAAATCAATCAAGATGTGCCGTTGGTATCTGTACATTACAACAGTCAGGCTGAAAGAATTGCCCGGTTTTCATGGGTTCCAAGTAATGGAATGATAAACAATGAAAAAAAAATCAGTTAATTTGCTCCATATTCTGGTGGTTAAAAGGCATGTATGAACCTAGTACTGTTTATGAGCCTATGAACACTAGACACTTGAGAAACAAAATAAGAAGCATCTTTCATCAACTCTTTCATCTATAAATGAAAACTAACCCAAAAGACTACTGAAAATTTGACCAAATTTAGGCCATCCATGGCAATATGACTAAAAGGCTATGAAAGCAAAGCAATTTCTATATTTGGAACCAGCCAGCCCTATAAATTCGTCTCTCTCTTCTTTCTCTCCCTCCATTCATCTTCTCAACCCTCCCAGTCTGCCCCCGACACAACATTTCTTTCTCCCACTTTTCTTTCCTTCCTTCCCTTCTTTTTTGAGTGTGATCCACATTCCTAACCATCTGAGTAAATGCAAATCCATCTTTAGAAAGATGTTCACATTTTATAGAATATGAACAAATAAAATGTACATTTTTGTATGAGTATAAAATTCACAGGATCCTATAGAGTTTATGAAAGTTACATTTTTTATTGCTAGTCATATTTCCAAGATTTCTAACATTTCAATTTCAACATCAAATATCCACTGCTTTTCAGTCTAAATCAGCTATCTGCAATTTGAAACATTTTATATAATTTAGCTTATTCATATTTTAGAAAATCTCATGAGTAGGAAATATATGACTTAGAAAAAATGGACCTGCAGTGATTTGGTAATTACATCTTTTCAGCACAAAATGCAGATCTATGCTCTTCACTTAAAACATAATGGGTGTTTAGAAGTCAAGGAGTCCACAGAGACACTACAAGGACTAAATATATTATCCTTAAAAACTAATTCTGTCATTTATGATTCATAACCAACTCCTTAAGTAAAGTTAAAGATTTTCAAATTATCCCATTGAGAGAGATAGAAGAGAAAAGAAAAGGCCAGACTCACATCTGTCTCTGCAGCCAAAGAGTTGCAATAATAACCAACTTTCTCAGTGGCTTGCTAGAAATGCTATTTTCATCTGTGTTTCCTAAAAACACCTCTTTTGAAGAAAATCCACATATCATTTTACTTTACTGGATGCTGGAATGAAAAATAGATGCCCACTGTCAGCCAGTTATATTGATTACGAGTGAAAATGTGATCATTTTGCATTGACTTGCCCCACAGCACTGCGTTCAGTCAAAGCGGCAGAAGGAAATTAATGCTTTCATACCGTGCCTAAGAAAAACATGAGATGTTGTTCACTTTGCCCTCTAGACAAAGAGGTATATGCAATAGCTGAGAGGTAATAGTTTTCAGAACATGAACTGAAGACTTTTATTAAAATCATTATTTAATGCACAAAAAAATAATGAACCCACTGCCATTGCATTTAAAGCAATCATCTGTAGCCATTAACTTTTAGATCATAAGATTTACTTTGTTAAAAACCGGTATTTCTCAAATTAAAGCTATACCCTTGTTTTATCTTGATTATTGGTTTTAAACAATAACGTCTTATATGTACATATCAATCAAATGGTGTAAAAAATGAATTAGTTACAATTGGAATAATTTATGTTTTATGTTTTATTTAAATTTTACTTTACAAAAAAATGCTGATATTACTGTCTTCATTGGACACCTACATTGGGCTCAGAACAGATCTTTAAATACATATGGGTTAATATAAGCTTGTTGTATAATAGTTTTATTCACCATCTCATCATTGGATATTATAATATAGGCTCTCACTTAAAAATAGTATAATGGAATTGAATTATCACCTTAAAAATTACATGTTCTATATGCTCAAAAAATCATTCATAATATGTAAAAACCTATAAACTTAGAGACATTTTACACTCTGGTGAATGTGTATTTTAGCAAATGTACCTAACTTATCATTAACATTCTTCATAGAATGACACATTCTACTTCACAAAAAAGAATCTAAATTGCAATTGAAAATTCTTTGCAGCAGAAATTTAGTTATAAATTGGGAGAACATTTGATAATAAATTGGTAATGACCAGTCACAAAATGGTTTCTTTTTAATCCCAAATATTTTTAACAGAGCAAATAGACTATTAATCATACATAAGTAAGTGATGATACTTGACCAGACACATACATGTGAAAGTAGTGAAACATATTCTTGAAAATAAAAATGTTTAGATTCTGAAATGAACATAACCTCACCCTGACCAAAAAAAAAAAAAAATGGGTAACTTTCAAACGTGTTAAATAGTGTGATGTTCATCTATGTACCAACAGATGCTTGCTCTTTTTAAATTTTGGAAACTTTTCCCATTCTTGTTCATTTTTCCCAGATGTAAAAGTGGAGAGAAATACATTTTTAAGACATATCCTCTGGAATCCTAAAGCTAGCTCAGCTCTTAATTAGTGATATGACCTTGCCAAAGCTCATTAATTTTTAAATGAATATTTATCAAGTGCCAGAATGTATTTGGAAGTAACATGGGGAAACAAAACAGAGTCCCAGCCCTCTCAGAACTCATCTGAGAGGACGTGGTGTTCACCATTCTCTGTGTCCTACATGTGATTCACTCCCTACCCTTTCCAGGTATTTTATAAAAGGTCACTTTCTGCATGAGATTATCCCTGATATGCTATTATTTTTGTTGTTGTTAGTTTTAATCTCCACTGCTACTCTTCCATTATTTGACATTTTCCACCTTTCTTCCTAATTTATTCAGAATACTTATTATCATCTGCCATATGCACTCCTTGTCTATTACAACACTCCCTACATTGTATCCTTAGATTTAAATAACATTCAGGCTACCATGTCATAACTAGAAACCCACCTATGCAGGACATGGAAGAATCACAGCCTGTCAGTAGTGAAGCATCAAGAGCTCTTCTTAGCATGGGTTCATGCAGCAGTGCCTAGCCCAGTTCTTAACCGCTATAGAAGGACTGACCAGGTACAAAGAGATGAAATATGAGGGCTTCCCTATGTGGGTCTCATACCCCAAAGACACCATTATTTCTTACATAACTCTATGATCATAGCATGTGGGGTTCAAACTCCACTTGAGTCAGAAAAGTTCAAGGTATATCATCACTTTAATGGTCCCTACTAGTCCAGAAACAGTTGCCCAACCTGGGTTCATTTTTTATCATAAAGAATATTATTCAATTATATAGTGGACAATATATCCTTATCCAGTATCCAGGGGAACAGAACTAGAGTGTTAACCCAAAGGTTAGATTCTCATGTAACAACAAAGAGGATTTTATTGTTTGCCACATCTATTTTTCTGAGTTTCTCGCTAGACTGTAAGTATCACAAAGGCGAGGTGTTTGTTTTGTTCATGCTGAGTGCTGATTAACTAGTCTCTATAATACTGCGTGAGACATAGTCAAATTTCTATATAAATAAATGCCTTAATTTTCTATAAAATCGAATAGTAACAATACCTATCTAGTGGGGTTATTATAAGTAATGAAAATATACTGATTAGATAATTATTAGCACAGTGCCTAGGATATTGTCAATGCACAATGCTAAGTGATATTATGTTGCCAATAATCTACAGACAAAATTCCAAAACAGATCTACAAACAAAGAAAACAAAAAATAAATAAGTATGCTCAAATATGTTAGTTTCTAGCACTGTCATGCCGAAAGTTCTTATGTGTAAAATATATTTTTGTTTTGAGTAATTTAAGCAGGATGATGTGATCACTTTCTGTAACAATAATATTGTTTCCCTATAACAAACATACCTCTGGGTCTATATTTTTAAAGATTAATCTAGGACCTTCATGGTGGCCCAAGGGGATAAGTGCCACACTATGAAGCATCCATAGACAGTGCTGCACAAGTTCAATCCCTGGCCAGGGGTCTGACCCACATCGTGCAGAACACATCTCCTGTCTCACCAGCTGCTCCACTTTGCAGTGTAATTCAGTAGATTTGCCTGTTCTACTCCCCGCTCTGTCTCTGTGAATCCTCTCACGCCCTTCTTCTCTAACCTGCACCACAGCCCTTTTATGCATAAATGAACCTTTCTTTAAAAAAAGATTAATAGCATTTATTTTTAAAGTAACTACCTGCTGAATATTCTTCTCAGCCAAATTATTATTGTCTAATGTATGATACCAAAGTTATTGATAAATAATTCACCTTGAAATGTGAATCAAGAAGATCTTAAAACATAATTGATCTCAGCATCACTTATTATCAAAGAAATATAAAATGAAGCCATAATAAGTTACCAACTCACTCCAGTGAGAATGACCCATATTAAAGAAAAAAGAAATAAATGTGAGGGAGATTTGGAGAAAATGAAAAATCTGTACATTGTTGGTGGCAACGTAGATTGGTACAGCCCCTGTGGAAAAGAGTTTGCATGTTCCTCAAAATATCAAAAATAGATCTATCATATGATCCAGCAACTCCACACCTAATTATCTACTAAAGAATTCAAAATCACTAATTCAAATAAATATTTTCACCTCTGTGGTCACTGAAGCACCATTTACAATAGCCACATTATGGAAACAATCTAAATGCCCACTAACAGAGCAGAGGTTTAAGAAGATTCTATGTCCACAATGGGATACTACTCAGTATAAGGGACACAATGAATTCTTGCCATTTAGGATAACATGGATGAAACTAGAGGGGATTATGCTAAGTGAAGAGTCAGAAGGGGAAAGACAAATACCAGATTTCACTCATATGTGGAATATAGAAAGAATAAACAAACTTACAAAAACAAAACAAACAGAAGTGACAAAACTAAGCCAAAATAAATGCTTGAAATATGGTTTCAGAATAAAGGTTACTAGAGTGGTAGGGAGAGTGGGAATGGGAACAAAGGAGGGTTAGTGACACAGTGGTCTACGTTAAAGGACTATGGGTGGTGGGGGTGAAATTTTAACATGTGTCTGAAGAGGAGTGGATCTAGTCTCTTTAAATGTATAAAATGTTGTAAATCAATGATAATTCAGCAAAGGAAATTTAAAAAACCACAACCTTGAAAAATGAAAAAAATTCAACATTTGAAAAGGCTGTAATGGATCAAAACTATGTTCTAAGTAAACCTGACCATTGACCAGTGGCAAATAGTTAAAAACCAAGAATTCTCAGAATTGTAGGAGTACCTATGAATATTTCAGCCATGTGTGCTGCATGTGTGAGGAGATAATATTCATGGAGGTCAGCAAGAAAGGATTCCTTTTAGTTATTTTCAGGTAAAATATCATTTTCTTTTATCAAATGAGGGCACTCCTTAACACAATTTAAAACTTTAATTCTGTCTCATGATTTGACATTTGTTTCGCTCAATGCTTGGTAAATACTATTTGAAAATCATGAATGACATCAATATCAAACTTGTTAATTTAGTATCAGATTGGAAGTGCTTTTTCTTTTCTATATTTTTTCTGCAATTTCTATTCCTAATTTTGCTTTGTCATGTTTTCCCTCATTATATTTATCAGCTGATTATGATAAAATTATTGATGATAAAATTATTGGTGTGTACAATGACTGTGTGTATGTGTGTGTGTATATTTCAGACAATCAACTATATGCTAAATTTCATTCATGGTCTATGTGTTATCCACACACACAGACTATAGATGGATAGCATATATTATACTCTGGGTGGTATCTTCTTTTTATTCCATGTATGTTTTACATTCTATTGATTGATAACATGAGCCCTTTATAGCTAAAAATAGATTATTATTTCCTTAATTCATAAATGACCACTGAGTTTTTAATTTTCCAAGGGGAATGTTTGTCTCTTTCTTTCTTTATTTTTTCCTGGATGGGAGGGTCTTTTCCATTGCATTAATACAATTTTTCTATCAAGATTTGTATGTCTATGGTTGTTGGAAAATCTTTTTGGAATTTGGCATATATTGGACAAATAACTTTTATGTTGTTCACAAATTTGAGGAGTAGAATTAGAGCCCTAGATGTGCACTATTTCAACTAGAAAGTCTTAATGATATTTTAAACTATAGTACTGTAAAACCTTTTTTAAAAAAAGATTTATTTATTTGTAAATACAAGAACGGGGTACAGGTCAGAGTTGTGGAGGGTAAGAGGAATCACTAGAGAGAGACTGGGGAGCAGCACAGGCAGATCTAGTGATATACACTGCTGAGTGGAGCAGCAGATGAAGCAGGAGAGGTCTGCTGTGCCATGTGGGTCACCTCCCTGGCCAGGGATCAAACTTATGCTGCAATGGCTGCGGATGCTTTATGGTGCGATGCTTAACTCCTTGTGCCACCAGGGACCTATTAATATAAATCCTTATACTTGTGAAACTGACCACAATATTATGTGAAAGAGATGTTCATCTTAAAAGTTGATGGAACAAAAACTAGAATGAAATATCAGAAATTCTTTCTCAAAATTATCACTATCACTGTATTTTTCTTCCTGATGGTCACTTGTATCTCTAAATTAATACTTACGCTAATTGAAAATGCTTATCATAGCTGTCCCTTCTTCACCTGAAATCAAGAAATCACCATGATGTAATATTCCAACTGGATAACTTAGAACATTAACTGTCAAAAAAAATTCTCACCTGAATTTTTGAAAGGAATAAAGCTGGAGAAATTATTTTTAAAAAGTGCTCAAAAAATACATGTTTATTTACATAACAATATAATGATGATATAGATCAGAAAGCATTATGTATAATATATAACATACACAATGATCTATATTATATACAGATTTAATACTTAGTGAATATTATTTTTCAAGCAGGTCTATGTGATAATACTCCCCATATTCATGTCTGACTGAAAGAAAATCTCATGGAAAACGAATGCCAAAATATCTCTTGTGGGTCAAAGATACCTCATTTTAAAATGCTATATAAATGTCCACTTGTTATAGGGAAGAAAAGATATCCAGGACACAGAGCAGGCCAATAGGAGAAAGATCACATATAGAACAAATGAAGATGCAAGTGGATGGCATCAGGGACTTTTCGTATACTAAATCTTGTGATGGACAGATCTATATCATTTACATGAAGGCAAAAGGAGAACAATGATTACACAAGGAGACAAATAAAGACTAGAAAACTCAAATCAACTTCCTTTGTTCAAATCAAATTTACATCTCAAAAGTATCCCAAAACAGACATAATCAACCATGTTTTACTCAACAGAAAAAGGAGAATAAGTTTTCTACATTTGGACTGTAATGCAAAATACCTTCCTAAGTTGCATGCTAAATGAAAAGTGATTTGAGGGGATGTTTTTATGAATGCAAAAATCAAAGTCTTCAGTGATTCCTATCAAGAAAATACTTTAAATTGCTCTTTTGTTAAGGTTGTCTTAGTTATTGAATATGTTTGCATTTTTCTACTAATTCTCAAAATGGGCAAGAAATATTTTCATATGAGTTCTTTAGGAAACAGCCTCACATATTAAATATGACCTAATAATAATCATTAAACAAAAAATGTATCACTAAAATAAAATCTTAAAGTTGGTAGCTGAGCAGCTTACATCTACTAAGAGAATGAGAGTGCCTCATAGGAGCAAATAGGAAAAAGTTCAAATGTTATGAATCAGTGGTGTAAGTGATAATTTACATGAGGGAAAGGTACCCAAATAGAGCTAGTAGAGAGGAAATAGATGGGTCCAGAGCAATCAAATGACTGATTCCTAGATCTTAATTAGGGCATACATGCTATGCTACTAGCCATTGCCTTTAACTGGAAACATCAAATCACATATATATTAAAGATATTAAGTTTATAAGAGGTCATAATAATTGGATATTTGGAATCAATGTCAGAAAGATAAAAGAGAAATTGGACTTTTTTTCACTTTGATAACTCAAATTCTAATATTTAAAATAAGAATCTATACATGCATTTTTCTATTAGACTGAGTTTTTAAGCTGTTTTCAATTCAGAGTAAAATTCAGTGGGAAGTACAGAGACTTCTCACATACTTCCTGACACCACATGCTCAGAAGCTATCCCAATATCAACATCACCTACCAGAGTGGTACACTTGTTACGGTTCATGAATATACTGCTACCCAAAACAACATCCAGTTGATTCATGATGCTGTTGAGTTCTTATATTTTGCCTATTATGTTATTTTCTGATAAAGGAGATTTAAAGTTAAGAACAATAATAGTGGTTTCATCTATTTATCCTTGAAGTGTTGAATGTCTTCGCCATATATATATATATATATATGTATATATATGTATTTATCATTTTAAAGGTACCTGCATGTTAGGGATTCCTATGAGTAGCTCTAAATTTTGGTTAACTTGTGTCCCTAGACTATAAACTTCACTCACACTTCTGAGTCCTCTCACCATTTAAATGGGACAGTATAGCTGGAGGGGATTGAATTGAGTATTTCCCTTTTCCCACAAGGAAAACTGGTGGTAAGAGAGATGGATATTAATATCCACCAGTTAGGTTAGGCGCTGGTAAAACCTCAGCATAATACTCTCTGGTTAAACAATTTCTCTTGAGAGCAGATCTTAAGACGAGGATATTCTGGCATAAGTCCAAATGGTTCCTGTTCTCTTCCTCATGCTTCCAGCATGAGGGGTTTTTCCCCAACATACAATGTGAGGACTTGGTAGAGGAAAAACTCACAAAATAATAAGAGCCCCACCTGACTGGTTCTGTGAGTTTTTAACTCTCAAGGTTTTCTACCCTGAGCCTCTCGCGAGTCATCCAGTACAGTTCTCTCCTTCCTGCTCTAGCACTGGTTACCGCAGAGGTTTCTGCTCCAGAAAGTTGTCATTCTTTGCCTCCATATTTTGTCCTCAACTTTGGGAAAAGCAGTTTTCCCATTAATCTTAGTGCTTTTATTATCTAAGGAAATTGCTGACTTCTCACTTTTATTTGTTATCACAATATAGTGGTAATGTCTAAGTCATTTATACGTCAGACAGGAAACGGACTAAACTTCCTATTTAAAAAAATGCTTAAAGGGCCTCCCTGGTGGCGCAGTGGGTTAAGCAACACACTATGAAGCAGACCGCAGCCACTGCAGCACAAGTTCGATCCCTGCTGCCGGCCAGGGAGGGGACCCACATGGCGAGGCAGACCTCTCCTGCTGTGCCCGCTGCTCCCCCCAGCAGTGTGCCTCTGTTGATCTGCCTGTTCTGCTCCCTGCTTTCTGTAGTGAATCCTCTCAGCCCCCCCACACCTGTGGCCTGTACCCCAGTGCTTGTATGCATAAATAAATCTTTTAAAAAAATGCTTAAATTACTTTTATTAAAAAGATTATGACAAGCATTACTTGTAATCCTTATCCACTTTTTAAAATCTAGTAACAAAAATTGTGATTATTTTATGCCCAGTGAAGAATTTCACTTTGTATAAATCAGATATGGAAAAGAAGACAAGACAGGGGCCTCCCTGGTGGCACAAGGGGTTAAGCAATGCACTATGAAGCATCTGCAGCCACGCAGCACTCCCAGCCAGGAGGTGACCCATTTGGCGCAGCAGACCTCTCCTGCCTCACCCACTGCTCCCCTCAGCAGTGTATTTCAGTCGATCTTCCTGTTCTGTTGCCCCTTCTCACTCCTCACACCTCTGGCCTGTACCCTAGTTCTTATATTCATAAATAAATCTTAAAAATAAAGGACAAAAACCTTACCATTTTGAAGAGTTTCTTTGAGAATTATATAAAGAATGGAACATAGAGTACCTGAGATGTAGGATATATGGATATAGATGTACGTATATATATATATTCAATGCAAATTGCATGTGTCCATATCTCATTGGATGCAATTCATTAGATTATTATCCAAATCATATATCTGAGTCACCTCAAAATTAACTATTTTTTTAAAAAATGGGTAACTATAGGTAGTCTGTTGGTAGTTTGTGATCCTTAAGAGTTTTAGAAATACCATTAAATGTGTTTATAATATAATAAATTCTTATATGCATCTATGTAAATGTGATCTTTGTGTTATAGAATGTTGAGGCATATTATGAATAAGTTTTTAGTACACAAATACACAGATTTCCAACCACATGGGTGTTGCATAATGTTTCATAAAAAAAAATCTAAATATTACCTAAGTGATATAACTGGCATTAACTTGGGCACATTCTGAATACTTAAGTACTTCATTCCATTGTATTCATTTAATTAAAATAAGTTTCCTTATGTTTCACAGAATAAGATGTGGACTGAGGACTGAATGAGTCCTTGGAGAATACCTAATAGCCACTTGAGCAGAAAGGCCTATTATTAATGGGATGCCTTACTAAAAGATAGAAATCCTTAAGTTACTATATAAACAGAGGTAATAACTCTCTGCTTTTGAACTATTATGTGGACATAAAAGGGAGAAAGATACATGGGACACTAGTTTAAGACTGACCTTAGAGGAAATTTTATAGTAAAAAATGAAATGTGTGGCAAATTTTGGTGAAGACTAGTGAAATTGTATTGTGTGTAATTACATATATATGTTAGAGTAAGATTAGAGCTCAAACTCTGCAGCTGCACCTTGATTAACTATATTCTTTAACCCCTTTTTTCCTCAGCTTTTTCACCTGTAAAATTGCAAAAATAATTGCCTCATAGACTTGCTATAAGGATTAAATGATATAATGTTTGTAAAATGTGGAGGGCAATAAATGGCACAAGATGTATATTAGAAATCTGTTGGCTGTTGAAACAGAAAGATTAAATAAGCTGAGTTAAGTAACAGCGATTGTGTACTTCACATAAGCAATCTACATGAAATTTGATGAACAGCTTATTAGCAAGCTCTTCCTCTCTTTTTGTTTCTTAAATACATAGACTCCTAGTTAGCTTCATACTTAGACATGTCCTTACTTTCATGAATCAAGATGAAAACAGCCTGTTTTTCACATTCTCCCAATAAATACAAGCCTTTTTTTTTTCTCAGATAGGCCCTACCTCACCCCCAAATCTTGCACTTCATTGACTCTGTGGTATCCACATGCCTTCCACCTCCATAATGATAGAAATCGCTTTCAGTCCCCTTACAAATAGACTGAGAGTAAAAACAGAATAGTTTCCCAGATGCAAGTAGAAATAAGCTTACCAATAGATGTGCACCTTCCAAATGTTCCTTTATAAGCATGCTAGAGTAGTAACCATCATAGTGTTATCACTGTAGAGGCTGATGTTAATGGAGTTTTCATGGCTATTTAGAAAAGTGAGGAGGGATATGTTCGTCAGAAAGGCTACATGCTGACATGGGTTAAAGAGAAATTAAAGCTAAACTATATTATAATTGCATGTTATAGCACAAAAGCAATGCACTAGAAATATCCTCTAAGGATGCTTAAATATGGCAATTCCAATTGAAGAATAAAATGACCTATTTTCTGTTTTGTTTGCAAAGAAAAAGTTTTATATCTTACCTACAAATTGTTAGCATATTTATAGATGGTTAAATCCAAATTTTAACAGATAATTTGCCCTTCAAGTTGGTGAAGATGATGAAAATGAAGACTGGCATTCCACCTTAAAATACTATCACTTATAAGTGTAACATTTAATAAGACAGTGAATGGACATATATGTCAAAAAATCTGTAAGAAAATACTCAGAGCAATTTTTGGTAATTTGATTAGCAAACCATGTAGATCTGAAACTCAATGGTGACAGAAATTGGAACTTGTTTCAGAAATGACAGAAAGAGATTGTGATGTACTCAAGGGAAAGAAGCTATATCACATATTCTGAGATACAGGTTTATGTGAAAAAATTCAGACTCTAGTTCCTCTTTATTCTATTTTCTTGATTTTTTGCTTCTATTTTCTTGATTGCTTCTTTTCAAAATTTAGCAATTCAAAATCTAAAGCTTTTAAATATTTATCCAGTTTTTTCCTGATATTTAAAGGTGATATTTTAGTGTTTTATAACCATATGATTTTCCTAGTCAGTCATTTGTACAATACTTCTATTTTTTAATATAAATTCAGGAAATGCATTATTATCCAAATCATATGAACTGATTCAGTGTAGTTTTTCAAGAAAAATCCAAATATGGGACATCCATTAAGTTTTGTAAACAGGTTATGAAATTTACATACACTTCAATGTATCCTAAAGTCTAGAAGCATATTTTACTTTTCTATACATAACCAAAACATTTTCAATATATTCACTTCATGGGCTTAATTATTTAATTTTCCCATTCATACTGTGTTTATCAATGCATTACAAAAATATCTATCTTTTTGGTTATCAGCAATAACTAATTTTTTTTAAAAAATGCACTCTGTGTTATCAGCAAATAAAACACTGTGGTACCTAGGTAGAGCCAGAATTAAACTGAGAAATATCGGCTAGTGGAAATACAGTTATTAGTCCAATTTCATTATAAATTCAACCAAGACGTCAACGCTTACAAAAAAGACCAAAACAACAGTTGTAATTTACCAAGGCTGGTTTGACAGCAGAACAGTTAAAGTCACCCAAGTTGTAAAAAGACAATGTATGGTATCTCTTTAATTAGAGTTTAAATCTGTTCATCTTGATGCAGCAATAAACTGAGAAATGCCAAGTTGTATGCTCTTTTGGAAGACAGCAATTGTGCATAATACATGTGGCCCTTCCAATTCAAGGCCTGATTCTTGGCTCCTACATCTGAAACACAATGTTTCATTTTAATGAAAAATACATTAGTGCAGTAAGATAAGGTCATCAGCTGTTAAGTTTAATGCAATTTCTGTAATAAAATTAATTTTATAGCCTGCATAAAAGACTTTATGTGGGTTAAATACTTTAATTACTAGCTAACTTTTGTTCCTTAGAATGCATAAATGAAGCACCTCCACCCTCCAAATCAAGAATGCTTCCACTGTAAAATATCATTTTTATGATTTCAAGTCTTTTTTTTTAAAATTACATACCAGCCTTAGTCAACTGTGGGCTAATATGACTTTTCTTTCTATCATATGGACAGAGGATGTATTTGTTGACATTATAATACTAAAGAGAGTTGTGACCAACTTCTAGATATCTTCGAACCGCAATTCAAACCAAAATAATAATAATAATAAAACCACCAACAAAACAGCCAGACACATAGGTGTCATTTAAATACCCAAGATAAGCATCCAGAAAAATGAATACATTTGATCTCAATGGGAACTGAATGAGAGTATATGAAATACAAGCTACACCTATACCCATGTCAACCAACATTGGAAAAACTTCCCAATGTTGGTAAAACTGTGCTCATATAAAAAGGATAACATATTACTGATATATGTGCACATAAATATTAATGATATCTTGTTCTGTGAAATATTTCTAATGTTAAGGACTTAACATAATCTTTAAAATATATTTAAAAATATATAAATATATATATATATATATATACACACCCAGGGCAAATTATTTAACCTTTATGTTGTCTCTTCATCACCAGTTCTTTAAATAAGGATGAAAAAACTTGCATCATGTTGTTAATCTTATGTTTAAAGAGAATAATGGTACAAAATTCCTGGCCCAAAACCTTACTTTTATAGGTATGAAATAAATGTCATTTTTCCTTTTATTCTTACTCTATTTCCATTAATTCATAGGGTGTCATTGAAGGTAGATTTAAGATCAGACTTGTTCTTTTGTCTGTCAATATCATTGGGTTAATAAAGAAAATTACCGAAATGAGAGGAATAGTAATGGAAGCTAAGAACAGAACATTTGGGATGTAGGCTTCACATCAGACTGGAGACTGGGGGCGAAATGATTAACACAATAATTAAATTATCATAGAAAATAACAATTCTCAGACACAGGAACTCCTTAGGGGTGACTTGCTGCTACAGAAAATATCTGGAGGAAGACCAGAGGTGGGAATATGGAGACTGAGTGCTATTAGAGACTCTCCAGTTGTTTGGTTGTTGTTTTTTTTAAGATTTATTTATTTATGCATACAAGAACTGGGGTACAGAACAGAGGTGTGGTGGTGAAAGGATTCACCAGAGACAGAGTGGGGAGCAGAACAGGCAGACTGACTGAAATACACTGCTGAGGCAAGCCACAGGCGAGGCAGTAGAGGTCTGCCACGCCATGTGGGTCACCTCCCTTGCTGTGGATTGAATTCTCACATCCCTTGCTATGGATTGAACTTGTGCTGCAGTGGCTGTGGATAGCCTCATCGTGCTGAGACTTAACTCATTGTGCCACCAGGAAGGCCCAACTCCACAGTCTTTATAAATGAACCTAATTCCATCCTAAAAGTGAGTAATTTAACAATAGATAACAATTCCACAAATAAACGAACTCCTCCCCAAAGGAAGACTATGGTATCAGTATAATTTCTTCAATGGCAAAATGCAGCTATCCTGCCCACCTTGACTATGTGCCTCTTTTTTCTTTCTCTTTTTCCTAACAAGTCTGCCCTTTAAAAATGTAACTTTCCCCTGCCTGTGTCTGTGCAAAGCTCTTCAGCTCCTGGGTAAACAAACTCATTGCATGCAGCTGTAAGGGGAACGCTATGGAAACTCTTATCAGATGGAACCCAAGACCTCATTCAGAGAACCCAACATCTCAAAACAACATCATCAGTACCTCACTAAAAATGGCATTATACTATAAAGTGTTATATTTAAATCATTCTCAGAAGCTGTGAATATTTTTTACAAGTAGCTCATCTAGGCTCTATGATAGTAATTATAACTAAGACAGCAGCCCCTGCAAGAAAATAGGAAGTGTCCTCAAGGGATTTATTTTTACTGTTCTTCACCTAACTATAGACAAGTTCAAAGAAGAGGAATAGTGCACAAACTCCTAGTTGTACAAATAAAGTTCAGACACTATCTCCAGGATAGCCGTATCTGGTTGGCAGGTGCGAGCACCTTCTCTGGTTTCTTCATCATAAAACCACCTTCTCTTTGTCTTGGAAGATTGAGTCCAGGATACTGAGGGACCCTGAGTTTGACTTTTTGCAGGAAAGAATTCCTGTGTGTGTATGTCAGTATACATGTATTAGAAATGAAGCTTTATTGGAAGTCAAAGGGCAAGTATGTCAAGGAAAGAGGAAAGAAAAGGAGATATTTGCATAAGTGCACATAGGCAGCTCGTCAAGGGCAAGAAGTTGCCTTTTGAAGGAACCAGGATTATTAATAGAACCCACAGAGACATAGGTGGGCAGTCTTGGTGTAAGGTCTGCATTTTGTCAAAGCAATGGGTATATTTCTATAGTGTTCTTAAATGGACTTTTTCATTTGGAGCATTTGGAGATGGCCCTAGTATTGAACACATGCATAACAGAGGTACACACCAGCAAAGCATGATTCCAGCAGTTAGGGGCAAGATAATGCAAGGGAAGACCTACCCCTTCAGTGAAGAATTCAGTAGAATAAACATGATCCAGCTCATAAATGAACACTTGGTTTGAGCTCCACCATTTTTGCTCTTATTTACTCCCTCTGGTTTAAGTATTCCCATAACAGTGTAATCCCCATAGATATGGGAGGTTCCAGGTCCCCTGCCCAATCTAAAGTAGAAAGGTAAGTATGGAAGGGAAGCTAAAAACGTCCTGGGATAGATGACTGGGGAGGGCAGACTTAGGCATGTGGAACAGAGAGAAGTGAAGAAGAAGAATCTGTGCTTGCTGAGACTTAAAACAGGGACTCGGGGCCATGGAAGGAGACACTCGAAAGTGATGTTGGTGAGAGACCTGTGGGGAGGCTGACAGTGGCAGCCTTTATCTTGACTTGCATTTTGATCTTGCTTTTTTCCTTCCAGACCTGTCTTGGTCCTTCTAGCCTTTTCCTATGGGTTACCATCAGAAGGTGATTTAGATTTGTGGCATGCTTTATTTTGCATATAAGTGGGTTGTAAGTCAGGGGTGCAAGGGTAAGAGGATTCAACAGAGACAGAGTGAGGATCAGACTAGACAGATCTACTGAAATACACGACTAATAGGAGCAGTGGGCAAGACAGGTCTATTGTACCATATGTGGGTTAGAATATATGTATATGTTCACTTTAAAGAGGTCTAACTCAAACACACTGCCGGCCACAAAACTAGAAAAGAGTCAGCTTTCTCCCTACTGTATCCAGTCCCCAGGCTCCTTTGGATTTACAGGTCGGGATTGATTTACTTTGCTGGTCAGTTGAGACTGAGTTATCTTTTTCTACCTTTTGTTTCTCTTTAAATTCCTGGTTTTACACATTGGATTAACCAGTAAAGAGCGAGCCAGTGAAACTCTAGACCCAACCTTCACCCTAATAAAGGTAGAATACCAGTACATGCTCTCCTTCTCTCTCGCCTCGGTGTCCCATTTCCAGGACTAATAAGTAATAAACTTGTATTTCTTTCAAACTTTCCTGATGGTTATTGAAAAACATATCACAGTCATATGAAGAAACCTCAGAGTCAATCCTTATTGTCTTAAAGGGGGAAATGGCTATAGAAAATTAACTTCGACCCAGGTGAGTCCTTCCAATAATTTCTAGCATTTAGCAGTATTATCAAGTGAGACCAGCACAAAAAATTACCAATTGACTGGACCCCATTAATTAGTGGCAAGTCCCCTGTAAACACTGTAGACAACTATGAGGTTCTCTCCAAAAAACCACTGCAAAGTAAGGCACTCTCGTTGGTTTATTTACACCAGAGTTGAAATACTGAGGTGGGCATGACTTCATCCAACAATCCCTGCCATATTATGTGGCGATTAAGGATAGGAAATGGGCATTGTTGAAATCACATGTCCACCTGACTTCAACAGAGACCATATCAGAGTGCAAATTCAAGGCAATTTACCAAGTAAGAATTGTTTCAAAAGAGAAGATTTATTCATATTTTTCAGGACACTGACTTCTCTAGTAGAATATGTGTAATTTAATTTATAAGATAATAACAACCAAGTATTCTCAATTTTCTGAATACCAGAATACTTAATGTTAACTCAAAGACTGATAACTAACAAACATCCCAGGTACTTTGGACAATGCTTCAATTTAATTAAATATTGTTCATTATGTAATCATTCTCTTTCAATGGATTTCATTTTTAATAAAACATTTAAATAAGAAAAATAGGCAATGATAACTGTACACATCAATTCAACCATTATGTGTCTAAATAATTTTGAAAATATTAAAGGCATGCATTTGAAAGAAGATCCTGGACTTAATTAGAGAGAGCTGCCTCCTCCACATTTGAACAAAAATACTGGACCAGTCAACAGATCATTTCTATCACCCTGGTCACAGAGGTTATAGGAAAAATAATAATAATAAAAAAAAAACGAAAACAATGGATTAAAATTTGAAAAATTACTTTCTTAAACTGTAAGAATATTCTGTGTATACATCATAGCATTAGTTCTGGAATGCATATTTTATTATTGATTTCACATGACAAATGTAGAAATTGAGGCCTGAATAAAGAGATTAATGTCAGCCTTATACATCTTTGAGCTGCCTCTAAGTCCTATAGCAGCCCTACACCTAGGTTCAATGAAATTTTGTTTGAGCTCTTTGGTCCTAAGAATGTTTACTAAGCTCTTTACCAGTGAAAGTCTTAAAAACATTCAATTGAATTATATAACTTTCATTTTAAGAATAGTATCATATTAAAGAAAATTATTTTTGAATAACATCCTAAACTTCATTAGAATATGAAGTATTCTAATACTAGAGGAAATAGTAGGACAAAGGTTTTTTTCTTAAGTGAAACCTTTTATTTAGTCGAGAAGTATATGTAGATATTTTATAGATATTCTGTAGAATTCCTGGATTGTGATTCAGTTTTCTACAATGGTTTGATTTTATTAATAAAAATGATCTAGGAACACAAATAAAGGAAACATGTTACTGAGAAGCTGGTTAATGGTTCTTAGCTGAGAAGCTAAGTTTTATTTAATTTAATCTAAAATAAAAAAATCAGCTGAGAAATGCAGTATTAGAAACCCTTTGAAACAGTTCTCTACAAAATAAGGGCAAAAAGATGAAAAAGTTTCTGTACAATGTTTTGAATCTCTTTTCATTTATATCCTCAAGGAACTAGGAATTTGATGTACCCTAAGGAAAATAAAAATCCAAGAAAGATTTTTTGGGGGAAGAAAGACTATTGTCAAGTCTCAGAGGTTAGATTTAAAAGCCAAGAAAAACTTTTTTAGATTTTAGTGTTACAGAGCAACCCAATCTTTAAATCCATGAAAACTCTCCTAGAATGCTAAAATACAATGTGAATGAACAAATCACTAGTGATTTGAAAAACATCAATTTTGGTTTTCAGATTTTTTTTAATGTCCTAAACCACTGGCTTATAAAGGATATGGTATAACATGGATTGGAGAATATGTACTGTAGAGACGACTAGTAGCAGGCTTTCTTTTGACATTGAAGTACATTCCCCAAAATAGTTTTTGTGTGTTTTTTTTTTTTTTTTGCTTCATGAACAAGAAACAAAGCTAAACTGAATTACCAGAAATAAATATGAATTTAACATTAAGAATCCTTAAATCTATCTGTATCTATTTTTAAAATTAAGCTCTTAATTAGTAATAAAAAATTACAATAGTTAAATATTGTGTCCTGTTTTTACCATAACAGTACCTAAACCAGTAAATCATTGCTAATATCATTATCAGTGCCTCTCTACTCTTAGTGAATTTAAATAGCAACATCATTCCTTAATTTAGCTAACATCTCAAACATTCCTTAGAAAATTAGCAAATTGTTTGTAGCACTAATATAAATCAAAGCAGGAACTTGTATTTGAATATATTAAATACCAAGTAACATAAAAAATCATTTAAAAATATGAATGTATCCTGTGTCATAAAGCACATATAAGCTGAAATATAAACTATAAGAGCAAGTTATATAGAAAGAAGCCAGATATCCTAACTAGTTCATAATAGTTTATACCTAATGTAATGTAACTGAGAAACCTACTAATGAGATAATGGTTTTCATAGGAAACTCAGTAGTCATTGAGTAGGATACCAAGAAGTGAAGAGGTCAAATTAATCTGTAAGTTCTTCCATTCATCTTTGAAAATGACAGGGGAAGCCCAATTACAATACTATTTTATGTGACCCTAATGAATGGTTTTTGACAAACATGAGATCTGAAGGAGCATTTATGATGAAGAACTTCAGATAAACATAGAAAATTACTGGAAACAATTGATACTCGCCTGAATACTTTGAATGGATTAAGCATCAACTCAGGCAAACTGCACATTCTAAAAATGCAATTGTGACTGAAAACCAGCCATAGTAAATGATCAAATTAAAAAAATTTACTAACATAGAAATTATGAACCATAAAATGCCCCCGTTAAGCTAGAGAATTTAACCCTTTATTAGCCGGATTGTTAAAACTTGATGTTCAACATGACACTGGGTTTCTTTATACAGATGCCCTTGTGACATTAACACTTACTCAAAGAATTCCCAAGTCCAATAATTCAACAGTCTTCTTCTCTCTGAATTCAACTAAAACGTTCTCTCAGTTAATACATTTGAATTTGTTCTTTATTCTTGGGGAAAAACTTATCATGGAATAATCATCTGTGGGGAGAAATTTCTTTTGAGATTTCAGCAAAGGTTTAGAATTTTTTTCATGGTCATAAAGTATATGCACAGGTACTTTTATAATGTAGCAAAATTTAAATATCAATTATATAAGGCCAATCACTTTATAATAAGTATCATTTCATTTTTATTTTTTTAAAGATTCATTTAGTTATGTATACAAGAGCTGGGGTACAGACCAGAGTCGCAGGAGATGAGAGGATTCACCAGAGACAGAGTGGGGAGCAGAACAGGCAGACTGACTGAAACACACTGCTGAGGGCAGCAGCGGGCTAGGCAGGAGAAGTCTGCCATGTGGATCCCCTCCCTGACCAGGGATAGAACTCGTGCTCCTATGCCACGGATGCTTCACAGTGTGGTGCTCAACCTGCTGCTGCGCCACCAGGGAGGCCCTCATTTAATTTTTAAAAGGACGAGCTCTTAAACTGCTCTTAAGAGACTCAAATGATAGGTAACTATGAGGATATTCCACTGTGAGTTGACAGTGATTTGGACCAGTGTAGTGCAATGCAAAATGCCTCAGTTCTATTTTCAATTCAAATTCTATTTTAATAAAATTGAAATTCTATTTCAATTTCAATAACTGAAGAATAGAATTTGTTTATTGAATTGGGCAAGATTGTGGAAGTACAAAATATCAAAGGGTTAATTTGGGGGAAAAGATTAGAGGATTAATTTTGCAAATGACATTGTTGAATTACTTTTAGATTTCAAGCAGAAATATCAACCTGGCAATTTAATACACACTGTGTGAGTTGAACAGAGCAATGAAGACTGGAGACAAAAGTTAAGAATCTAGATGCAGAAGTTAAAATATAAAATTAACAAGGGGAATAAGTAAGTATAAGTAAGTGGCAGAATTTAGCTGTGTCATACTGTAATTTAGAAATCAGGAATATGGGGATCAGCCAAGAAGTCTAACAGGAGTTAATTAGGTAGGTAGAAGAGTATAGGTTCCTAGAAGCCAAATGAAGGAGATGATTTGAGGAGAAATGAGTAATTGCTCATGTCAAATACTGAGAAAAGAACTGAATTTGAAGAATATGGAGGTCAGTGTTGTCCTTGATGAAAACAAATTCTGTGAAGCAGTAAGAGAGAAAACCAGGGTGGAGTTGCCAAAAACTATGAAGAAGGGATTTGGAGACGATGGACACAGACTGCTACTACAAGAAGCTTTGTTCTGGAACTCCGAAAAAGAAGACATTAGTGTGACAAGTTTTATCTTAAGAGAAGAATTATAGCACATGAAGTATCTTACTTGTATATTAAGAAAGTTATCAGCTGGAAAAAAGAGAACTGAAGATGAAAAAGAAAGGGGGCAGTTGGTGGAATAACACTCTTGAGCTACATTATACATGATGGGTCTAGTCCATGAGTGGGAGACCTGGTACTTCCACTACCCTAAACACTCACAGTCTCTGTAACAGTCAGGTTATCTGTGTTGAAGTAGTTGATTAGCTGCTCAATATAATAATAATAATTTGGAATGTGAATTTTAACAACTATGAGTTTATATATATACATGCAGATATGTAGCTTATATATCTGTGTGTGTGCTATCTAGATATGCATACTTGTGATAAAGGCATAGGACAGCACAAAAATAATTGCATATTTATCTAACAATAATTTCATGGTGCATTTGATAAAAAATTTTGGAAAACTTAGGTATTAAGATGTATATATGCTCTTTAAAATATATTAGGTCTATCATGATTTTATATTATCTATTCTTTCAAGAATATATGCTTTGCATAAAGGAAAATAGATTTAAAATTTAAGGACCTGATCACATGTATGTGTATTGACAAACTGAATCAAAGTAATGATTACAGAATTTTTCTTTTTTTTTAATTTGCAGAGCTAATAACATTTCATATTTATTTAAATTCTATTTATCAGCAATTCTCCCTTAAAATTGGAAAACAGAGAACCTCAATACAGTGGAGTTTTTCAATTTTTAAAGCATACTAAAAGCTAAATGAGAGCAAATTGTGGAGAGTACCAATGGACTCTAATAGAGGATTATTGGGTAACTTATTGGTGAGTGTGGTGTGGTAAGAGGTGTGATCCTATAACTGAATCATTTAGAGTGCTGAAAACCAATGTTCCTTCAAAAGAAAAATCAGAACAATCAAAATAAAACAAAGGCTTGGTGAATAATAACTGTTTCTTAGAGTTTGTTCAGATACACTTTTCTAATGAAAGTGGTGTCACCCAAAATCCTCGTCTGTAGTGAGAGTGATCTGTGACATTTCTCCTAGATCTGTTTTCCATTACTTCCTCTAACTTACAGGGAAAGGTTCAAATTGGGAAGGTCAGAGCCTTCTAGTCAAACTTTTTAAGTAAAATTATTTACCCAGTCACTCATTAAACAACCCATTCCATGCAATAATAGGATAGTCTTAGTAGGTATATGATTAGTCTAACACTATCTATCCCATGACAGTTTTCATATTGCAAGATCATGGAAACAATTTATAGTTAAGGTAATAATATTCATCAATTCAAAACACGTGATTTTACAAGTGATTTTCTAGCTTATCAAAGTATTTTGACCTGGTGATGTTTTACACATGTAGAAAATAATAGAAAAAGATGCTACTTTTTGATTTATAGTATTTTGTATGTAATGATATCAAACAAGTGGGAAAAATTACTCTATTTCACCAAGTAGGTTGTAAAAGCTTTATATATATAAACCAGGTGCTTTAAACAAATACGCAATATTACATTTTACAGCATAAAACAAAACGGAGTTACAATAACTTCAGGACCTGTTGTTCCTCTAAAAAAGTGTTTTGTATAATGACTGCAATTCCGTATTTTCTAATACTGCCTTCCAAAAATAACCTTATTGGATTTATTTTTCTAATTCACACATGTTTTCTTTTTAATCACATTCCTTCACAAACACATGGTAAATGCAGTGATTTATTGAACTGGATTTTTAACTACCTGTCTACATTTATGCTTTGCTGTTAAATCTATCATTCCTGACAAATATAGCTAAACAAAACATTTGTGTGAGACATGAAATTAGGAACAAAATTCAAGAGAAATGATTTATAATAAGGGACAATCTGAATTTTCATATAAAAAATAAAATTGAATTGTTACTTCAACAAGGAAAGACAAGACAAAGGACATTTGGTGAATATTTAAAAAAAAAAAAGAGTTAGTCATTGGTCGACAGAGGTTATCTACAGCTCTGCATAATAGGCTTCTAGCTCTATAAATCTGTTCTACTCTGCAATACTTTCCTGTGAAAATGATGTATTTCTAAAAAGTTCCATCTAAATGTCACCCTGAACGCTTACTAAGTTGAGGATCATTCCAAACACAGAGTACAGCACCATCTTTTTTAGTGACCCCATACTGACTTAAATACCAACCTGGAATATGTGTATAAAATGAATGTACAAAAAAATTAGCATTTTAAGGATACCATATTTCCTTAAAAGAATTTGTAACTTTCAATGCATCCAGCTGCTAACATTCCCAAGGATAAGTCTTTGTTCCTTCCCAAGAGATCAAGGACCACAAAGACTGGATTACTGATGCAAAAAAAAGAAAAAAAAAACCTGTCCTGTAAATTTCACAGGGTGGGGGTGGTCCCCAAACATTTAAGGAACTCTGAATTATGCCAAAGGGAAAGCACAGTATGGGAACTATACAAATGATTAGGACTGCATAGATTCAGTGTGAGGTCAAAGTAAATATGACAAAAAGATTATAGAAGGAGAGAGGTGATGATAACTTAAAACCTTTTATACAGTGAAAAAGAATGTAGATTTTCATCACTGAATATTTTGAGCATTCATCTTAATTCTAGCTGGTCTTTAGAAAATAGGGGAAACCCAAAGATAAATAGGCAATATATTCTGGTTACTTATATAGTTTAATGTAACTACTATAATCCTGAAGACATTATTATTATTTTTTTGCTTTCTTTCATGGGGGTGGGGGAAAGGAGAGTGAAACTGTGTACTCCTAATAATATATATTTAAAATCAGTATTTACAGTATCTAACATTATACTTGTTTTTACTTAATAATAGTCTTTAATAAATCAATTTGTAGATTTTAAACTTTTACAAATTACTACTTCTTAATTCACGGTTTACTCTTTTAGATTTAGGGATTCTGACTATTCCCCCCTCTGAGAATCTTACAAAAAGCAAAGGTAACTATACATAAAACATTGTAAAGACATTTGCCTTTGTGCCAGAGATGCATTTAAGGATGTATATTATTTTTCTTTTCATTTATAAATATCCCTATAAAGAGAAAATCAAATTATCAGTATTTTAAGTGCATAAACTTCCAATTTCATTTTAGAATTCTTTTAGACTATGTGGTTAAAATTAAATATATTCAACATACTTTAAAATGTAACCATTTTTAAAGAAAATACAATCAAATCTGAAGAATATATGCTTTACAATGCAGGGTCATTATTAAAAAATATCCAATACAGCTGATTTTTGTCCAGCAATTTTTTTTTGCTGTAGATTATATAAACATTTGTTTTTAATCTCAAAATCCTGAATGAGTCCTCAAAATTGAAACTCAACTCATAAAAGCAGTGACTCAAATTTGATTTAATAAGTTGGTGATAGCAATAAAGTAGACCTGCCATTTAATTTACTTTTTGATTTATGCAGACAAGAGCTGGGGTGCAGGCCAGAGTCATGGGAGGTGAAAGGAGTCTCCAGAGACAGAGTGGGGAGCAGAACAGGCAGATCAACTGAAATACACTGTTGAGGGGAGCAGTGGGCAAGGCAGGAGAGGTCTGCTGTGCCATGTGGGGCCCCTCCTTGGCAGGGATTGAACAGGTGCTGCTGTGCCATGGATGCTTCACAGTGTGGTGCTCAACCCACTGCACCACCAGGGAAGCCCAAATCTGCCATTTTAAACTGATAATCAATTTAACATATCAACAGGTTTTTTACATCCCAAACTTTGGCTCAGTTAAGCCAATAACATGTAAATGGAATTAGCTCAATAAAAGGGAGGGAGAGAGGAAGATAATGTCATTTGTGAGGTCAAAGTAAATATGACAAATTTTTGTGTCCAAATATAGAATGAGCACCACAAAATACAACTTGTCTATTGGTAGGTCAGTTTAGTATATCAGATTTGAAGATGTGAATGTCAGATTATGCAATGGTAATGTTAAATTTGAAAATCAGAAATAGCAATATTAAAATCTAAATCTAAGACAAGGAGTTGAGATTTTAGAAATTAAGCAGAATTCTGGTCTTTAGATATAGCAGGGATAGTATCCAGTCATTATAGTATCATTGAGAATTATACTTTACTCAAAATGAGATAATCTGACTTTTGAAAATAATCAATGCAAAATGTGTATCATGTGATAATCCAAATTAAAAATCTCAGGGACAGTAACATGAAATAACGAGGGAATGAAGTGGCATGATCAAACACCGCTAATCTAAATTCACCTTACATTTTTTCACCAGAGATTAAATATTGGACTTTCCATGACTTCATTTCACCTATTAACTATATTATGGAACAAAAGCCATTTCATTAATGTGCTCTGGACTCAAACATTTGCAAGGTTGCTAGATAATAAGTGTTGCAATATTAGGGGTAAAGTTAAGATTTATATTACATTACTAATGCTGATTTAATTTTAAACACAAAAGTTCAACACCCCAGAGGCTTTCCTTTTTATTTCTCTTTTGCAGAGTACTGATTTTTTTCATACTCATATAGCCTTAACATGTCAGATGAGCTGGTTGTTTATTTATAGGTTGTAAACTAGACGAAGACCTTCTTAAGTTTAGGAAGTGCTATACACTGAACATTTGTATGACCCTCCCACAAATTCAAATATATTGAAGACTGATCTCTAATCATCTAAATCAGGACATGAAGTGTGTGTGTATTCCTATGAGTCATGTACTTTATCTGAAATATTCTTTTAAAACCCCACCAAATTTTCATAAACATAGTGATTGCCCAAATTGAATTATTTTTGTATTATTAAACTGTAAGACTCTACAACAAAAGTCGAGGAGATAACCTTTCCCATTATAACAATTTATTTTATCATTTTAACTATAAAACCCTAATTTACTTGAACGAATGCTTGAAAGTCTTTTACAATATAGTCCAGTGCTTAGCGGATATGTGAAAATAGTCTCCAGAGAATAGATTTTATTCCTAGATTAGTTGATTTATTTATCAGCTGAATCCTTTGAGATGTATATGTAAGGCAGGTTTATCCTTTAACCGCACTATGGGTTGCAACTTCTTGTATTTTTAGTGCTGTCTACACAGCTATTTAGCAAAGTACTTCATTATGAAAATGAAGAAAAACAGATATGAGGAAAAGAGACTTTCAAAGAATGGAAACTCTAAATTTTCAGACAAGGCACTGTGTGTTTATTTCTTTTATGTTTATTTGGTGACTTATTTAAACAATAAGAACAAATAAATATAACAAAAAACAGTATAAGATTTGTGTAGGGAATAAAGTTCTATGCATGATAATATAAGAAAAAAACTTGATCCATGATGTAAGGGAAGTTTGATCATATATCATCAATATGTCACCCAACTTTCAGCATCTAAAATATGAGCAGAAATTACTGATTTTGCTTTTCTATCTCACTGTTAAATAAAAATTATGACTTCCAGAATTTTTTAAAAAGATTATAGTCATTCTAGAGACTTCTGTGAATTCCTCTTTACCTATTGAACTCTACTGAAATAAGTCAGTTATGGGGAGAAAGGAAAAACTCATGAGGGTAAAGAAGATAAAAACAACAAAAACGTAGAACCACTGGACAAGACCTGGTGGAGGAATAAACACTGCAAGAGCTGCAGCAGCCACAGGAACCAGCCAGTGGGTGTTTATGTATCTACAGTCTTGACTATCCATTCTACATAGGGAAGAGCAAACATTAATTACCAACTGCAATCCAGAAACCACTCTGTGTCCACTTAATCAGGGATGTGCAATGCTTTGGAAGTATCACAGTGCTAAGAAAAAGAGGCACATTTT
Source organism: Galemys pyrenaicus (assembly GCA_019455555.1). NCBI lineage: Eukaryota > Metazoa > Chordata > Mammalia > Eulipotyphla > Talpidae > Galemys > Galemys pyrenaicus. Next base: position 3,563,901 of record JAGFMF010011629.1, read on the forward strand.
TTCAGTGCAATGAGGCAGGAAGCAAAAGTAAAGAACACTGCCTACTGACCTGTTCTCATGAAATAAAATGTGTTGACAGAAGTGAAATGCTTCCAACTTGCCAGAAGGGAGCAGAGAAACATACATAGCCTTTGATGGAAAAGTGTCAGGAACTAGAGGACATTGGGCAATGACTTCAATGAATTAAATTTAGAGTAGAAACTGTGCAAAACTATCGTCCAGGACAGATGCTTGAGTATTTAAGGTAAATCATTTCCACTTTTTCCTTTGGAGTATAATGTATACACATTTATGAAAAATATGTGCAGCATTAAAACGAAAAAGAAATACAATCCCCATATAAATATCATCCATTTTAAGGATTTTCTTAGAACCCAGGAAGCTCCCCAGGGGAGGCTTATATTAACCATAAAGGTTAACAATACCCTGCATCTTGTGCTTTTTATTCCTTTCTTCCTATTAATAGTTTTACCGTAATATCTACCCCTAAAGAATATGTTGTTTACTCATATATATTTTTATTTTATTTAAATAGACTCAAAAAGTATGTTTGTTTCTATCATGTGCTATTTTCACTCAACCTTATGTTCCTCAGATTCATCCTACTGACATTTATAGTTCACTTTACTCATTCTCACATCTGAATGGTATTCCATTCTGTAAATACACTGAGTTAGTCTCATATTTATATTTATTTTCTTCTTATATTTATTCCCTCAGCCACACACAGCGTTCTGTGGTGGTAGACAGGGAAGCCGTGAATGCTCTCAAACAGGCGCATGAGACTTCTCTCACCACTCTAGGAGTGAAGTTGAAGGATCATAGTGTGAGTATCTGCAAACTTATAATTGCATATTGTTTTCCAATCATGTGACAACTGACAATCTCATTGGCAGAAGGTAAGTGTAGCCTTTTCCTCACACTCAGATCATTGCTCACAAGATGAAAAACAGGGTCTAACCTTTTGTTTACTGTATTAAGTGTAACTATTTGCAGGTGTGTATAAACATATTTTCTTTTTGGCCTACTACTCTTTATTACCTACTCTGCAACATAACCCAAACGCCAGTCATAAATTGTGTCTCTCTGTCACTGCATGAAAGATTCACACTTTCATAACACACAAGTAGAGGTGTAATTTTGATTTCATTTATCTTAAGTGTCATGTTTTTTTCATAAAAATTGCCCTAAAATCAGCAGGAAATAGAACTTAACCAAAACCCATTGTCAGAGGCAGTTTGTATACCAGTGAAAAGATATGCATACAACTATTTTTTGGTATCAAAAACCTTTTGGGAATACAAGTTAATGTCTCCATTTCTCTTTCATAAAATATTAACAAACTATGCCATGTTTTATTATTAAATGAGATAATAGGTGGGGAAAAATACAATGCCAAGCACAAAATGGGTATTCAATAAAGTTTAATTACTATTATTTATCAACCACTCAATAAATCACCAAAGTCTTAGGGTCATCTTAATACGCACTCGACAACTATTATATAGTCTCTTTCATGAAAGAAGCATATTCCTCGATGTTCTTACTTCAATTTTACTGAGAATTTCAGTTAAGATAATTTTAAAGGTATTGAAAAGGTCCAGAAATTATTTGCTGCTACAAGAACATAGTAATCTGTAGATTTGATTAGTAAAAGACAAAAAGTGAATAGCTGAAACCTAAGAATGTACTAACCTCTAGAAATTACATAAGTGTATTTGTCACATTCATAGATGCATGCATATGGTGTCTGGTCTCAAGATTAAATTCAAGACTAGACTGCTGGACCATTGCAAACATGTACTTATCAAATTGCATTTCCATGAAGTTAAAGCATTTTAATATAATTATCCCTGACACTAATCATCACTCAAAATCCCACAGTGATTATACTGGATGATTCAGACCACAGTTCCAGATCCTAATAGTAAGTCAAACTCATGTTCACCCCCAGACAGCACCAAAACCAGTCTTCCCTATGAAAAGCTGAATGTCATACTATGATTGATATCATGGAGATATACTGAGTGTAATCTAGACCCTTTCATTTGAGTAAATCAGCTTGGAAAGGGGAATCAGCTTTAACTAACAAAACATATTCAAATATTCAAATGTCAGCCTAAAAATAATATTTTTGACCCTTTTAAATGTATACTTCATCTACTGTCTTCCTATTTAGGAATGTTTTTTTCATGGGGGATATCAGTGCATCAATAGCACACAAGTTTATACTTCCTGCAGAGAAAGAACATCAGCATGGTTTCTGAAATCCCTGTTGTTTGGAGGAAAAGGCTTTGATCTTGTGGAATTACAGTAAACTTTTATTTAATTATCACCTATTTAAAAATTTTTGGCAATATTTTTTAAATTAATGCTAGCATCAATGAAGACCCTGTGGTTATTTATATATCACTTCAATCCCAAATGCTATTAAGTTGCTTATAGGTACATACAGTAAAGCAAGATAAAATATTTAAAGTATTTCAAGAGTTCTATGGTAAAAACAGGAAAACAAGCTTCTACCAGAAATGCATTTAATAAACAAATGCATGTTTAGGTAAATTATGTCCTCAATCATGGTGGAATATATTTTGATGCTAGACTTTGTAATTGCTTTGTAGAAAGCAGAAATACACCCGTAAATAAACTAGCTATTTAAGAGGAACATTAGCATGCAGGAAGAGAAGATATTTTCCTGTTGACCCTCAGAGAAGGAATATTTTATCAATCTAGCAAAACGCAGTTCAGAAAGAAGTAATTGTGCCAGACCCAGTGTGAGGGTCCCGGAGTTCGAGAGCTCTCGTGGTCTCTTGCAACCCTGAAATAGATTTTAGATTATATGGCCAAATGGATGACTGCACTTCCTCCAGGCCATCCTCCATAAATATTATTTCTCTTAGCCAAGTGTCTGAAAGGTATTGAGCTGCAGTGAATTTGAGATTATGGTCCCTGACAAGTACCAGGAGGACTGCAATTCTGTGCTTCCATTCACAAACAGGGCCATCATGTCCGAACGCCAGCTAACCTGAGTGTTGCGCAAGCTCCTCATATGGACAGAAGGGACTTGATGAGGATAAGCCTGAACAAAAATCCACTTGGCTCCTGACTAAAAATGTGTCTGGCATTCAGAGGTAAGAGGCCCCTCAGAAACAGTTTTGGGCATACTCTAGTGCAATATAAAGTCCAATTGCTGCACTCATAAAGCGTGGTGACAATAATTGATGGAAAAACATTTGTGGCTTCCTGAATCAAAAGGAAGGAAGAAGAAGGGAAAGGAGAAAGGAGGGAATGATGGAGGGAGGAAAGAAGGAAAGATCATATGTAATGCCTGATTTTGAGCAAAGAAATTTAATAAAGTACTTTAAAAAAGCTTATAGCAAAATGTTGAACTGTGCTTCAGATAATTTGATGTATGATAGAATAACTTATGAAAAGATAAATACTTTATTGTTTTGAGTGAGAAATTGATCCGGTATACACAAAAGTAAAGACTTGGGGACAAAGACTGATAAATTTAAGTGGCCTATCGCCTATTTATTTTCATATCCTCTGTTTTATATCTTGATCTAGATACAGATAGATATCTATATAGATAGATAGAGATATATAGATAGAGATATCTACAGCTGTATCTTCAATGCCCCATGTTCTTACTTCACCCTGTTATGTAACATCAGATCTGGCTGCCCACACATTTTCTCAAATGTACCTAGCTATAAATTCGCTGAAACCCTGGCTCCCTGTGCATGTCTATTCAGGAGAAGGTGAGTAAGTAGTGAAACATAAATCCAATGAAGGAAGAAACGAAGTTTTCTTCTATATTAGGGTCTAATAACAGCTAGAGATGACTCAGCTTAACTGAAAGAGGTGTGCAAATGTTTTTCTACAATCGTGCTTCAAAAACTTCACCCTTTAAGAGCATGACAAGTAAGTAATGCAGCAGTTTGCCACACGAGGGCAGTAGACAGTCAGTTTTCTTAGAAGAAAATTAAATGTAATAGAGGAAAACATAGGTAAAACACTGAAAGACATACACCTCAACAGTGCCTTCGAGGTGGCAGTCCCCAAAGCAATAAAAATGAGAGAGAAGATAAA
>JAGFMF010011629.1:3573117-3681937 GCA_019455555.1 Galemys pyrenaicus
TTCCTCCTAAGGGAGGAACCATCTGGTATTTTTCTTTTGCCTTCTGACTTGCTTCGCTAAGCATAATCCCCTCCAGATCCATCCATGTTCCCATGAAATTCAAAGTTTTTTAAATCAAAAATGTTTGAGATTCCAACAAAGTTTTAATATTGAATAGGAATATATATTATACATATTATATAATGTAGCTACATGCACACACCGCTTTCTTAAGAACTAAAACAAAACAAATGACTAATGAGGGCAGAATTCTGTGATCAGAATGGAGAATTAAGAATTCTGTGCACATTGAGTCTAGGCTATGGGCGACGTGACTTCCTTCTTGTGGTTTGGCATCTCTGACAAACAACTCTCTACCAGTAGCCTAAGATAAAGTAAATCAGTCAATATCCTAGCCAAAGCCACTGGTCATAATTCATCACAGCCATAGAGCATGGCATTATGCACCTCACCAAAATCATGTTTTATAAAGAGTACTAAGCTAACAATCACATCATAAGTATAGCATATTAAGGGTAGTTTGAGTTACCAGGATGGTGATTACATTCTTGGTACAGAAATATATCAAAGATTAAGATGCAAGGTAGAGATAGTATTATGAGGAGGATAGTTGTATCAGATACCCAGGGCTGTGCCACCACCCTTGTCCTCACACCAGGTCGTGTCCAGGAGTAGTCACATCAGTGCCAGCTCCCCTGGGCCACCAAGGTCTGGGCAAGCCCCAGCAACTACCTCTGTGACCAGGTCATATTCATTGTAGTTCTTGGTGTGAGGTAGCCACTGGGAACTTGCATTTGTCCTGGTAAAGTCACATATTACCTAACAGCTCACCGCCCTGCCTCTACTATTCCTGCCTCCTCTGTACCAGCGGCACCTCTAGCAGATGACCAAAGGGATCAGTAGGTTGGGTGCACGTCTTACAGCTCTAACATGCTGGATTTGGCAGGGCTAGGGCCCCATACATGCCCTAACTGGCCTCCCAAAAGCTTCCTGTCACAAGCCAGTAGAAGGTGTACTTCCCTGCTTCACTCCTTGACTTCCTGAATGAAGGTGGCTAGGAATGAAGGTAGAAAGTGAGAGGGCACCAACTCTTAAAAGCTCAACTAACAGATGGTCTAGCTCTGTTGGTGAATGGTGTGTGCTTGACCTTCAGTCCCCAAGTTCCAGTCTGCCTGTCTTTCCGCTTTGCCACATGTTGGGTCCTAGCACAACTTCTGATAGTCAAGCTAGTTCCTTCCATGTGCCCGGTCCCTGGGCTCTAGTGTGTGATTGACGGTTGCCCCTTATTCTTCCACTGGTGTGGTGGATGCACATCTAGCAGATGGCCAAAGGGATCAGTAGGTTGGGTGCATGTCTTACAGCTCTAACATGCTGGATTTGGCAGGGCTAGGGCCCCATACATGCCCTAACTGGCCTCCCAAAAGCTTCCTCAGAGGACTGACCACCATCTTCCATGTGCAGCCTGACCTTTGATTTGAACTCTGCAACATGTACATTATCTGAGGTAGGACAGATTGCACTGGTCATATGCCAGGCTATATATTTCCATTCTCTTTCTCTCTCGCTCTCTCTCCGTCTCTTTCTCTCTCTCTCCCTCCCTCCCTCCCTCCCTCCCTCTCTCTCTCTCTCCCTCTCTCTCTCTCTCTCTCTCTCTCTCTCTTTCTCTCTCCCTCTCTCCCTCTCTTCTCTCTATCTCTNCTCCCCCCCCCCTCTCTCTCTCACACACACACACACACACACACTCCTACTACCTCTTGCTTTTCTGTTCCTCTAAAGTGTTTGTTTTCAAGTCATGGGCTGCATCCTTTGCATGAAGGTGAGGACCAAGTGGGTCACTCCCTTCCACTGAGTATAATAGGTTTCAGTTTTGATTTGGGAAGGAATCAAGAAGTGTGTACTGAAAACTGACATATCTGTAAAATTTAATGCCTAGACCTTAAGAGTTTAAAGTTATAGCATCAAATTTACAATAAAGTGATTAAGACACTTATTTTCATATTTCTTACTATTATCATTGTATTGTATTAGAATATTTATAAAAGTGGTAGTTCACCAAATAATTCAAATATTTTAAAAATTAAATTATCAGGAAGCATTTGTTTATGGATATTGGAAATATAAACTGTAAAAGTTAAAACATATAAATTTGGAAATGCTAATGAATTATAATGATGATTTCATAATTTGAAATATATAATTGTGTGACTTAGATATAGTATTTTAAGTTGATATCTTACAACATACATGTGTATATATACATATGGAATAACTAGAAACACTATCTTTGGTTCACTAAATTAATCAATTAGATTCATAAAAGTTATTCATTCAAAAAGGATTTTACCCTAAGAAAACTGAAGCATGTAAAACTAAAATGTAATATATTAATATTTTAAAATTTGGAATGGTGTTTGGAATTTGTTAAAATATCAAGCAATATTCAAATTCCTTAAGATTATATAAACATGGGGCTCCTTGATGGCAAAAGGGGTTAAACACTGCACTCTGAAGCATTCGCAGCCATTGCAGCATGAGTTCAATCCCAGCCACAGAGTTGACCCACATGGCAGCAGATATCGGCCTTGCCCGCTGCTCCGCCCTCAGCAGTGTGTTTCAGTACATCTGCCTGTTCTGTTCCCTACTCTGTCTCTGGTGAATCCTCTCATACCCCCACCTCTTGCCTGTGCCCCAGTCTTGTGTGTATAAATCAAATCTTTAAAAATATATGTAAACATTTACATGTGCATAAATATAAGATTAGTAATTAAAAGTCTAAGGATGGATTTTTTTCTAAGTTCATAAATTTAAGAAACAGTAATTGTTAAATGTAAATTCTTGAAGTCTTCCCTGTACACCTAAAGACAATAAAAGTCAAAACCATAAGATTTGCATACTTTGATATTATGTAACAATGGAATGATATAGGACCATCTCATACCATTTATAGAATTCAAGGGACTTCAAGATGGTGCGTAGTGTATTTTCTAAAGCAGCTATGACCATTTCTGCATGTAATACTAATTAAACTGAGTCATCCCTTCACCCACATTCTCTATGGAAATAAATTTTTCCAAGTAATTTATTGTGTTATACACAAGTATTCCTCTTCTTCTTCAGTCAAATTTTGACTCTAGAGGCTCAACAGAGTAAATGTAGACTGATGAGGGTATACGTTTATTATCATAAATTCACAGAGAGCTCCTTTTCCCTTATTAGTCAAATATGCCCCTTCTTTTTGCTTGATAGACAGGTGCAGTCAGGACGAGGCTCATTAGAAGTATTTTCCAATCAAGAAAATGTTTATGTAAATGTATCAGTATGTTCTTTTTTAATAAAAATTGAAAGATTTTTTTGAATGACATTTTCTTAAGGAAACAAAAAAAAAAACATGTTTTCATCATGAGGACTATTTCAGGCAACCCCAACTTTGTGGCTTTTATATCAGATAAGAAAGCAAGATGCAGTTGCTAAACCTGTACCAGTATATATTCATTTGTGTTGCATTAACTGGACTTCCAAGTCTGGGAAGAAGAAAGTACTATGTTTCTCTTTCAACTCAACCCATCATTTTTCAAAAAGACTATTCAGTCTTGCCCCAAATGCATAATCCTCAGAATCACCCCATACTCCTTACTCTTTAAATATACCAACCCCACCTCAAAGGAACGCTTAGTACTTTGTAATAATGATTATCAACTGCCTTAGTTCTCACTTCTTGTACTAACCATTCTGACTTTAGCTTTAAGAATTTAAATGGGAGGAGGGAAAAAATAATTTTGATGAAAATAATCCTTTGAAAAATTTTTGGACAACACAGTAATTTTGGGATTGTGTGTGTGTATGTGTGTGAAAAAGTGGCAGCTCAATATTTAGTAAAAGGTGAAGGAGACATATGCCTTGAAAATATGCTAATTCTGTAGTCCTTAAAATTACTTGTAAAATCAAATTAAAAAAATTCATTTAGGACTATCACTTTTAGATGAGATCAGCTCCAACTGATAATGAGCACAGAGCTCCCAATGCATATGGGAATTATGTGGCATATCAAGGTACCTTTCTGTGAAACATACTCTCTGCAATATGGCTTGTAGAGTCACTACTCCTCTATTTAATTGCATTCAACTAATGTATGTTTTAGAAAGCAAGTACATCAAACACTGCCTTAAAGGCTTTTGAAAGAAAAAAGGGATTTTCTAGTTGTTCTTAAATATATCTACTGATTAGCTCATGCCATAGAAGAGAAAATCTAGTTTGGCACATATTCAGGCTGAACACATCCAGCTTCTAATCATGTGTCAAGTCTTCATTAAAAAAAACCAAAGCATCATACATGAATAATCTAAGTCATATTGGGATAATCCATGCTGAGCTAATACTCCTGTATTTGCCTGGGACTTGTCTCGTACACTTGTTACAGTGAATGCTAAATAGAAAAACCAATTTTAGTATAGGTTCATCAAGTACTTTTCTAAAATATCAAATATAAAACAGGAATTATCTTAGAAAAAGAGACTCCGAAAAATATATGTTGCATGTAGATGAAGTTCAGTAGATGAAGACTAGGAAACAAATAAATGAAGTAAACAGTACAACTCTCTTTTGAAATCTGGAAATTTGCACACACAAAATAAAGTCACTTCAGCACAAGAAGCAGTGATTTTAAGGATGATTCTGTAAGTCAATTTGAACTAATGCTGGAAAGAATAATGGTGTTTGGGGTCATATTTTGTATGGGGGATGAAGGATAGGGTAAGTCAAGAGACCAACGAAAGATGTTTCAATAGGAGGAAATGAAATAGCAAACTATTATAAGTTTAACCCAGTTTATAACTTGAAAGACTTACAGCCAGTTTGATTGGCTGGGACATGGGCCACAAAATGGGGTGTGATGAATGATAGTTGGAAACAGGCCAGAACTACAAATGTCACACCAAGGAATTTTCATTTTATTCTTCATTCCATGGGAAGAAATTAAAGGACTTTAAGCAAGACAATAACATATCACAATTCGAGTTGATGAGACAAAAAGTTACTTTTACAAATAAATTAGGAAGCAGAAATTCATAATAAGTATTAACCCCTGCAAAATATAATTCTAGCTATCAGAATTGATGCCCATTTTTCTGCATTTACATTGTTCCCTACTGCAACAATGGACTTCCTATTTTGTTCTTTGAGTTCTGAGTGTGACTATCTACAAGGGAATATAACCCAAATGTACATCTTATCATATAATATCAGTAAAAATGATTTGCTTCTCTCCAAAGGAAACAAAAATATAATAGAGAACCATTTACATTTCCTGAATTAACCAGCTGAACTATTTTTCACTTAACATGATAGTCACTAACAAGCAAGAATCAGAGAAAAACTTGAAGTTCATGTTTCTGCCTCACGCAAAGGAAAACACTATTCAGTATTGTCTTTTTTCAAAGGCCACTGCAAACAGTTTGTAAAAGTAGCATGGAAGAATGTTAAAAGCAACTCACCCATGAACATGCCTATGTCACTTTGCACAGAGCTTGTCACCCCTCCCATCAAGGAGTGAAATCTGGGCTTCCCTGGTGGCACAGTGGGTTGAGCACCACACTCTGAAGCATCCATGGCACAGCAGTGCGAGTTTGATCTCTGACCAGGGAGGGGACCCACATGACAAAGCAAACCTCTCCTGCCTTGCCTGCTGCTCACCTCAGCAATGGGTTTCAGTTAATCTGCTTGTTCTGCTCTCCACACTGTCTCTGGTGACTCCTCAGTTCCCTGGACTCTGGCCTGTTCTCTTGTATGCTCTTGTATGCACAAATAAATAAATCATTAAAAAAGAAGTGAAATCTGTTTCCTCAACTCTTGAATTGGAATGGCCCAAATTGTTTGCTTTGGTCAGTGGAATGTGATAGTCAGATTTGGGGATTATTGAGCTCAGAACCTTAAAATCTATTTTCCCCCTGAGAATGCAATGTTCACATGAAGAACCCCATTTTCTACTACTTAAGGAACACAGAATACCAGGGTCTGAGATGAAAGATGACAGGCAAAGAAAGGGTCCCCAGGAGGAGAACCATGGCATTGGAGCTGTCAGGAGACCCCTTTATACCCCAGATGTATAAAGGAGTTCATGTTTGTTCCACCAGTCCCGATTCAACTGTGTAGACAAAAACATGTCCGATTAGCTATCCTTGTTGAGTTTTTCCCATTTGCTGCAACATAGAAATCATGAGCAAGTGGCTGCAATTTTAAGCCACTAAGTACTGTGATAGTTTAATACACAGGAAGACGTGAGCAATACAGGTGATAACATGTCTGCTGCAGACGTGAACAATACAGGTGATAACATGTCTGCTACTACCTTGACTGAGGAAAATCCCAGTGGCAGAACTTGGTGCCATGTAGAAGTCGGGGGTGGGGGAACTTGATAAAAATTCACTGTGTGTGAGACACATTGGCACAACTGTAGTTGTAGGCTCTGCCTACAGCAGGATGCACAGAATACACAAGGTACAAGGAGAAGCAGGTGACACTATGGCCTTTTTAACATTCACACCAAGAAGCAGAAGCAACAGTACAGCATCCCCTCAATCAGTGACGGATGCTGGAACCAGAGCAGAGCGAACAGGAATTTTGACTAGAAATGATACTAGAAAATCCATGGAAAACAGAGGATTATTTTTTCTTTAGACATGTACTAACTGTGATTTCAAAAAATGCTATTTTTTTTTTTTACTTCCCTTGAGGGGCAAAGAAAAAGCAAAGATGATAAAATCCACCTCCCCCTTTTATTTGTTGCTGTTACCTTCACTTTATGGTGTTCCTTTTCTTTATAGTGTTTTGGAAGTTTTGTTTATTCTAACTGTGATAACCAGTCAGAATGTGTGAGTTTCTCTTATGTATGTATTTTTAAAGCTTCAACACAAAAATTCTGCAATGGATCACACATTGTAATGCTGAAAGAAATCACCACCTCCCCTAAACAAGCAGTGTCATATAGTTTCACACCACCGTTCACTTTAGTGTGTGTGACATGAATGTTGCTTTTTGAAAAAGCACATGGTCTGTTTGGAGCTCCCCAACAGGAAATTATTTAAGTCAGCATGACAGAGCATTTAAAAAGCCTGTACGGTAGAAATTATAAAAGTGCTAAATTACAGGTTTTCAAATGTGTATGATAAAATCCTATAATGCCACACTTCTAAATATTTTCCAAATACAGTTGACCAAAAAAAATAGAAATGATAAACCTTTGTTAATTTTCCATGATAACTTCCATTTTAATACTATTTTGATTGCCAGATGATGAGAATTTGTTTTTAGTAAATAAAAATGAAGTATCTTAGTTCCTCATTAGTGTGCCTTTTCTCCAAAGAAAATTCTCCTTTTCCCATTTTTATTTGAGCTACAATATGGAGAATAAGTGCTTGTTGGTTGTTGCCTAGTATTTCAGAGCTACATAGGTTCTCAAACAGGAAGCTCAGAGAACCAGGAAGTAAAAGGCTAAGATCATCAACTCTTTGACTAATTTATTCCCAGTCAGGCAGTTAAAATGCTTATTTGATTTACTTTAAACAGTATATCAATTTATTTTCATAACCATATTCCATCCCCGTCTATCCAGTTGAAGCAGACCTCTAACAGGAGTAGGAACCCCAGGTGTGTGCAATTCAGCCCCAGGTGGCCTGAGATAGACACAGACTGAGTATACTAAAATCTTTGCAGGGAGGGAGTTGTAGGGGAGTAAGGTTGAAAAGCCATTTTGTGAACATGCAACGTACGTGGAAGCATGGTCTACCCTCAGCATGTACAGTTGTTCCAGCATCGTCAGCATCCAGTCACCCAAGTCTTCTTTTTTCTATACTTGGTCTTTCCCGGTTAAAAAAGAATTTTCTAATTTTCTACCTGGGGAGTTGAGTTAGTCTTTGAAGATATTTCTTGTCTAAGTACTAATATTACTCTTTCTTTGACAAACTTCACTTTGATCTATTGGCTGATACATCAAGTGGACAAACCCTTGCATTTGGTAACATGGATACAAACAAAATGATTAATGCAACCTCTGATACTTGAATAAACAGAAAGTGGTCTTTAGATGGCGAGGAAAATAAATATCACAGCATCACTGCCAGAAAGTAGTCCTAAAATTATGAACATAGTGGAGTTGGGATCCCATGATTTGACTTTAATTTCAAACACATAGAGTTGTAGAATGAATTCAGACAACTAAGGCTTTCCTTTTTAGATATGAAAATAATTGGCAATCATTACATTTTTCACATACCAGTTGGAATTTTTGGTCACCCGTGTATACTATTAGGTGACTTTAAGACTAACATAAGCCACTGTGGTGACTGCAAGGCAAACTTTATGTCCCTATTCTAATAGTGGAAAGAGTCAAGAAAATTCATAAAGAAGAAACATGCCCTTCTCTGGTAACACTTTTATTTTTTTTTTTATTCTGGAGATGAAACCAAGTATGTTTGCAGAAGATTCCCAATCAAGCGTTAAGACAAAAACTACAGAGAAAAATGAAAGCCAGTAGGACAGGGTTGCTTGATAAATGACAGGATACCAATTTAACTTTTTTTTTCTTTCAAATCACAAAAAATTTGGGAAATACTTATGCCAGTAAGTTGTTGTATAAATTTAATTGGGCATATCTGGTACCCTAATTAGGAATAGTTTGAACATATTAGCATAAGACGCATTTGCGGAAACCTCTTCTGACTTACTTTTATGTTTTTACTTTTATTTTTTATCTTTCATTCAAAACCAAGCAACCAAAACCATATATTAATAACTAAATTTTTGTCGTTTATTTCAGTACTTTTTTCTTACATCATTGTTAATATTTGGACAATATATGATTTCTGTCCTCAGTTGAGGTCACCCTAGTTCTCCTATCACAGAAGGACCCACAGTCCATCCCACAATCCTTTGTGCTAATAATATAGCAGTTGGGTAAAGAGTTTGGTTGGACTTAGTTTCAAGAAAAATAAAAGAAGGTAGCTTTCAGAGAGATGGATGTTTTGTTCTTAGCTAGCTTTTATTAAAAAATATGTGGAGATTAGAAAAAGTTAATTTTTTCCTAGAAGAGAGAAAAACTAAGCATAGTAAGTATAATATTGTACTCATGTAAGTAGAATGTGAGAAAGATAAAGCACATATTATAAAATTAAACTATATTTAAATACATGCTGATAAATATAAGAGAGGATAATACCATTGGAATCTAAACTAGATCCTCTTCTGTGAGAAATTTAGACTTATGATTTGTAGAGTTCCAAAGATAGTCATAAATGAGAGCTGGACATGAGAGTAAGAATTATTTAATGTTTTTAGCAGTTATATATATGAGAAAAATCATTGTTTATAAGTGTGATAAAAAGTAACAGAATTATTACCAAATATGTGATAAAAAATAATAAAAAGTACCATGACTGACAGAACTCCAGGGCCATATGCGACTTGTTAGTAGTTTTTTTTTTTTTTTTAAAGATACATTTTATTTATGCATACAAGCACTGGGGTACAGGCCAGAGGTGTGGGGTGGGGGGTGAGAGGATTCACCACAGAGTGCAGGGAGCAGAACAGGCAGATCAATGGAAGTACACTGCTGAGGGAAGCAGCGGGCACAGCAGGAGAGGTCTGCCACACCATGTGGGTCCCCTCCCTGGCCGGCAGCAGGGATTGAACTCATGCTGCAGTGGCTGCAGTTTGCTTCACAGTGCGTTGCTTAACCCACTGCGCCACCAGGGAGGCCCTCGTTAGTAGTTTTTAAAGGAAGTTGTTAATGAATTAGAAAAGCTGTTAAACAGACTTTGAAATTCTCCAAAGAACTAGGAAAAGTGTCAATGAAATAAAAAAATGCAATATAATAAAATTACTGAGTACTAATATTCATACAAGAAAGGTTTAAGTTCCTTCTGGAAGGAGAAGCAAAGTCCCTCATGTTCATTGACCTTCTTGGAGTTAACTACTTTGCTTGAATTATGAACACTGCACACCTATTTTATGGCAAGTATTGTAATATCAAAAAGCTCAAAAGGAGACAGTGATATCCTGCTGTTCACTATAAATTTTAGGATTAAAAATTGGGGAGAAATAAGAATATGCCCCATATCTGAGTACATGACTGAATCATACTTCTTTATAATGATGTTCTCATTACTAAAAGTAGTTTATGTGCTCAAAGAATTAGGATATCCATGGCTGGGTTATTTAAATCATTTTCTTGAACTTTCTTTGCTCCAGAACTCTGAATATTGGGCTGTGCTAGCTTAGTCCTCAGATGTCTCTTTTCAGTATAATCAATTCCTCAGTCTGGGATCTTTAAACTATGAACTGGAGATGCCTGGGCATCCTTACATCTATTTCTGGGAGGGTAGAAAAGATAGAGATTGATTTTTATAATATTTTTTTACTATCTTCATTCTCTCAGATACACACTTTTCTAATAGCAAGATGGCACATGATATCCCAACAGATTGAAAGCAGAGCAGATATTAGAATGCTTCTGACTTTTATTAAGAGAACCATTAAATATATTTATTTATATAAACACATATTTTCAAGCAATTTAAGCAAACACTTTTTTTCTAGTTTTTGTCTTGGAAAGCAATTATTATTTTAAAAATATTCATGTAAAAGGCTTATTACTGTTATTTCAAAATGAATTAATAAATCAGTATTTGGAGAAATTCTGCTTTAATTTTTAGTTGTGTATATTAACAGAAAAAAATCCACATAAGCAAATGTCCTTCACATTTCTGAGTAAAGGAGTCTGGAGGTCAAAAATGTTTGAAAATCAGTGACATTCAATTGCAAAGCTTTTAAATACAAACTTATAACTGTGACAACAGAATTCATACTAATTTCAAGTGTCGCCACTCCCTGTATCAGAATCTTTCAGTCTTCCCTATATATATAAAATAAAATTCAAGTTCCTTTTTGTAACCTATAAGGTCATGAGAAATTTGGGCTTTGCCTCAATCTACAATGTATTTATCACCACCTGTTCCCTGTGCTTTTGCCACACTTTCCATCTAAGTTCTTCATCAAATATATGAAGAACAATCTCATACCAACAGCTTGCAAATCCTACTACCTGATATGCTTCCCTATATGACTTGCCTCTTTACTTCACTCCAGTTATCTCATTAAAGGTTCCCTATAGGAAAATTTCCCTGACTACCCATTATGGAAAGTTGAATCTGTGACTTAGTTACCTTGTCCTTCTTCACATTGTTCATAGACCTATCAGAAACTACAATAAATCAAAATATAAATTGTTTATGTTGAACCCCAACACCTCCAAAAAGTACAGGACACATTGTACTCCCATAGAAATCACTTACATTTTTTTGCACTATAAATATATGATCCTACAATCTTACTTTAAGGGGAGAATAATGTTTTAGATGTTTTCCCACAAAAGAACATTTATCTTAATTCCTGATTCAAAGAGACAACATGTCTAGGAAAAGAATTAATAACACTTGATAACTTATACCTAAGAGAGTTAATTGAAGTTTTATTATGGGAGTAGCACTGGAAATTTTTCTATGTTGTCTGAAAATAAACGCACTTTCTTTTTTTTTTTTTTAAGATTTATTTATGCATACAAGCACTGGGGTACAGGCCAGAAGTGTTGGGGGGGGTGAGAGGATTCACCACAGAGAGCGGGGAGCAGAACAGTCAGATCAACGGAAGTACACTGCCGAGGGGAGCAGCGGGCACAGCAGGAGAGGTCTGCCTCGCCATGTGGGGCCCCTCCCTGGCTGGCAGCTGGGATCGAACTCTCGTGCTGCAGTGGCTGCGGCTTGCTTCATAGTGCGAATAAACGCACTTTCAGTGCCTTAGATTTTCAATGTCTTACATAGAGCAGAAATAAATGTAGTCATCCAAAGGAAAGAAATGTTGTATAAACCAATATATAGTAGAGTAACAATAAAAAAATGTTAAATGTGTAACATTAACATCAGTTTTGTGCTGTATCTTGAGTTTAAAAAATCTCTTATTCAATCGATGGTTAATTGGTTGCTTACTACTCTGGATTATGCACTGGAGAGAAAAAGAAAAATTAATTATAGTCAGCAATCTGAAAAATAAAGTCTGTCAGCCAACTGGATACAACAGTTTTACAGAATAAACACAGTGAGTTCAGTTTGGGACACAACAAAATTGAAGTTACTGGAATGTCAAGGAGAAGATAACTCAAAAGGATGCTAGAATTAAGGTAGAGACTTTGGAGTAGGGAAACTGATTTCACAAACATTAGCATGAGAGTTGATGCTATTGTAGTGGCAGATATCACTTTAAAGGAATTGGTACACTGATACTGAGTCTTCATTTATTACAATTTTTAAAATTAGGAGCTAAATTTTGTAGAACATTCTAGACAGAAGACATTTTGCAGAATCACCTAGATGACTTTTTGTTGACATATACTTGATAAGCTTACCATGGACTTTGTGGATATCAATGTAAATGATTTCAACAACCGTCACATATGGTATTTTAGAATTTATAAACATTATAGTAAATTTTATTATATTTGAACTCCTCAAAAGAATTATTATCTGTTTTATGAAGACCTTCCTAAGTTTAAATGGCAAAGTCACAGGTCATTAATGTTTTCCTTTACCCTTTTGATGGTACATAATGTCAGTACTTTCAATGGAAACAATGTTATTTTTCTCCCTGCATTTTTTCTACATGTTGATTTGCTAACATTCTAAGAGCCATGATTTTAAAGATTATTAAACAATGAATTCCTTAAGTTTTGACTTTTTTTTTTTAAGAAATAATTTTGACTTGCCAGAATTGTGAGATTGTCATTGACTGGAAACTGCTGAAAACAAAATGAAAGAGTTCCATCAAGTGGTCATATACAGACATGGCAGTCCACACTTCATCAAATGGAGAGGAAGGCAATGTAGTTCAAGTATATATTTTTAAGAAACACAGAATTTTATTTCATGCAATATTGAAAATATAGATACGTTTAAAATATCGGTATTAACATTTTATTTCATCCACATTATTAAACTGAAACAGAAACAGTGACTGTATTTTACTTGTTTTCTAGTTTTTATTTTCTAATATTCTATATAGCAAAGCTTAAAAATGCATGGCTTTAATATTAATTTGTATGTCACAGTCACGTATGTAAATTAACATGCAAAGCAGAGGTTACACTATCCTAAGTATTGTGATCGTTCTGAAATTCAGAAACCAGTAACACAATTAAATCAACATATTTAAAATATGTTACTTGTAAATACAAAGTAAAGTCAATGCAGAGTATTAAAATGAATAAAATTAGTGATAAAATATCAATATACTTAACTTACTTCCTGTAAACCCTCAGTTTTTCTCAATACCTTACCAAGATGCATCTCCCTTGTGAAGGTGAGCCAAAAGGGCATCTCTCCTTATAAATTATAGTAGATTTAAAGGGTTATAGGTTCTTACCCTATATCAGAAAAGAGGAATAGCTTGTTTCTAATGGTTTATTTTGAGCCAATGGCTTATTATAATGGCTATAAATGCTAGTTCTATGTATATATTGCATATTAATATCTGTTTCATACTTTATCATGTAGTACTTCATTTGAGCAACCATTTATAGTATTTAATTAAAAAACCTTTCTGTCTATAGTGTTTCCTGCATTGTTTGGAAACAAAGCATACTATTATTGGGCAATATTAAATGGTGGTAGTTTTTTTTATATTAGCCCTATGAAGTCTCATTAATTTATTATCTAAACAGATTTAGAGATAGTGTGTATAGGCATTATGAACTATTGATGTGGTTATGATAGAAATTGTATAGTTTAGTACTTAAATATGAAGTTAACTGCACTTAAAATAAATAAAACTTTTTGGTGAAGATTCCATTATTTTATCTAGTCATTAGGAAGTAAAAGTGGTGGAAAATTTCACTGGATTAAGAGTTTAAATTTTTAATCAAATAATAAAACAAAAGTGGACAAACATGATGTTGCTATGATAATGACATGATCAGACATTTTTTCTTTGTTATCATCCTCCAATCTCATAATCTTTTGGACTTACATTTCTAGTTCTACCAGAAGCTATGAAAAAGTTAACATGATTACTCTACTTTCTCTCTCTTTATCATTACATTAGTAATAAAATAACCAAGCCTGATTTTAAATGCTCATATAATAGTAATAAATAAAAAACTTTTCAACATGGCAATAAACTGAACACTGAATATAAAGAGAGAGAGATGGGCCTCCCTGGTGGCGCAGATGGTTAAGCAACGCACTATAAAACAAACCACAGCCACTGCAGCACGAGTTCAATCTTTGCCGACAGCCAGGGAGAGGACCCACATGGCACCGCAGACCTCTCTTGCCTTGCCCACTGCTCCCCTCAGCAGTGTGTTTCAGTCAGTCTGTCTGTTCTGTTCCTGGCTCTATCTCTGGTGAATCCTCTCACCTCCCTGAACTCTGGCCTGTACCCCAGCTCTTGTATGTATAAATAAATAAATCTTTAAAAAAAACAGAGAGAGATGACAAAGTACATTTGGTAAAATAGAACCAATCAAGGAACAAAGATGTGGAGTGTACAGGAATTGTTTGTACTTTGTACCTATTTTCTGTGTATGGACTTATACCTAATAAAATAAGAGGAAATATGAATGAAAACTAAAATCTCTTTTAGGTCACTTAAAAGTAAATGAATACACTACCAATGTATTAAATAACTTCAGTATAGTAAATATACTTTAAAGACTTCTAATGCTGTTTCTGCACAATAGAAAATAAACACAGGAACAAAGATACTTCTTAAAGATACAAGAAGAAACGTTGAATAAAGAATGTGGAAAGCTTGTGGATGTATCTACACACAGACTTTGTAAAACATCAAAAATAAGTAATTAGGGGAAAAAGATGGTAATGAAAATAAATGCAACAGTAATCCTAATAAATATAAATGCATTTATTTTACACTCAAAGACTAAAACAAAAAACTAAAGCCAGCCTTATTCTACGAAAACAAAGGCATGGCAAAACTGGTAGACACAGGATAGAAAATCTGATAGGGTAAATTATTAGCCAAGGGTAAGCTGGCTGGCACATCTATAATATTAGATACCATATTCTCTAAGGCATATGATACTAGGAAGAACTGAAATGATCACAAAACAATGATAAATAATTAAATTTATAGAAATGATTGTAATGTTTGATATTCTAAAACTTGCCATCAAAATATATAGAGCAGAATGATATACAAGTCAGCAAACATATCACTTTAAGGACTAGACATTATCTTCATATAGACATAGAACTTCAAACAAAACTTGACTATGTAGAGAGACCATAAAGCAATAAACAGAAAAATCAAGGAATTATCAAGCAGGAATAAGTTATCAATTGTGTAAAAAAAAATAGATTTGGGATTCCAAGGGCATACTTACAACACACTAGAAATCTGTAAATACTGATAGTAAATAAACAATTTAAGACACAGAACTATAGAATAAACTCAAGCAGAGGTGCGAAAATTGTAATGACAACAAAAGATTAATGAAATAGCAAACATACAAAAGATTAACAAATCTAAAGACTAATTCTTATGTATTTTATATATGCATGTTTAATCTGCTCTTTGGTTATGAAAATGACTAGATTTTCAAATATATCTATAACTGTGTTTTATTTTTTCCATTTTAAAATTTACACAAAAGAATCTGTGAGGTCCATCTTGTTTTACTTAGTTTTTTTTTTTTACATAAAATGTTATTTTGAGACCTACTTGATTTATATGTATAGTGGCCTTGCTTATCACTTTTAACTATTAAACCTAGCGTATATAGACTAAATTTTATTCATTCATCTCCCGTTTGATCTATATTAACAATATTGCAGTGAACATCCAGGATTTTCCTGTAAATCTGTATTAGAAGGATCTGTTGGAAGAGGCATACCATCGTCTGTAAATGCTGTGAAATTATTTAAATGGCATTGATCAAGAAAATCTAATACTCTTCATTCACAATAATAATAACTACTGGATTGCTGCTTAATGTTCCTATAAAAGGTAGTCTTCAGAAATATTCAGGATTTTATGTTTTATTCAAATTGTATAATCTCCTCTATAATCCCTTGAATTATAACCCTTTATGAAAAGACTTTCAAGCTTAAATAAGACAGTATTATACAGTTTTGTTGACCTTGACTTTTAGAAACTTTAATTCTAATTAGCTTGCTATGGCACTCATTGTGACTGATGTGTGTGTGAATAATCTACTACACGCAGTTTATACAATTATGGACAAGTATGTGGATCGCTGTCTTAGCAAAAAGCATCCTGATAAAAGTTGAGTGACAGGTGGTGTTCAGATGCCACGTACTTGCCTACATTGCAATATGTATTCCCACGTCGTCAAAAATTTTTAGCATTGATTTTCCTTGTAAGAGGTGAAGGCAAACACTGGCACTACCACTGCTAAGGCCTGAGTTTGTTCCCAGCCAGGGAGCTGACCCACATGGCGCAGCAGACCTCTCATGTCTCACCCACTGCTCCCTGCAGCAGTCTATTTCAGTAGATCCACCTCCCCACTCTGGGGAGTAGATCTGCTCCCCACTCTGTCTCTGGTGAATCCTCTCACCACCCATACCGCTGCCTGTACCCCAGTTCTTCTATGCATAAAAATCTTTACAAAAAGTTGTTAACCAAAATAGATACTTCTGAGATTAAGAGAGGCCTTAAGAATAAACTAGGACCTGTTTTATATAGGAAAGACAAATAATGGATGGTATCACTTATAGATACAATATAGAAAAATAAATTAAAGGGGCAGATAAATCTAACTAAAAAAAACTGACCTCTGAAAGCTGATTGTGGAATGAAGCCAACTTGAGGGAGAGACGAAGGATGGGGAAGGGGATAAGAACAAAGAAGGGAGGGAGCACGATGGTCTATGATGGTAGATTAAGGGTTTTTTGGTGGCGGTGCTCTATGACAACGTCTACTATAGAGTCCTCCATGGTGGTGCAGTGGGTTAAGCAACACACTATGCAGCAAATAGCAGCCACAGCAGCTTGAGTTCTATCCTGGCCACCAGCTGGGAAAGTAACCCACATGGTGCAGTAGACCTCTCCTGTCACACCTGCTGCTCCCCTCAGTAGTGTGTTTCGGTTAATCTGCCTGTTCGGTTTTCCACTCTCTGTCTAGTGGATCCTCTCAACCACCCCACCCCCACACACACCTCTGGCCTGTACCCCGGTTCTTGTCTGCATAAATAAATATTTTTAAAAAGCAATGTCTACTATAGTAACAATTATGTAAAGCACTATTAACTCAATAAATATTTAAAAATAATTTGAAAAAGAAAAAGAATAAATCAGGACTTGTGTCTACTAAGTTTCACTTAGTTTTAATAGCAAAAAAAAAACAAAAAAACAAAAAAAACTGAATTGTTAAGAAGTTAGTAGGTTCTAATCCCCAGAGGCTACTTTGCCTGTCCTTTACAGAGCCAGAGGAACAGCTGGCCCCTTCCTATACATTGTGATTGTTAAGAAAGTAGCATTTGTTAAAATGAGCAAGAACCTGCTGCCATTGAAGGTGCTCTAAGCAAGAATCTGAAACAAATCATTCTCTTTGGCTAAGAAACAGATGGAAGATGACAGTCAAGGAAAGGAATCTTAATTTTTCACTCACATTTTACACTGCATTTCTTACTGGCCAGAAATTGCTCTGGCAGAACTCAGGCTGTTTTCTTTCTTTTTTTTTTTTTTTCCTGAAAATTCATGTACCTTAAAGTATTTTGAATGAAACGGAATACAAATTACCTGAATACGAAATACATACTGCCATTTGTGTACCTGACTTAATTCTTTATGTAGATTCCCTCTTAACACGTTTGGCCTTCATTTTACCCTTTCCCTAGTAAATTATTTTGAGTAAAAAAAGATGGGCATGTACTGAAAATCACTACCGTCAGGGACATATTCTGTGCCTAAGTGTGCTAAGGTGAAACTGAGTTCCTATAGGCATAGACAAGTCCCTTATAAAATCTGGGCAATTTATGCCATTTTTCAAAATTATATTTCAATATGGGTCACAGCATGAAGACTTTGTCTATCTAAGTTTGTTACTCTTTTCCTAAAAAAATTGAGATAATGCCAATACTAAGTAAAATAACCCATATAAATATATTCAGTAATCAGTCTTCCTGTAAGCCAGGATAGAACTGAAATTCTCTCTCCAGGTTCTGTATTTAAAGTGTATTTATCAAAATGACAGAAATTTCATATAAATGCCTGAGGCAGGAAAATACCAAATATTTTCCTTGTGAATTAATACCCCAGTTAAGCACTGATATGTTGATATATACTGATATAGTTTATATGCCAAATCTTGTTCATGTATAGTTCATGAATAGATTCAGTATTTTAGTACAAAGGCTTTAAATATCAAGTTCAGTTGAGTTCTCATATCACACTTTTCTTGAATTCATCCTACAAGATAAAGTTGTTCATCTAAAAAGCACAGTCTGTCTCTAGCAGATGCATGCCATAAAAAAAAAATCACTTAAATTTTCCTTGTTTAATTCTCTCATGCTATCATGTATGAATTCATGTTTACTATAATAAAGATCCAAGCTAATAAAATGGGCAATAAATTTATTAATGTAATAATCACAATGCTGTTCATTCCTATGTACTCAGTACTGGTTATTATCCTGTTTTATTTAAACCACAATTCTGATTTTGGACAAATAACCACCTGCAAGAAGTGATTCTCTCATTTTTGCTCTATGCTTTCAATTAATAGGAAAAAATAAGATTGTGTGTGTAAAATTCTTATAAAAACAAAAATGTCAATAGACAATAGATTTTGGGACTTTAGAAGATAAAATATTTGGGATTATTAGCAGAGAAATATTGATTAAGAGTGGTTTGGTTGATTTGAAAGTCATCTTCTAGAGCTTTATTCTCAGGTTGCATGCAACTTGAAAATATCTCACATTAAAACTGCTGCCTAACTTGTCACCTGGTTTTAATCCAATGCACAGAACTAGAAGGCTTTTAAACAAATGGATCATGTGCACCATCTGTCCATTTTGTGTTGCATAGTAAATTTCATATTAAAATGCCTTTTCCCCACACTGGAATACTAGAAATTTGCTCTTTCTTAGGCTGACATATAATTTAGCCTTTAATAGAAGTTAGTGGCTAGAGTTGCATGAAATATTATAATATTTAAATGATAAGTTATCTAAAAATCGCAAAATCAGACACTATTCCTAAGGGACTGAAAATATTTTTGAAGTAGATTTTTCACCTTAATATTTACATGTCTCTTTTTTTTCTAACTGCAACTTGAACTACATGTATAACACAAATTACAATTCTAAATTTTGTTAGATATCTTTAAAATACATATGAGGGCCTCCCTGGTGGCACAAGGGGTTAAGTGTCAGCACTATGAAGCTAACCACAACCACTGAAGCACAGTTCTATTCCTAACCAGGGAAGTGACCCACATGGCACAGTAGATCTCTCCTGTCTCTCCCACTGCTCCCTTCAGCAGTGTATTTCAGTAGATCTGCCTGTTCAGCCCAGACCTCTGGCCTACACCCCAGCTCTTGTATATATAAGTAAAATAAATATTTAAAAATAAAATAAATATGATATATAAACATATTTTATATATCATATTTGAATATAAATACATGTAAGCTCCTCTAGCCTCTTAAAATGTAAGTGCTTTCATAAAGGTGTATTATCCTATTAGCCATTTATAATTTGTCCAACATGGACAATATAAATCTGAAAATAATGATGAAACAGGTAATGAAAAAGTTACTTAATGTTGTTTTTAATTCTAATCTATTACAAATGTGTAAATTTACAGGAAAGGGAAACCAGGACCAGAATATGACAGATTTATACACGTTGAGTACTTAGGCTAACACAATGCATAGGGGTAGAGATTGAAACATCTCAGCTATAAACACATTATTACTCCATTTATTACATTATTACATACATACTTATGTATACTCCAAGTGTGTTCTTGGTTTTTTTTCCAAATGAAGAAACTGCAGATTGGAGAATTTACATAATCTCAAAATACTTTTTTAACATTTTGTTAAATTTAGACCTACTTATTCACTTTGCTTATATAGAAAAACTTACAAACACTTAATAAATCACTTTACCAGGCACAAGTACCATGATCCATGACCCCAGGGCAAAATTAAATATACCTATTATCAGCAAAATACATTGCTGGCAGACTACCAATAACTACTTACAGAGTTAATTAAAAACTAATGTGAAGGAAATTGATCCTGTCAAATAGTTGTATATTTTATTTTATCAAGTTTTGTCATGCATGAACCAAAGAAGACGTGTACATTAAAATGTTGTTTCTCTTTCAGAGATTGATAGATATAATATTATCTAATAAATTGCATTTTAATACACTAGAGACTACAGTTATACTATATGTTCTTTTAAACATCACTTTCACCTTAATGATATAGCTAAATATTTTATTCAGCAAGGATAATACACTTTATATTTATAATTGCTAAAACATGCCACTTCCAGAATTATGACACAGAACTCATTACACACAGGCTTTACTTTAGAATGAATGCATGTTGGCCGTCATCCGAATTTATGCTTCCCAAAGGACTAGTTCACTCACTCTAGGTAGATAGAGAGTGAAATTCACTCTTGATGAATTCAGATTCTCTGGCAAGAGTTGTACTGCCACTAATTAATTAAAATGGAAATTAAAGAATCCTAAATAAAAACTACTTTCTAACTGAAAAACTGAAGTTTGAATTAAAAAACTACTTCCACAGAATTGGTGATGTCATTCTACCAAGTCACTGAGCTATAGTACTGAAAGGACCTAACTAAAAACAGTCCTAAAATTTCGCCAAGGAACACAATGTCCACACATATGCCACCTTGAAATTTGTTCCAGAACTTTCTCTTCCTTTGTTTTTAATTATCTTAAGTTCAATTCTAAGCTCCACTTGCATTCCTCTAAGACTTCCCCTAAGTCAGTATTTTTTAGTGTCCACTTTCAGAGTACATCTAGTAGCTTAGAAATTTAGGGACTCATCTTTTATCCAAACAAGCTCTAGGATGCATTTGTGGCTGAATTTTTTTAAAACAAGTTCAAAATTTCAAAGTATGCCATGTCTGTTTTGTTACTAATGTGATATTTGCATCAAATTTTTATAATGCAATTTTTTTCAAACTACGATTTCAATAATCTACAAGTCCATGCTTATAAGAAGGCAGTTGTAGTTAAGTTCATTCCAACATCTTCTTCCATAAATCATTCCATACATTACCACAGATCAACAACAGGAAGCTACTTCTTCATCTTCTTTCAGAATCTTCATAAAATTAATCACAAAGATAAAACTGTGCTTCTAAATTCTTGTTTCTTTAAAAGTCATTTTGAGAATATATTCAACCCAAGGTTAGCATCTGGTCAACACAGTAAATCAGACCTACCTAGGTAGGTAGGTCTAGGAACAGTAGCAAAACATTTGCAATTTATACCATATGGCTTTCAGCTCAGTAGGGCCAACTCACTGTGTTCAATATCCCTAGGGAAATCAGGCTGTTTGGAGGTCATGAATGTTAATTTGAAGCCTCTGGGACAATGACAAGAAGTTCACAGCATGCCAACGTGAGTCATACCTCCAGCTGAGTGGTAAACCCCTTCATCAGGGGAGGAGGAATTGTTCATTTTGAGCCTGTACTTTGTTACAGGAACAGGGACACAGGCAGAGCTACCATTGCTGCCTTCACAGAGCAGGCTGTGATAGATATGCAGGTCCTGACAATGCCTTTGTGAAACACCCCACTGATCCCCCCATAATTATAAAATCCAAATCCCTCTCCATTGTCTCCCTGAATGACCCAACCTGGCCCACTCTCCCTTGGGTTCACACAGTCCCAAATATGCCAGGTTTGTAGGTTGACATCTTATTAATTTTTAAATTCACTTTTATAGAAAATGTTCTCAAATATGCAAGTGCAAGTGCAGATCTCCAACTAAATAACTCAATTCCCATGCATCTTTCCTGAGATTTTTGAATGCCAGTGAAAAATTACACCACATGTAAAGGACACAGGAGAAATTAGTCATCCATGACTGGCAAAAGAAACATGTAAAACCTAAAGCTTCTTTTCAACAAGTACACTAATTTTCAGTAAAGAATGAAGAGAATGACTACCTCACAAATAACAAATACAATGCATTCGAAGATTAAAATGTTAGAAATAAATTTCCTTCTTTTGACTACTGATGAATATGGTATGATAATATACAGAGGTGTAAACTTATACCCTTAAAAGACATACCATGTTGTAAACCAATGTTGCCTCAATAAATGTAATTAAGAAAATATTCATGAACTTTTCTGGAATACAAAAATGCCAGCAGCATCCAGCATTCTTATCCATTTACATTTTTTCAAACTATATGAGGGGAAAATTCTTTGAATATTATCCATGAATAGAAACAAGGAAACCATATGAAATTAGATTATGCTTCATGCTTGGGAATTCTGAGACTTGATATCCTAAAGAAAAAAAAAAAACTATTGTGATGTTCCACTAATTTCCTTTGCTATTCAGAAAAGTTTTAAAAATATAGGCAACTTGATGTTGGACATAGTAAAGGGATGTTTTTAGGGCCATAATAAATCTCTAGCACCTGGGTAAGAAGAAAAATATCTTCTGTTAATGAAAGATATGCGAAAATAGTAAAACCATAACATTCTATGGAACTGATGACCAATATCAAACCAATATCAAACCAATATCAAAATCCTGACTATTGTTCTTCTTTCTCAATCCAAGCTAACAGAAACATCATACTGTACCAATCTCCAAAAGTCAAGCATAAAGACAAAATGAGTGTACCCAGATATGGACAATCAAACACTATAAACTTGATGTAGAAGAAAACATGTTTGGTGACTTTCTGAATTACCATCTGGAAATATATTGTTTTATATGCTAACAAGAAAGACTATAGGGAGAAAAGCATCATGTTCTCTAAGGGGTATCCATCATCATTGGAGGTATTCCTTAGGATAAAATCAGAAATTTATAATATGAATAAAAGCTTGAAAATTTCATGCTGCATGGCTTTGATTGGTATGAGTTGTTACTCAAGTTTTTGTTGTATGTGCCCTCATAGAAGCACCTGGAATTTACAGGACCTTTCACAAGAATTTTACTATTTTTCTCATGCTAGGTATGACACTGTGGTTGCTATAAGTACAATAGGTGGTGGTGTTATTGTTAGTACTAAGCCTTTGTTATTTATCCCAAGCTGCATTTTAAGAAGTCAAATCATCTCATCCATTTAACTGTGCTTTCCTATAAAAACATAATTATCAAAAATTAAAGCAAGGATTATCTCACTATGAATAGAAATTAGTACTGGTTATAAATTCTATGAACAGCAATTATAAAAGTTATTGACCTACTGCATTATTTTAGTGTACTTGTTGAAAATAAGCTTTAGTTTTTATGTGTTTCTTTTGTAGTCAGGAATGACTAATTTCTCTTATGTCTTTTACATGTGTTGTAATTTTTCACTGGCATTCAAAAACTCAGGAAAATGCATTGGAAATTGAGTTAACAATGTTATAAACACACCATGCCAAAATTATCTCTGAATTTAATTGGTGAGAGCTTAGAGTCTAATCCACCTTCAAAAAAGTCATGAGTAGACTTGAATTACAGAATATTTGCAGACATTTGACAAATCAGTTATTTCCTCTCTGTAGAGATAACCCTAATTCAGGCTTCAGAGACTCATGTTTCTAAATCTGGAGCAAAATTGAATCATGAAATACTTTTCAAGACTTATTTTAGAAGTAATTTATCTCTTAACTTTAAGCTCTTCCCAATTAAATTCAGAGATAATCGGCATGTTTGTGTTTATAATATTGTTTATAAAAAATAAATGACTGCACTTTTACCCTTAGCCACACAACTGAAAAAAATCCCATTGCCCACTTAAAACAACAAAACATAAGGATCTTCTATGCCTAATGCTAATGACAGGAGCACCAAGGTATAGATCTGTGACGCTTTGCATTCAAGGTAGCAAAGTAATTCTGTGTCCCTCAGCAAATAATATACAATATATACACAATAATATTTTATTCTTTAAATGCTTAATTAAATGAATTTTGACAAATGTTTACAGTAGTGTAGCAACCACTTCAGTGAACTATGGAAAATGTTTATCACCTTACAAAGTTGTTTTGTGCCCCTCAGCAACTAATGCTCAGCCCCCAAGCCAAGCCCCTGAATGTTCTGATCATATTTCTCCTTGTAATTGTGTCTATCTCATAATTATGTAGATGAATCACATACTACATAGGCTGATTTCTTTCACTTAACCTAATGCTTTGGAGATTCAACAAGTTTTGCACAAATTTACATTTGTTCATTTTCATCATGGAGTAATATTCTATTTGAATATCTATTTACCAATGGATAAACTATTATTTACAGCTTTTGGCTGTATGTCTAAACAACTGCCTTGTCTGTAAAATGTTCTTATAAGGGAAATTAAAGATTTTCCCATAGGAATGCAAGGGTTGTAAGCCTGACTTCATAGTGTAATTTTATTAAATGAAAATAAATTTTCATTAAAATGTCTACAAGTTATTTGCCCTTTTTGGAGCTACTTTGTGTGTGTGTGTGGGGGGGGCTACCTTTATAATACAACAATAAGAAACTGTAAGAGTCCGTCTTTGTATTTCCACACGGAAAGAAGTTGAGGACAACAGTACATCTGTGGCTAGGGCCACTATTACTTCTTTAAGTGTGTGCTGTCTTAGGTATCCCTGGTGGTGCAGGGGTGAAGTCTCACAGTATCAAGATATCCACAGCCACTGCAGCCTGAGTTAAATCCCCAGCCAAGTAGCTAACCTACATTGCACAGCAGACACCTCACCTCACCCGCTGCTCCCCTCAGCAGTGTATTTCAGTAGATATGTTTGTTCTACTCCCCACTCTGCCTCTGGTGAATCCTCTCATATATACCATCCCCCCACCCCTCCACCTCTGGCCTGTATAGTGCACTGATTTTATTACCAGAGGGCACAGTATGGAGTGTCAGGAACAGTGGTCATAGAAACAGATTTTTTTAATTTATTTATTTATACACACAAGAGCTGGGGTAAGGTCCAGAGTCGCGTTTGGTGAGAGGAATCACCAGAAACACAGTAGGGAGCAGAACAGACAGATTGACTGAAATACACTGCTGAGGGGTACAGTGTGCGAGGCAGGAGAGGTCTGCAGTGCCATGTGGGTCCCCTCCCTGGCCACACTAGCGCTGCTGAGGTTCACAGTGTGGTGCTCAAGCCGCTGGGCCACCAAGTAGGCCCAGAAAAGAACTACTGCTTGGAAAACAATGCAGTCCTGTAGGTATCTGAAGGGATGGACTATGCAGGAAGAAAATGGGGAAATGGTAGAGAGTGCAGTGTCTACCAACCTGCTGTGCAGTGGCTGAAGTGCTTCACAAAGACCTCAAGAAAGTCAGGATATGGTACTCCATAGAAAGCCAGAGGCCATAGTGCCTCCTGGTTTTTCATTTTTGTTGCTTTAAATATTAATATCTGTGTTGGTTTCCTGGGGCTGCCAGAACACAGTGCGAGGAGCTGAGTGGCTTAACCAACAGAAATGTCACACAATTCTGCGGAAAATGTATCAAGGACTTGAGACTTAGTTTGTTCTGAAAAGAAAAAAAAATCTGTTCCATGACTCTCCCCTCGCTTCCTTGGGCAATCCTTAACTTGTAGATGGTGTTTACCCTGTGTCGTCTTAATTTTTACATAAGGAATTTAAAATGGGGAGTGATCAAAGTAAAAATTACAATTTTTTTTTACAGGGACCTCACTGACTTTTCACTTATTTTTTTAAATGAAGTACCATTATTTTATCTTGTTATTTTTAACACAATATAGAATGTCTCTCCTTAGGTGGGGCCACGATAGTTCTCCCGCCACCAATGTACCCATAGCCCTGCACCATCATCCACTGTGCTCTGCCTGACCTGTTTTCTCTCCTCCCCATCCTCCTGGATGCTTCGGATCTATGATCAGTTTTCAAGGGTAGGTTTTCAAGTTTGTCTTTAACTGAGCCTTTGTTTGGTTTGTCTATGTTATACCATAAATGATTCCATACAGTATTTATTTTTCTCCTTCGGGCTTATTTTATTTAGGATATTCTGCCCTCTATCTTATATTAAAATGTTTGGTGATCTCTTATCTCAAAAAAACTAGGACAGACTAAAGACTGTGCTTTAGTATTTTCAGTCCCAAATTAAATTATTTTGTTGGATATACTTTGCACTTATTTTGCTGCTAACCTAAACCAAAGATATTATTTGTACATTATAATCATTTTTTTATTTGCATTTCAGTTATCTTGCAACTTTTTCAGTTATACCTCAAGTTAAAAAAAATATTCCAAAAATCTTCAAGATACTTAGCTGGTGTACTGCATCAAATCTTAGGGATATTGCACAGCACCTAGGCACAAAGGAAATGTTTAAAACAAAAGATCACAGTTTGTACTCTTGGCTCTGACACTTACCAGTTATTTAACCTTGAATAAATCACAAATTCACTCCAGAGACTAAAAGATCAGAAAAAGTTAATCAGATCCATCTACACTCCATTTTAAGGTGGCTCCTTAATAGGGAAAATACATCCTCCTATTATGGAAAATAGAGCAAAATACATTAAATCATTACTGATCCCCAAAAGATAAGCTATGATTATGCTATAAATATATAATACCAGCTCCATGACAAATTGGGAAATTAGTTCCTCACATGTCTCTTTCACTCTTTACTATTTTTTTTGTCATACAGGAAGGAAATTCTGACATATCCATTTGCAACATGGACGAATCGAGGATTTTACAATAAATGAAATAAACCAATCACTGAAAATAAAGAAAAGCCTCTAACAATGTTCACATAGGTGAGGTACTTAGAAGAGTCAAATCATAGAGAGTAGAATGGTGGTTTCCAGGGTCTTGGGGTAGAGAAGTATGGGGAGTCACTGTTTAATGGGTAGAAAATTCAGTTTTGCCAAAAGAATAGAGTTCTGGAGATAGTGATAATAG
Source organism: Galemys pyrenaicus (assembly GCA_019455555.1). NCBI lineage: Eukaryota > Metazoa > Chordata > Mammalia > Eulipotyphla > Talpidae > Galemys > Galemys pyrenaicus. Next base: position 3,600,285 of record JAGFMF010011629.1, read on the forward strand.
TTACAAAGAATATCAGTGTACTTAGTACTATTGAACTGCACACTTAAAAATTATTAAGATAGGGGCCTCCTTGGTGGCGCAAAGGGTTAAGCACCACACTATGAAGCATATGTAGCTACTGCAATATGAGTTTGATCTCTGGCCAGGCCCACATGGCACAGCAGACCTCTCCTGCCTTCCCCGCTTCTCTCTTAAGCAGTGTATTTCAGTTGATCTGTCTGTTCTGTTCACCACTCTGTCTCTGGTGAATCCTCTCACCCCCACACCTCTGGCCTGTATCCCAGTTCTTGCATGCATAAATAAATAAATCTTTTAAAGAATGGTTAAGATAAATTTTATGTCTATGCATATTTTGCCACAGTAAAATATTTTCAAAATAGATTTCATATGGAGAGAGTTTTGCATAGTTATCATTCTTCTGTCCATTTGTTATTAGTCCATTTGTTATTACTAAAGAATTAGTAAGTACTAATTCTTTCATCATCCCAAAGCAGGTAGGAACTATGATAGCAAAAGGAGTAGGAGAGTTTAAAGTATCAGGTGTAGTTAAGAATTCCATAAAAGTTACTGTTAAGACAGCATATGTAAGGAAAAATGTATTATTACATGAACAATATTTTTTCATAATAGTATATAGTTAACATTCTATTGGTGTTGTGAAACAAAATTAAAATGACCTATGTATGTATATGTATTTTATGTGATTGAAGTAAATGACTCCAAATAAATATGCAGATAACAACAAGGAATTTGATAACTTTGGTAATATAGAGCCTTGCTTAAATTAGCCAGTATTACATTTATGTTTCAAGTGTCATGTTTGTAAAATAAACCAATACAATCTATAAAACACACTACTAATTAAGCCAAAATCATTGCAGATAACCAAATTCTTCCAGTTTTCTTAGAAAGAAAGGCAGTATTTTATGATGAACAGGCATAGACTACAGTCAGATTGCGGGGGCTGGAAGCCCAGCTGTGTGAATTGGCCAGTTAACTTCTCTCTGCCTCATAAAATTTCTTGGGAAATTGAATGTGTAAATGTAAGGACAAAATAGACGTACACATGTACACAACAGTTCACAGCACATAGCAACCCAAAAATAGCTATTTTACATAATTTTTTATTTTACCCTACTGAGCTATATTAAATGAATTGTGTTCATCTCAGGGTAAATGACTGCAATATAAGAAAATTAAAACATGCAACAAATTTATTGAGAAAGACGGTCTTGCATAGTACTGAGTATTTAAATGTTCTCAGCTCTCTCCAACTAGTATTAGCTAACAACATATTTTGAGATCCTAACCTATTATATAGTCATTTTCTAATCATGCATCCAAAAACTCAGATGAAGGGAAAATATGCCTAGGATTCCTTACAATTAAAAATAAACAAAATCACCATGCTGAGCATTTCATTTTTTCATACTAATTTTAATAACTAGGGAGAAAGAGAAATCAACATAATAATTATTTTATAAATCCATTCAAGCTATGAGATTTTAGAGTCTATTTGTATCTGCTCAGGAAAGTACTGTTGATCCATGCTTTGGAAGAAAACACTGCACCTATGCAATATTACAGAAACTTTGCAGTATCCTTTACCAAATTATACTCTCATTATCAGTGGTGTATCAAATGGTAGTTCTGCCATTTCCAGATGAGCATAATTAAGGACCCCAAGATGAGAAAACTTTAAAGATTTACTACTACGTTTGGAAAAGTACAGCAGAATCACTGTATCAGTGATCAAGGATCGGCAGAGTTATTATCTAATCAGAGTAGCTGTGCCACCAATACGACAGGACAATTGTTAATAGGTAATTAAACATTTGAGTTTTTGTACTATTTACAAGTTTTATTGTATCTTAGGTTGCATAATTGCAACTATCTTGATGCAGATAAAGAACTGACATAAGCTTTTTAATGAATAATTTACTATATCTCAATATGTCTACCCCTGGGATGATCATTTTTAAACATTTATTTGGAGAACGCAGAGTGAATATTATCAGTGAGACTGGCCAGGGCTTCAGCAGAGCATGAAAGCTGTTAATATTATATTATTATACCTGGTTTATCCCCAACCTATCATGAAGAACGCAATTCAAGGTGTGTAGGATATGATGTCAAATATTAGATACTGACAACTCAGTCCTGAGTCTTTTAATTTTTCTCTGATTTTACAGACTTCATTGCCATCTTTACATTGCAGATAACATACATGGCTACAAGTTTATCATAACTTTACTTCAAAGCTAACAAATTTTTTTAAATCTATTTTTGGGATGCTTTTACACATTTCGTTGTGCCAGTCTATAATATATACTTTCCTTTCAAAAAAATGTGCTTTTTAATATGTGCCAACTAGTAAAAATTGCCATCTGGTCATATTGAAAGCAGTTCTTCTCTCTTTTTCATTTCACTTCACCCTGTATCCTCTCAGAATCAGATTCTTCACATAGTTCTAAAGCTTTGACCCAAGGTCAGAGTGAAGTAAAAGAGTGCTCGTGTTGTTTATCTAAGTAAAAATGCTGACTCGTGTATACTCTACACTATTGTACACTTAAGCTTTCTTGTTAAATTAAAAATTGGAATCTAAAACATCTAGGGCAACCTTTTCCTGATTACTGATGATAAAATGATTTTGTTTGACTCGACTGTATTTCTATTGCATTAGAAATGCACTGCAATATAACCTTCCTCACATCACAGGCACTGTGGAGTATCTGATTTTTAACTAGAAAACATTTCAATCAAATTGCATCTTAAATTAACTAATTCTATCATTTCTAGAATAACCATTGAATACCACTTACAAAAGGTCGTAAGACCTGCTTTTCTCTCCTAATCTTAAATTCTGAGAACTTACATAGGTACATTAAAATGCTCTTAAGCTGATTGGATTTGCTGGCAAGGTTGAAAGGTGACTAGCAGACAACTCTACAGTTGAGTATCAAAAGTGTGAGCAACTTTTATATTCAACTATAGAGAGAAGATAATACCAGTAACTTACAATACGAAGCACAAAGTGTGGTTGAATTTGCAGAAGCAGGGTAGCAAAATACTGGGACCCATATTCTATTACTGAAAGAACTACATTTTAAGAATTAAAAATTAGCTTACTTTATATGATCATTTGTCATGGTGCTTATTTAACATTAATGTAGCAGTGAATGTTTAACAATGAAAATAATTTATATAAGCTTCATACATAGTAGGCATATCATACCTAGAGCCTGGTGAGTTATTATTTGATAATAATAAATAACATTTTTGAATACACACCATGGAACTAATGTTGACTTTTAAGAATTATGCATGATGGATCTAATCTTCTCAATACCCTTGGGATACAGACAAGCAACTTTTCTATTGGATAAACTGAAGAAGAGAAGTGTTGAATATTTTCCAGGTCTTTCAGTTCCTAAGTGACAGAGTGAGTATTAAAACACATGATTGTTTGATATCTCTGCCCAAGTTCTTCACCAGTAGTACATGCTGACTCTGAAATGTTACTGAAAGAAAAGGGTACTTATTGTCAAAGATCTTATATTCAACTGAAAATGATGCAAGCTTATAGCAAATATAATATTCAGTAACTGAAAGGTATGCCTAGTATTTGAATTACTTTAATATCAAAAATATTTATCATCCTAGTTTTATTCAGAAAATTGTATTGTATTTGAAAACTTCACATGAACATAGTATATGAAAAAGTTCTAATTAAAGTGAAAGAGAATATTAATTTATTTTCATAGATGACCAGTCTACAATATAGATTAATAATAGCCTTTCTCATTAATGTTTATTCCTATGCTTATCACTTTAAAATAATGAGACTATTAGAAATAAAGCTATCAGTATAAGAAATAAAGAATCAGTATAAGTATCTCTAGTGCACTGAGACATTTTCTTTTTATTAAGGTCAGAAATGATCATGTTCAGCCAGATCCAATTTGGGTCTAAGTGAATATCAGTGCTTTGAGTCTTCCAGTTTATCATTGTAAATATGCTATATATAATTCATGTCAGTAGATTTTTAGATGCAGGCTAGCTTTGAGAGCCTTCAGTAGAGAAACTTACTATATTTTGTTTGAAAATAAACCACTACTTCTTGATGATGGGTACTGGTGCTTAGAGTATGCCCAAAATTAAAGATGAGAAAGATCCAAGATAAAACTTTTTCATCTACTTTTATTTGTTACATCAATGTGTTTACAGTTCAAGTAAGTATGACATGCTTACTAAGCAGGAGGAAAACTATAAATAAATTACATGTAGTTTCAAGCTATAAATCAAATCCAAACATTTCCATGGAAGCTTTTAAAAAAGGTTAATAGAATAAATAATAATCAGTAGACCTGGATACCCTAGAGGAAATTCATATCTTTTTATATTTTTCAAGGAGTAACTTTATTCTGAAAGTAGAAGAGGAGAGGGAGGCTTATGTTCCACTTAATCTCAAAGTTTATTTTATGCTTTCTGAGATTTCATTTGATAAGAGAAATGTAGTACTTTACAAAGGCTTTAAGATTTTACAGTCTTAAGTCTATGATAACAAAGCCTTTACCCTGTCATTTGGCATTTGGAGACTTTTTTTATTGATAAGATTTTTTTAATATATATTTATTACATTATCCTTCATATTTATACAAGGTACGTTTTTCATCTAGCTGTCAGTATAAAAATTCTGCTGCATTATTAATCAGCTGTGTACAGATTTACAAATAGTCATTTATTGTTTTTAATTATTATCACAATTTAGTATCTGTTTCTAAGATTCCAATAAAACAGAATTTCTCTTAAAAAGTTTATAAAGCAAAATTAACTCAAGATAGGATTAAGTAACATGAGTTCTGTAAGTGAGATGAAAGGAAATCCACATCAGTCTACAAATTATCTACTTTAGATGCAATTTTATGGTGATGCACAAAGCTGGACTTTCAGTGGTGAAAGTGATGTGATATATATGTGTTTATTGTTATAATACAGTGTTTCTTCAATAGTTTTTAAATAAAACAAAAAATTAAAAGGATGAATAATACTTTTTTTTAAAGTTGACAAAAAATGTATAGCTTTCAAGACTTAGGAAGAAATGAAATATGTGATCATGGTGATGATTTGAATTTAATATTCAAGCTAATAAGAGTATATAGACATTGAAGAAAGGCAGGAAATAAGCACCTACTTTATTTTGGACACCCAAAAGGCAAGGAATTTTTATACTTTATGTCCTCAGTCGTCATTGATAACTCTAAAAATTATATATAAGGAGAGAATTTTCACTCATTAGATCAGAGTGCACGGGAACCCGTCCTCAGAACTACTCTCCATTTCTAGATAATTATCAGAGGAATTTATTGTCTCCTGAATTTCACCCATTCATATTCTGTCCAAACTTATCTCAAGCAGGGTTTTGAATCCTACTTCCTCCTTATCTCTGGAACAAATAAATTGTTCCACTATTCTTTCTGTCTTTCAAGTAGCTATGATAATTAGCATACAACTAAATAATAAAAAAAATGGTATGTGTGTATGTATTTTTCCATGGAAAATGGTCTCACTCATCCTCCATCCTTCTACAGTTACTGTCCAACACCTTTCCTTTCTTTATAAGATCGTTTAATAGTATATCCCAATTCATAACTCCCTTTCTTTTGCAAGCATTCTTTCAAGCCCATCTTTCCCTCATGCCTTCATTTCCTCCTTCCACCTAAGTTTCTTATATCAATGTCACTAGATAACTGTATCAAGTCAGTGTCACATTCAAGTCCTTATAGTACTGTTTTATATGTGTGTGTGTTTAGATTTTTTTATTATTTTTTATTATGATCTGTAACAAACAACCTGACCCAGTTGTTTTCAAACAACCCTTCCCCTTGAAATATTATCTGAATATCACCTATTTGCTTCTTCTTGGGGCATTTCTTCTCATTGATCTTAGTTAAGGATATTTTTGATGATTTTCTGCATAGCCTTACAACTGCTTTTAATGTAGAGTATGTCAATATTTTCAAAAATTGTAACATATGTGATATAAGGCTGTAATACTTGCTTTGCTTTTTACATTGTAGTCATCCTTCCAGAATGTTGGTATTAAGTTAGTGTCTTTAAACTGTCAAATTCAATGAGAAAATGTTAAAGTAACCATAATAATTTACTCATAACTTTCAGAATCTTTTTGGCTGTATAAGAGATTGTCTCATTGCTTACTAAAACTAAAAGTAGGAAATAGTGGAAACAGTCAATAACAGACTGTAATACATGATGTAATTAATCTTTGTCATTCTTCATCTTTTCTATCTTTGGAGTTTCATGCTGATATGTATATGGCAATAGGATAACTCAACACTTTTCAAATGTCTTTACACACATTTATTGAATTTAATTAAATAGAACAAGCATACCTCATCATTTATTCAGATAAATATAATTCCTTAAATTTTAAGTGACCCTAAAAATGACTTTAACTGGTATAAAATGAGGTATATATAAAGAGTTGCTAGTGCCAGAAAAATATTTTTAAACATAAAGTATAAGTTTCTACTTCTATGAGTTAGAGAAAAGTTAATACCAAGCAAAATAAGTCAGAATAAGAACAAATCATCTCACTAAAATGTAGACTAAAGAGAAATAAAACAAAGGATCAGACAAAACCAAGCAAGCAATTAACCCTAGAAGTCTGACTATAGAGTGGAGGCTGCCAAAGAGAGTAAGAGGGTGGAGAGCAGGGTATAAAGGGGGCCTGATGGACTATGGTGGTAGAACATGGGTGCCTTGGTTGGTAGAATATGGGTGTGGGGTGGTTACATACATCTGAACACATGTGATCCTAAGTATCTGAATAACATACAGTGTTGTAAAACAGTATTACTCCAACTAAAAAAAAAGTTTCTTTATCCCAAGTGACTGAAAACCAGCTATACTGATGCAGTGTAACACTTTTCCATGTAATGACTTCACATGTTAAATGTGACCTAATAATAATTTGAGATCATTAACTCTAGCAAGCAGACTATATAGATACCCTTTCTTCTCAAATCCATTGTCAAGCTATCTGTTGAGCGCATGTGTAGATCGCTTGTAACTTGTGGTCTGACTCTGTTAGAGCCCATTAAGTATATATTACATTGCTAGGCACTATTATAACACAGTGGTATCAGGAAAGAATTAGTTTCATTAAAGATATAATCCCAAATATTTTCCCCAATTTAGTAGGGTGTCTCTTTGTTTTGGGAAATGTCTCATTCTCTGTACAGAAACTTTTTAGTTTGATACAGTCCCAGTTGATTTTCACTTTTGCATTTCCATCTTACTGCTGGATAATGAGTCCACAGAGTTGTTTCTGAAATTTATGCCATTTGTGACACTATTGATGGAAATGGAAGGGATTATTCTAAGCAATGGAAAGATTGAGCCACTGGAGAGCCACTGGAAAGATAAATATTGATTTATAAATTTCATTTATATGTGGAACTTAAAGAAAGCAAAGGATTAAACAAAGACGAACTATGAGACTAATCCTTGAAAACAGACAATGGATCTGAGGCATTCAGGAGGAGGACGGACAAAGTGAGAACAGAGAAAAGGCAAGGATAGTGTGTGGAGTATGGTAGAGTATGGGCACTTTGGTGTAGGAAAACAGTAATATCCATACCTGAGAGAAGAGATCCTAGAATATGAAAAAATAAACATGGATGTTTAAAATATAAGATAAATAAATAATAGGAAAATGCCACCTCATTTATTAGCATGTTATTTGAAATGATTGCTATTTGGCTCTTGAGAGGAGTTTACATCACTAGAATGGACCCCTAAAAGAATGGACCCCTAAAAGTTTTTGAAAGGCTATAGTGGGACTCCCTGGTGGCACAATGGGTTAAGCAATGCACTATAAAGCAAACCACAACCACTACAACACCAGTTCCATCCCTGCCCGCCTGCCAGGAGTGGACCTACAGGGTACAGCACACCTCTCTTGCCTTACCCGTTGTTCCCCTCAGCAGTGTATATCAGCTGATCAGCCTGTTCTGCTCCCCACTCTTCTCTGGTGAGTGCTCTCACCCCCCCACACCTTTGGCCTGTACCCCACTTCTTAAATGCATAAATAAATAAATCTTCTTAAAAAATAAAAAGAAAAGGCTGTAGTGAGTGCTCTATTTCCTTCTTCCATGTGAGGATGAACTCAGGCATATGAGACCCTCAAGAGGACATTCACCTAACATGCCAGTTTTATGATCTTAGACTTCAGGACTCCAGAACTGTCAGAAATACATGTCTGTTCTCTGTTAAACTGCCTAAGACATGGTATTCTGTTACAGCAACACAAAAACAAAAAAGCAAACAAAAAAACTGCAACAGAAAGTGATATTCCTCTGGTAATCTGCCAAATATTTTATATCTGGATAATTCTTATGCAAACATATGCTTTCCAAACATAAAGCATTCATTATAACTGTTTAAAATATAACACGTTTCCAGCTATTGTGAAAAAAAATTACCACAGACCCATTTTCTTGGTAGTCTTTCTACTTTGAAGACAGACAATTAATATACTAAAGCACCACAAAGATAAAGCTATCATCAATTTTTCAGAAATTCCATCTGTATAAACATTTTTATCTGTATATTTTAGACAACATCAATAAACTTGTTCCTATTATTATTATATTAATACCAAAAAAATTACTGAAAGCAAATACTCTTATGATGCATTAGCTTCTCAAAATAATAATTATTAAACAATAAGGAAATAAACACTCTAAAGTTTGCAAGAAGTCATTTGTAAAATTAAACTTAAAAAATGAAAATATTACAAACATGTACAATGACAACAGGATAATAATTGTTAACACAGTATAAAACAGTCTTCTGCTAAATTTATATATAAATTAGTGTACAGAATGTGAAAATGAAATTTTCTCTGATGTCAAAGTGAAAAGTTAGTTTTTTTTTTACTTCTGCATTTTAACTCCAATTATACTCTCACTAATAACTAGCTCATAGTAGAAAACCCTGAATTCCTTATCTGCACCTGCCATTCAAAATCCTGGGCTGATAACCTTACCTCTTATTCTGCTTGTTATACTGACAACAATAAATTGATTTCTTTTTTAAGAGTTTGGTTCTTCTAAACCAAAACTAAAATGATTTGAACCTATTATATCTTTTTCCAATACACTTTTACACATTTTACCCACTAAATTTTACATTTACCAAAAATGAACCTATTTCTTGGGTTTAAACATTTTTATACACTTCCTCCACCCCTGTATCTTGGATTTACCAAGTACTTTATGCTTTACAATAATAATGACAGCACAATTGTTAATCTCAATCACCTTTCAGTTTTAACAAACTGTGTGTTCTCTGTTGAATTTAATGCTCTCATCACACATTGCTCTTTCCCCTCATTTTCTCTTTTAAAAAAATTCCCCACATACCTACAGTTACTTCATAATATACTACCATATTACAAGATTTTTCTCCTCTCCACCCCCATTCTCTACTCATCAGACCACTTTTAGCATTTTCATTGATTTCTCTTTCATCACTTGTTTCTCCCAACCTGGGTAATTCATTTTATTTTTGTCTTTAGTTTTCTTTTTTTTCTTTTACCTCTGAGACTCTGAATATTATTTCTATGTGATGATTCAGACACTGCTCTACTAAATCTTTATATCAGCCTTTCCATCTGCTGCATATCTACTTTCATTTCCATGTCCTGCTGTCATTTCAAACTAATCTAAAATCTAACTTAACATTCTCTCCATAAAATTCATTCTCTTTTCTTAGGCCTGTTATTCAAAATTTGCACCATTTTCTGTTATATTATCTTGACCACTACATTTTCCTTACATTCATATTCTGATAATAGATCCTAACCACTTTTACCTTAAATTCTCACATTTCTCTCTCTTACTCTCCATTACATTGCTCCCCTTTTAAGTTTTTGGACTCCTGGACCTGGTGCTGTGCACTCCAGTCTCTCTCTTGATGCTCATCCCATTATTGGATATTACAAATATATTCCTAGAAACCCTACCCTTTCTTTACCCACCAATTCCAGATAGCCTGGTCTCAATCATCAAACTTCTTGATAATATTGCCAAGACTAAACTTTCTAGACTCACAGACTAGAAACACAAGCATGTCTGCCACAACTCTATAAATCACTGTCCTCAGTTCACATTGTCAATAGTTTCTTGAAAACTGGAACTTTAAGCAAAAGCAAAAATAATGAATCAGCTCTCCACATATCGTAATTTAGTTCAGTATCAGTGGGAATTGATTTTTTCCTCATCAACATTTATAATACAACATTGAACAAAACAGTAATTTTTTTCATGCACTGGTATACTTTTAAGTTTTGCATGCACCATGTCTAGCCTTAAATATCTTTATTTTCAATCTTGACGCAAACTGTCATAGTGCCCAAGATATATCATCTAAGAAATTTTCCTGAACTTGGCTCCATAAAACATTCCTAGTCAAAATTGAATGCTAATTCACCTTCCTCTGAACTACTCTAGTTCTTATTCAATTGGACACCTACATGGTTCTTTTAGTGCAGCCTTATATTGTTACACATATACTGAACATAAAATATCATTACATATTTGCAAGAATTTATTATATTACATTTTTAGATAAAAAATATTTTCATTATAACAAACTGCAGCAGGTAACATATTCCTATGAAAGTAAAATAATTGTAATAGACATAATAATTGGTAAATGAGTATATTAATCATTCTTTTAATCCTTATAAATAATTTATCTCATTTAGTCTTCATTTAAGGTAAACACTATTTCATCACTTTTTGTAGGTGAATAAGAAAGTTTCACGTTGTAGAAAGTTCATACAGTTAGAAAGGATGGAAGTAAGATTTATATCAAATAATTGGTCTCTAGAGATTGTTCTGTGAAACATTCAAACTGCTACATTCAAATAACAATAATAAATTTATATATTTATATAAATAATTTTATATTATTTACTATTTAGATCTATCATTATGTACTTGACCATAAATCCACTGTGTGAGATAATCAGCTTTATGTATCATTTTGCTAATTGAATTTTTAAAGATTTATTTATGCATATAAGCACTGGGGTACAGGCTAGAGGTGTGGGGGGTAAGAGGATTCACCAGAGGCAGAGCGGGGAGCAGAATAGGCAGATTAACTGATGTACACTACTGAGGGGAGCAGCGGGCAAGGAGGAGAGGTCTGCTGCACCATGTAGATCACCTTCTCAGCTGGAGGCAGGGATCGAACTTGTGCTGCAGTGCCTGCAGTTTGCTTCATAGTGCATTGCTTAACCCACTGTGCCACCAAGGAGGCCCCTGCTAATTGAATTTTAATTTTTTTCTGTTTATTTGTTTTAATAAAGCTCACCATTCTATATCTAGTAATACATCTTCCTTTTGATTATAGTCTTTTGAATCCATATACTATGATATCCTTGACTGTTGGAAAATTTAAGTGGGTTAGATGTAGCAAATGTAAAAGTACCACAAGTATTTTATAGACCAGAATGGGTTTCCTTGAGTCAATAAAATATTGTTTTCTATAACACTGGGTTGTATCTTCTAATCAAACAACTAGAAACCAGGTTAGTCCATGAATTATATTTTATATACAAAGCTGTATCTTATCCCTTGTTATCCTCTCATTTGTCACTAGATATTTGGTAGTACTTTGGTAGCCACAATTAATGAGATCACAATTAGTGGCACACTGCCTTAGAGAGATGAGGGTTGTTAATCTACCTCTGTGATTCCCTAACTCAAGTGTCAGAGGTGTCCACCTTTTGCATTTGATTGCATTTGATTTACATTCAGTTGATCTGCAGAAGAGAGCAAGAATTTTTGTCCCAGTCTCCCAATTGGGACTGCACTTTGACTGCAGTTCTAAAAGACTTAATTTCAGAAAAATTGTGATAAGCCCTAAGTGTCTCTAAAATCCAAGTTTCTAAGTCATCCTAAACCTAATTACATTGGGTTTCATTAATGTAGAATAAAACATCAAACTAGTAACACAAAAACAACTTGTTTTTCTCTTGATGCTTTTTCATTTTCAGACATTTGTCTTTTCGTCTTTGTTTTTCCCTCATATCACATCCGATACCCCTGCCCCACTGACTCCAAACAATAATGCAACTGAAACACAGTCCTGGTTAATGGCCAAAAATATTTTCAGGGCTCCATACTCATCCCTGAATATTTTCTTAATTTGGGACTCCCCAGCAACCCAGTATACTACTTTTATGGTACTTAGTACATTTTAATTTTATTGATCACTTCTATGCATATTTCATTACTCTCTTCCAAATGCTTTAGTGTGTCTTAATAATTTTTGCTCCCAAAATATCTTACTCAAAATAGTCATTTGATAAACATCAATTCAATCATCATTATTAGACCTACAGGAGGCTGGAAGAAAATAGCATAACTGATACAACACTATGTTCCATTATTATAAGGAAAGTATCATCTAAAATCATTTTCCATGGAAAGAGAAGAGTCTTTCTTTTCATTTGCCACATAAGCCTTGCTTATTAAGAAAAAGAAAACACAGAAATATCTATTTCAGAATGCTAATTTCTATTATGTACTCTCAATAACTAGAACTTTTCAATTATATAGTTTCATTTTTAATTGTTGATACTGACATATTTTCTAACAATTACTGATCCTTTTTAAGAATTCATCATCTACAAAGTTTAATAACTTCTAAAAGCTTACAAGAAAAATTAGTGTATCAGTGTACACATGCATTTCCTTATGATATCACCTGATATATTCCAAATTTAGAAAAGGTACACTTATACAATTTATTGGAACTTAAAAAATCATGGCCTTTCATAGTTTTCAAAACAACTTGCATTATTTTATTTCATTTATTTTAATATTCTAATTAGGTAAAGAGGATTGGTATTGTAACCTCAAATTGCAAGAAAAAAGACTGAGATGATTATTTCAACAATATCTACAAAAAATTCACACAACTTCACAAGAACATAAATAACCCAATCAAAAATCGGGCAAAAGACAAAAATATAGATACTTCTTTAAAGAAGACAAGCAGATGGCCAACAGGCACATGAACAAAAAGGTCATCATACTTTATCATCAAGAAAATGCAAATCAAAACTACAATGAGGTACTAACTCACACACCTGTGAAAATGGCATAACTTGAAGAAGAAAAAGTTAAGTTGAGTAAATGGAGAAAAAAATGACCCTCATATATATACTGTTGGTGGGAGTATAGATTGGTCCAGCCCCCAAGAAAAATAGAATGTATGTTTCTTTCAAATCTTAAAAATAGATTTACCATAAAAACAAGCTACTCCACTCCTAGGTACCTATCCAAAGAATGCAAAGACACTTCCTGAATGTGATGTTGGCATTCCTATGTTCACTTCTGCACTATATGCAATAACAAAGTCATGGAAGCAAACTAAATGCCCAAAGACGTATGTGTAGATTAAGAATGTGTGGTATGTGAATATAATGGAATACTACTTAGCAAAAAAATATATATATCCTTTCATCTGAAACAAGAAGGGTGAAACTGGGATTATGCTAACCATAATAAATCAGAAGGTAAAGGATAAATACCTGATGATTTCATTCATATGTGGAATATAGGGAAACAAAACAAACTAAAAAAACAAATAAGGGTACAAAGATAATTAATCCAAAACAAACCCTAGAAATTTGACTGGAATTTTTATTTCAAAACCAGTTCTGAAATTTAAGAAATTTTTGTTAACTTCCCAAGTTTGAAAATTATACAGTAACACAAAATTTCAATTTTGTTGCTTCATCTCACACACACACACACACACAAATGTGGGACATAGTAAGATAAGTTCAATATTTAATTTGCACAGATGAGAAAAATCAGAGGTAGAGCCTCCCTGATGGTGCAAGGGGTTAAGTCACAGCACCATGAAGCTATCTGCAGCCACTGGCCCCAAGATCACTGGCCGGGGAGGTGACCCCGATGGTGCAGTAGACCTTTCCTGTCTTGTCCACTGCTCTCCTCAGCAGTGTACTTCAGTCTATCTGCCTGTTCTGTTCCCCACTCTGGCACTGGTGAATCCTCTCAGCCCCCACACCTCTGTCCTGTACCACAGTCCTTATACACATAAACAAATCTTTAAGAAAAAATGAGAGTTTAACTAAGGTTTGCCAACAACAACTGAACTAGGATTTGTGACCAAGTTTATCAGTGATTGCCCTGTTCCAAGTTTTATTATTTTAAAGATTTACTTATGCATACAAGAACTGGGGTACTGGCCATAGGTGCAGGAGGTAAGAGGATTCACCAGAGACAGAGTGTGGAACAGAACAGGAATATCAACTGAAACACACTGCTGAGGGGAGCAACAGGTATGGCAGGAGAGGTCTGCTGTGCCATGTGGGTCACCCCACTGGCCAGCGGCAGGGATCGAACTTGTGCTGAAGTGGCTGTGGTTTGCTTCATAGTGGGTTGTTTAACCCACTGCACCACTGGGGAGGCCCCCAAGTTTTATTTTGCTCCAAGTTTGTGATAGCTTGTCTGACTCAAATATTAATAAAAGAACGATGTTGACATTTTATGGTGATGTCAAAGGTCTCTGAATAAGATGACAGCTCAATTACCATGATAATTGTTTTCTTTCTAAAATTTAGATTCGGGCCTCCCTGGTGGCGCAGTGGGTTAAACAACGCACTATGAAGCAGACCACAGCCACTGCAGCACGAGTTCAATCCCTGCTGCTGGCCAGGGAGGGGACCCACATGGCACAGCAGACCTCTCCTGCTGTGCCCGCTGCTCCCCTCAGCAGTGTACTTCTGTTGATCTGCCTGTTCTGCTCCCTACTCTCTGTGGTGAATCCTCTCACCTCCTGTGCCTCTGGCTTGTACCCCAGCTTTTGTATGCATAAATAAATAAATCTTTAAAAAATAAAATAAAATTTAGATTCATGGTCAAGCAACATTTTCTCGCTAGAAATTATTACAAGCATTTTTCTTCTAAAACCCCTTACATTTAATGATGTATAATATACTTATTTAATTAGCGGTCAGACTCACATCTAACTGTTCATGTCTTAAGCATTAGAAATTATAGGGACACAACTTTGACCAAAAGAATGAAACTTTTTCTTTTTGAGCAGATAGTTTATATATTTTCCATTTAAAGTTCAGAATTTATAAACAAAGCTGGTTGTAGACTAAATTTAAAGAGTAAAAGTGTTTCAGCCAAAGATTTTTCATTAGCATTGGGTAGCTATTCAAAATTAAATTATTGAGTTTAATTTCATATCCATAAAAATAGCTGTAATTTCTAAAACACATATTTGCTGAAAAGATGCAATAAGATGTGACAGGCTTTAAGTTTTTAAATGCTATAAAAATAATGAAAAGTAAAGTTGGTCATACATCATTTGACATTTTCCTCTAGAACTGGTACTTGAGATGAAGAAAATGTGTGCTTTCATCTTGGAAATAAATAATGCATTGACTTACTTCATTAAAGATTGCACAGTGAATTTAATAAAGACTTTGTAGTATCTTCTAATGCAAAAGAAATTCAATTTTCTATTTACAGTTTTAAGACAGAATTTAAAAGAAGCATCTTAGAAAATTGTCTTTCCATCTACCACAAATGATTCAAATAAACCAAAAATACTCTTTCAAAAGCTTCATTTCTTCTAGATGACCCTCTGTTGGCATATCTTCTACATCACTGACAATGTAGGAAAGCAAGACCTTGTCATAGAAATTCTAAGTGTCCACATCTGACACTAAAAATGAAGCATGATTTTCAGTTGTTCACTGATTTCAACAAATACTGTTCTGCATTTATCACGTGTCAAGAACATTGTCATGTTCAAGAACACTTTATGGAGCAAGATAAACTTTGTTCTTAAGATTGCAAATGATACATTCTATTGGAATGTTTTAAAGCATATTTTTGATCGAGGAAGGAAATACAAGTTACTTGAAGAATGAAGAACAAGGCAATTTAACATAACCTAGGAGGGCTCTCCAGCCTTCCTGAGACAGAATCATTTGCTCTTAGGCTTCAAGAATTAGTTGCAGTTACTCTGAAAAAAAAAGGAACAAAATACAGAGAACAGTCCTGAAAAAGAAGAAGCAGTGAAGAGGTATTCTAGGCAGAGAATAGTGGACTTGATAATTACTTTTGATTATCAGGTAACAAAGAGACGGGAATAAAGATTTTGTAGGTGGAGTGTATAAATTAAGTCCTAATAAAGAATCAGCTTTTATAAGCAAATATGTTTAGGAAAAGCATAGTATGAAAAAGGGCTAAGAGTGGTCCGAGACTAAATACAAAAGATGGGAGTATTTGGGTGTTTGGGGGGATAAACAAAAAAGAGTATGGTAGGTGAGGGGTGGGATCAAAAAGAGCTGCAAGAAAACAAGGATCAGATCATTAGTGATGGCAATAGAGACCTTGGGGAGAGCAGTGTCTGCTGAATACTTCAAGTACTAAGGAAGGCAGACAGATAGGGGCCCTTTAATGGGTGGTGAGAAAGAGAAGAAAAGGCCAGTAGGCAAAACAAACTGGTCCCCAAATACAAGAATGAATAAAACAGTAAGCAGGAACCGAGGTGTGTTTAAATCCCTCCATTTACCAAGTGTTCTTCAGAAACGTTTTTATTCTAAAACTCAGATCTTCAATTGTAAAATACTGAAATGATGAAATTTTAAAGTTTGTTATGAAAAGTTATGAGATTATAGAAGTAAGATAATAGCATGGTTTATGAACATAGAAATCATTAAATACATTAAAAATATCCTGGTTGCTCTTATGAGCACTAATATATCATTATCAACTTCTATTATTAAGAAGAGGAAGAGAAAGCAAAAGATGTGCTTTTGTTTTGTTTTTAAAATAGGAAGGATTTGCAATTGTTTGAATACTATGAGAAAGGGAGTGACTGAAAACAAAAAGAAGTAGATCATCTAATAAGTATAAATTCACCTGTGAAGTTTGCGGGCAAAATATAGTAACATTCATCACGCTGACAGGCAAACCATCAAAGAGTTTGGCTTTCAGATGTTATTGTTGCAATATGTAAGATTAAGACAGAGCAGTGAATCTTGATTGTATTTATCTATTGAGCTCACTGACTGCTTCTCTGATCATGCATGATCACATATCACTGTTCATCAATATTATTAAAAATTATTATGTATTTTTACCTCATTGGAAATACCATACATGGAATTTCTATTAGAAATTATTTTTCCAGATTTTTGGTTTAAAAAAATTTAAATTGCTCAACATATTATAATTGAGTATTTTCTGCATGCCAGGAACATTTCTGAGTTCTGGAAATACTTCAAGTTACTATCACTTCAAGGCAATTATGGCATCCTAAATATTGTTGTCATTAATATCCGCCTCCAAGCACTCTTCAAAACGGGTATCTTCCTCAAGTTATTCCTTAAAATCTCTGCCACACTCCATGTGTTAACTCTAATAATTTATTTAGCGAAGCTAAAAATAAGCTTTTTAATCCACAGCAACTAAGATAATAGAAAATGTAAGATCCCTCATGCAGTTTAAATGGTTATTTTACTTGGCATTTTTTTTTTTTGTCTTCATAGCAAATTATTAAGATAAAGAAACATGTCACTTGTATAGTAAAGAAGGCAATAGAATGAATGCAATGTGTATGTTTTATTTGTAATCTATATGTTATTTTATTATGATGATTTTAGTTATTGTTTTAGGGCTTGATAAATATAAAATACTGAGACATCTAATACTGTTTGGAAGATGGGTCACTTAGATCCAGTTATAAAAAATCTGACTTACACACTTCTAATAGTCAAATCAAAATAACTGAACTAAATTCGCTTCTATACAAAGGAAAATTCTGCAAGTTTACTGAGATTTTTCTCAAGATTGGCATATAGACAATTCTAAAAAAAATGTTGGGAAAAGAACTCTCAAGTTGGCAGTATATACTGGCATGTGCCTCATCCTGCTGACAGTCATTTCATTTTGAGAGTCTTACAAGAAAAAAAGGAGAATTTAATAGTTTCCAAGTTTAAATAATTATAACAGTACATCCCTTCAAAGAAAAGTTAGGACATCATTTGGGAGTACAAATTTTAGTTAGGAGCGCTTCCTTCTTTCTCCTATCTTTTCAAAAGGCAAGAAAATATACCATCATATAATAAATAAACACACATACCCCACAGAAATTAAAGACGTGAGTCTGTGCCAAAACTCATTGAAAACACACAATATCTGAATTAAAAAATTTGACTCTAGAGACATGAAGTAAATTAATGGCATACAAGATAATGTCTAACTACAAATTCAAGAAGGTAAGGAGATAAAAGCTACTAGATAGGAAAGTCAGTTCCTCTTTTTTCTTCAGTGGGAGATGAGGAATAGAGAAGTATTATTTTAAATAAAATTGCTTATATCATTTAGAAGAGCAGATAAGTGAGGGATACTAGGATTAGGAAGTAGACACATATTTGAGTAGCTGATAGGTGCCAAACAGTGTACTACGCATCTTTGGAATTTTTTTTTCATTTAAGTGATCTCCTTTAAACAGCACAACATAATAAATTGATATTTGTATTTTTTTCTCTATAAGAAAACCAAGATTCTGAGACTTTCCTTCACGCATGCCACATTGGGTAGCGGCTGAGGTATGACTTGTCAACTACAGTGTACGTATCATCCATTATGCATCCACTGCTTCCTCACCACAGGTAAATCTATAACAAAACAACTATAAAAACTATATGGAAGTGCACACAAAAAACACTAGCATTAAATTAAAACTTTTTATCCAAAAATGTATCTTCACCACTTTTAATCTAGGATTACTTGTTTGCTAATGTGACTATTTTATGAGAAACTATGCACAAATTAATCAATTATGAGCTCATATTCTTTCTGCATGTCAGACTTTTAAAAAAAGTGTGTATTTTGGCAGAGTGCTAATGAGAATCTCTCTCACCTTCCTGAAATTATGTCTTATGATTCTACCCTGCCAATTTTAGGCATGGTTTCTTTATCTTAATAGGATTACTTAATTGTTGGGTCATGAAAGTGAATGGTATGACTGATTCTTAAGACGAACTAATTAAACTTGTGCCTCCATAATAGCTAAATGGACATATCTATGATCTCTTGGAGAAATAATTAATATTCTGCAATTTAAAGAGCAACAAAATGTGAGGACATGACTATTAGTTTGTCCTTATCTTACTGAATTTCAAGATAAATTAACTGTATTGCTTCTATTACAAAAGATACAGCATTAAAGTTTGCTTTAAAGTGTCAGTTAACTATAAAATAAGATTCTTTGTTTATTTTGTTGCTTGATATTTTATTTATTTTTCATCAGAAGACTGCAGGAATACCTGAGTCCTAAGAAATCTGAGCCTGTTCTACTAGTAAATTATGACTTGAATTTCTACTATGCTTCAGTTACCTCTCTTTTCTTTTCTTGGTATAATAGGAAACTTTCAGATATATTTTCATGTAGTCTAAACACTTAAGTCTTATTAAATGCTATATATTAATAAAAATTAGTAAGAAAAAACTGCTATATTAAAAATCACTTAATGATTACTTTAATTTGGTATGATCAAAAATCCCACAATCAACTTGATTTTTTATGGTTATTACAATGGCATGGGTAAAGATTCCTGTGCATATTGCATACGTGAATTGTTCAACATCCAATAAAGGCCTCACATTTAACTTTGCCATGAATGATAACTATAAAACAAGGGAAGCACACTCAGTACTTAAGATACAGTCAGTAAAATGTAAAAAGATCAACACATATAAACTAATAGTATGTCATATTTGTGGATCATACCTGCAACACCCAAAATTTGAAAGTTGTGGATTGGAACAAGAGTAAAAACATGTCTATGTTGTAGCATGTTGTTAAATTGACTGCTTGAAGTTTGAATTGTAAAAGAATATATTTGTATTTCTAACTGGACTAAACCTTGTGAGAAAATTTCAATTGCTTATGATAAACAAATAGTAAGGTATACTTGAGAGGGTAAGTGTAAGTGAAAACTCAGCAAGCAATTGGATGGAAATATGAATCTTATAGCCCTCATTTTAAGAAAAAATACACTTATAATGGAATTATTTCAGAATGTAGATTTAGAATGGAAATATATATGTGTAAAATAGAGAAAATATATACTTTGAAGTTATATGTATTATAAAATTTAGCAAAATGCAACAACTGATGATTTTGAATGGAACCACTATTAAAATCATCTGTGGAATCAAAATAACAGCATCAAAATATACTCAATGTCTGTAGAAAGACTAAGATAAATAAGGCAGCTATATTTTACAAAGAGTTATATAAAAGTTTATTATTGAAAAAGTTAAGGATTGAATCGTGTCCCTCACAAATCACATGTTGAAGTCCCAATGCCCAGTACCTCAGAATGATACTTCATTTGGAGGCACAGTCTTGAGAGATAATTAAATTAATTAAGCTGAGTCTTTTAGATGAGTTGCAGTTCAACCTGACTGGCATCCTTATTAGAAGTGGAAATTTGGATATGTGAAGCATCACCAGAGCCTTGTATACACAAAGAATGGCCATGTGAGGACAAAGCAGTGAGAAGCTGTCCTCTCTAAGCCAAAGAAAGAGACCTGGAATGTTGTGACTTCACAAAAACAGTCTTTTTAGTACATTGATTTTGGACTTTTGTAGCTGAGAAATTAATTTCTGTTGTCTCAATTATTCAATCCATGGTATTTTGTTTATGGGATTTTCGTAACTAATACAATCAGTATAACTTGGAGCATAAAGGAGCTAAGTAGATCCCCCATACTCAGCACCCAAAGATTTTAGCATTGTTTTTAGGGAACTGTTTAATTTTTTTCAACTATTATAAAGTTCCTCATAATGTTTTTCCTTGTATGTAATGAATTACTTTTTGTTCTTGATGTTTCAACATTAAGTCACTTCCTTTTAAAATTTTAATGCAAAATAACTAAAAGTTTTTTAATTTTGAGACTGAATGTCACTTGGTAGATAACCCAGGAAGTTCATGCTTACAAAATATAAATAGGCCATTAAATACAGTGTTTAGTTTTGTTTTGATACAAAGTCAGTATTTGTGTTATTTGGTGAAGGTATTAAGTTTAGAGATCCAGTATCCAAATATATACCAGGTGAGTGGTATGTATTATATGATCAGTTATTATTTTTGTATCAGTGAAATAATGGATTAATTCCAGTATTTTTGATGATACATTTATTTCTCTATTTTGAAGATACAAGGAATAAGCTTTAAAGGATATAGCTTGTTTCTGTTGAAAATAAGAAATTATTATTCTTCCTCCCTAGTCTAATATTTTTCATTACAAAATGCTTTGCTCTTAAATTCATAAATTCCACAGTCTTGAGTGGTGGTTGGCATGCATTCATAGAAATACATTCAGGGGATCTGATTGGAAACTGGGTATGTAGCTCATATGAGCTCTGCTCTCTTCACACTTCATGAACCTCTCCCCCAGCCCAATCTAAAACATGATAAAGGATGCAGAAACACTTGATAAAGGCATCTGCTGCAAGCAATATAAAAATTTAACGATCTCTTCCTCACCTAGATTTAATCTTATACTCACATGGAACACAATAGTTAAGAAAATGATCATGACTCAGAGATGAACTATTTGTTGGAATGTATGGGAGACTGGACAAGTTTGTCCACTTTTGGTAATATTAGTTGCTTCATCTCCAAAATAATATGTATTAATACAGTATCATTACATGAGGTGCTATATGTATGAGAGTTATCCATTTACTAAAGCTTCTGTACACAGACTAGCTATATTAAAAAATACAAATGTACTAGTATACAAGTATAGTATACTAGTGTACAAGTATAGCTCCTCCATTGCTATATTCCAAATGATTTTCAAGTAAATTTTATCCTTTCATAACAGCCACCCAAGTGAGATTTTCAAATTGAGTAAATGAATATTCTTTTTTGTGTTTTATAATTTAATATTTTAATTGATATAACATTAGGATCCTCCCTATTATATATTGGCACTGTAGGATACCTGTCCCCTAATCATCCAGAGTCTACCATCCTAGTCTACTTTGCTTCTTTCCCTCTTTGTTCATATTCTAAACAGTGTTGACGGAAAGAACTTTTTCATGGGACATGTTAGCTGAACTATAGATAAAAATCTGATTTGTATTGCCTGAAAAGTCAGAAGGCTTTCCTTCAAAGTATTAAATAGTTTAGAATTATATTAAAAAAAATCACTCAGTGCATTGACTTAAATGTAAAACCACTTTGTACTTAAGAGTATATGCAGGAAATTTTGTAGTGGAGTTATCATAAATATTCATACAAAATTATCTTTGCATATTTTATTAAGTTATTTAATTATAAATGAAGGGGGAAAATCTCTAAAGGAAACTAATAATGTTTTAGAATCTTTTCTGAAAATTAATCTTACCCATAACTGACAAAATTTTCTGGGTAGGAATTGCAATAACAGGACAAAAAAACTAATGAAAGAAAATGAAAAACTAATATATAGTACATATATATATCAATCAGTTACCTATATTGTAACCTGATTATTACCTGTAATTCTAACTTAAATATTCTCCATTTAAGAATATTTTAGTAGCAAACTAGCTTTCTTTCACATTAATTTGTGAAATTTTGTGTTTCATATATATACATATGTGTACATATAAATGTTTATCTTAAACACCAATTAAGATAATCAACTGTATCATAATATAGATTAATACTGAATTGAAAACTCAAAGTTACTTAGTATTATTAAAGATTATAATATTTCCTTTTTATAACCTAAGTAAAATTAAGGCTATGCTATTAACTGTGCAGAGTTATAACTGCAAGAGAGAAAAAGAGGAATTTGTTTTCTCAGAAAACCTCAATACCTGTTTTCCAATCATCTTCTCCCTGTAAAATATATTTGTTGAGGTGGATGGAATTGCAAAAGGTTCTGTAAGTTATGTGTCAGACTCCAACAAAATGAAAACTAGTAGGAGGAACACCAAAGTATAGACATAATGACTTAGTTTCAGGGTATGGGGCTCTGATAGTTCTATGATAAGGGCTAATGTTCAAAGACCAAATTTACACTTACAAGCAGTGCCAACTTTGATTCAGCTAAACAGTATCTTAGGATATGTTCTCACCCTAAGAGATATAAATATGATCTAATTAACTCCTGAGCAGTCAAAACACTATTGATTAAATACTATCTAGGTACTAATAAAACAATGATAAGTACAGAACATTTAGGATACAGCACAGGAACTCTATGATGGCAAACACTAAGCCATAACTATAGTTTTTTGCTAGGACACAAATAATGTACCAAGCACTATTGCATGTCCTATCCATATACTAAACTGATTAAGATATCCACATGCAATCACAGCCATATTCTAAATGAAAAAACCAATTTCACACTTTTAAGAAAGAACACAGTGAAGGAGAATGGCACAAATAGGATTGTCTAGTTCTCCAAACCCCTATGAGCATCACCTCTCATACAAGGGTACCCAACTTAGAGTCAGATTTGAATTGCTAGAAAATGGTAGCCACATCAACCCAAGACATCAACAATAATGAAGTTTATAGAGCACCCTTTTTAAAAATGTCAATATTTTTGTGAGCATTTATCTTTTAGGGTCTTCACAAACACACCTATTATTCCATTTTTTATAAGTAGGAAATGGAAGTCTAGAATAAGTTTCCATTGACATTATGTGTACAAATTCTTTTTCTCACACACACAAAAATGTATATTCTACTCCTGGTCTTATTGTAAAGTGACTTCTGAAATTCAATTAAACCTTCATCTTGGAAGCAATAGTAGAATAAGTAGAAATTCCTCACTGGCATTCATGCAAATAAACAAAATAATGATGCTAAACCTACATCCAGTATATTATACATTTGAGTGTTTGCTATAGTTGCTGCTAAGTTTTATCTTTGCAATGGAAAATTAATGAAATTATTTTGTTACTATTTGTATCAGCAAAAAAGCTAAAAAAGGAGGAGAAGGGCAATATATTATATTTCTCCAGCATTTCCTCCTGCTGGAACCACTCAGTCATAGTCCTCGCTCTAATATGAATATTATTCCACTTTCTTAATTTTCAACTTTTTAATGTCTCTCCTGAACAATAACATCAACAACATAAAATGGATCTATCACTGATACTTTTTAAAAATTCACTTATATTAAATATTTCATATATCTGCACTATTGAACAGTTAACTGATTTTCTGGTTTTTCATGGGACATTATTGCTATACATTCCTCTTAAGTGTTTTTAAAATATTGGATAAAATAATGATTGTAAAATTTCAAAGAAACTATAAACGGGAACTCTATCTACAACAAATGACAACTTTTCAAAGAAGAGCTATATTACAAACTTTTCCTAAATTCATTTGTTTTTCTAAGAAAATTTCTTGACCTGGGAAGAGAGGACTTAGAATAGCAGTAGCTTGGTAACTGCTCTGCTAAAAAAAGTTTGAGGAGAAAAATGGAGAAGAATTATACAGGATTTCCCTTGTCCTAAAGATAGTGTTTTTAAGTGAACTATAAATCTGGTTTAGTCCCTTAAGTGGTAGAAGTTGAAGAAAGGAGCCTCCCTGGTGGTGTAAGAGGTTAAGCAACACACTATTAACTTTCCGAAGCCACTGAAGAACAAGTTTGATCCCTGGCCAAAGAAATGACCGCGCATGGTGCAGCAGACCTCTCCTGCCTTGCCCGCTGCTCTCCTCAGCAGTGTATTTCAGTCATCTGCTTGTTCTGTTCCCTTCTCTTTCTCTGGTGAATCCTCTCAACCCCCACACCTCTGATCTGTAACCCCAGGTCTTGTATGGATAAATAAAAAAAAAAAGGTTGAAGGAATGGGTGATTTGGGGACAAGAAGAAACCTGTTGACTGGTTAACCTTTATAAATTTCTCTCTTGTGAAGACAGGCATTCTCTTGCTCCACATTCTGTTGTTGGTCTTTCAATTTAAAGAGACCTTTCTTTATGGTTCTATTAAACATCCCCAGGCTTGGGAAGGTTAGGGAAATCTTACATTCATTTAATTGAACAAAGATAGCAGAAGGAAACTCAGGCTTGGTAAATAAAATTAGAACCTTTGCTCTGGAAACAACCTAAATGCTCCAAAACAGATGATTGGATCGGGAATCTGTGGTACATATACACGATAAAATACTATTCAGCAATCAAAAAAGAAAAACTAGATGCATTCATAGGAACATGGATGGAACTGCAAGGGATTATGCTCAGAGAAATAAGTCAGAAGGCAAAAGAAAAATACCAGATGGTTCCTCCCCTCAGAGGAATATAAGGGAACCAAATAAGGATCAAGGAAAGGAATAAGAACAACAATAATAATGATAACAATAAAGATACAACCAAAATCAAAAATGAAAAGACAAGGACAAATTGGGGACACTTGGTGTGGAGGGGGAAGAGGAAGGGTTGAGGGCAGGAGTACAGTGGGGACTGAGGTGATGGTGCACTGGTGATATGGTGATGGGGAATACATGGGGATTACAATTGATGCCAATTATATATAAATAAAGTAAAAAATTAATTAATTAATTAAAAATAAACTTATCAGATCATATGGTATATGATTTTCTTTTGACATCCTTCCTATATTTTGACCACCGAACAAGAAGAGTGTCAAACACAAGGGGAGATCATTACCAAGTACTTGACATTAACAAGTCCATGTAAACAAAACCATACCCATTCTAGAGAAACAAAAAACATTGCATATGTTACCAGAAGAGGACTACTTATTTCTAAACATTTCAGGATTAACATATAGACATAGTCTTCTATTTAATATACTGTGTCTCCTAATAAAATTATGTAGCAACATTCTTAGTCTACCCATGAAACACTGAAATAAACAATGCCATAAGTGGAATTACATATTTATCTTTTTTAATACTTTTAGAGAGATAATCTATATACCTGATACTTCAGTTCTTCAGTAAGGCAAATATGTTTTATCCTTGTATATGTCACAAAAACTTAAATATGTAATGATAGTGAATATGTAGGAGGGTGGAGAGGAAAGAAAGGGACTAGACAACTGCAAGAGAAATCTCACCTCTAATTGTTCCTTAAATTTCTATTTTTATTTGTCCTGTCTTTGTACCAATGACAGCTTCTGCTTTTATAACAGAACTACCAGTTTTAAGACCAAAAAAAAAAATCTGTAAATGTTTGGGGATGACTATGGAAGCAGACACCATGACTTAGAGACAGTATACTAACTTCATCTAATGAACTTTTGTGATAAAATTAAATAATACACTTACACTAAGACAGAGAGATCAGATGGACAGACAGGCAGACAGTTAGGTCATGAAGTAAGCAGACAGACAGGCAGGCAGACAGATAGACAGATCAAACCACTGTGACAGTATCCCAGCTGGCAATTAATATCCTTTCAGTCTGAAACACTCTTCCCAGGACAAGCTATTTGTTTGCTGGGATTTAGCATACAAAAAAATGATTAAACATGAGACTAATGCATTGTACATAAAGTTCAGATTCCAAATGAATTAAAGTTGTATAAATACAGCTACAATTTCTAATGAATTCAAATAGCATTCAGCAAAGTTAGCACTGGAATGCAAAAAACAAGTAGAATTTATTTCTCTGCTGGTTTGTCACTTCAGCCCTCTCAAGGACAGTGAGTGGCTGCCCTGTGCATTCAACTCGGACATGCAAACTTGGTTGACAAAACCTATTTTATTGAAAAAGACACCACAACCCAGGACATGAAAATGAAATGCCAGTTTCTGAATTTTTTTCAAGGTGATGTAACATTTAAAGAGACAAAATTCGACTTTCTAGTAGTCTATGTTGCGTGAACATTTCAATCAATTCCAAAGCAAAAGTCAGTGCATGGTATGCCTTTGAAACTTTATGTTGGGTGACATGTGAAGGCAGTATCCTCAAAAGACATCTCTAAAGAGCTGTGGAGAAGGTAAAAAATGCATTTGAGGAAAAACAAAATAGAAAACATTTGTATACATCTAAGAAAGGAGTTTTCTTGGTGAGAACCAAGAAAACTTACAAATGGAAGAATCACCAAAAGAAACATATACCAAAGAAAGAGAGAGAAAGAATAGATATGAAATGGGTCAGAAATGGTAACACACAAACATATTAAAAAAGGAAAAGGTCTCCAAAAATAGTGTATTTTTTATCAAAAATAAACCTGCCCATATAGAGAAACATGGCTTGAAACTAACACAATAAATAAAGAATAAACATAATGCTTGACCTTTTCTTTCAGTAAGTAGTATTTTAGAATTAAAAGTTGAAAATATTATCTTTGTGTTAAGAGTCACCTATTTATCATTCTGGTCTTCATGTTGCATTTTTCCAAACTAAACATTAACCAGTAAAAACAAACAACAAAGGAAAGAAATATTATTTAGAAATTTATTTATCTGGAAAGAAATAAATTTATAGATGTTGACTAAATATTCATCTTAACTGGTTAGATTTGAAGGAGTTTGTAAGCAGTTAAAACTCACTTCATGATATAACTTAGCCACTAAATAACATAAGGAAATAATAATATTCAAGTTAAAAGAACACAGTATATGCAAAATAGAAGGTCTTCTTTAATGATCTGAGTATAAATAGTATTATTATTTTCTGAGGAATGGTATTAAATTTCAGGCCTCGAGAGGCTGTGCTCTAGTGAGCGTGAAAGATGGCTACCTTCATTACCATAAAACACGGTGTTTATGCCAGAAGACTACCACGTTTTCTTAGAAGATGAGCAGAATTGTCTGAGCAGGAAGAGCCATGGAATGTTGCACAGGAAGGAATTATTTCAGCTGTATGAATTGTGCATTTGAATGGGATTAGGACAAAACTGCACAAATAACAAAAGTATAAAATATATAAAGTGTGAGTGAAGTATTTCAGTATCTTTTGAATCATAATTAGCATTCTGTTTACCAGAAGAGTTAAAAAAAATGTTTCTAATGGTATGTGGGTGGATTGGTGGTGGGAATTTCAGCAGGAAATCATATATTGTACAAATATGAAAGATGGTGAAATACATATTTTAAAATAATAAATGCCTCTGACCCTACACTATCTAATAGAGTACAATCTCCAGGATTTGGATTCATAAATTTGAATTAAACAAAAAACCTAAAAGTTTGTTATTTTGACCAGCTATATCTCTTACATAGTGAGAAGAATTATTTCATTGAAAATAACACATAGGCTGTTATCCCATTTATTTGAAAGCCCATTCCAAGTATAGATTTTGTACCAAACCTCCTTTTGCCAAGGTTACCTGAGACCTACTTTTCTCTAATTCCAATAGGCAATTTTAATTCCTCATCATGCTGGCTTCCTTCCATCCCAGTTTCACAAACAGCCAGAGCGTTTTTCTCTCATCAAATATCATTTGCTCTCCCTCCTTCAGAAAGCCTTAATAACTTCCTCTTTCTTGAAAGATCACTTTAAAAAGCCTGAAGTAGTTGGCCACTCCTGAAATGTCCAGTCATATCTAATGTCATCCTCCCATTTGCTCTTTGTTCAAATTGCATTAGTCTTTTCTGGGTTCCTCAAACATCACACTTCCTGCCTAGGCTCCTGGTAAGATCAAATGAATGATCTTATTTTCATTTATACCAAAAGGTTTTACTGATTATGATGATATGAGATTATTGTTTTAAAATCTTACTGTCCATTATATCATGACCTACTGTTGCTGACATAATGTTAATTTCCACAACCATGTTGCTCTCTTCTTTAACAATATTCTCTTCTTACAGTGTTCTCTACACCAAGCCAGAGTGTAAATATTGTAGACTTTGCAGGTCAAGAGGCAAATTTGGAAAACTATGTTCACTTCAAGGTAAAGTCTTTGTATACTTTGATTCTTATGGTTAAATAAGTAAAAATTATTTATAACTCAGGTAGAAGATAAGATCTGACAGGTGGACTGTAGTTGGTCAAGCCCTGAGATGACGTTGAACATCTCTACCCAAGTCAACTTTTTGGTGCCTACTTGATATCTCTTGTTTGAATTCTAAGAATCGTTTCAAGTTAACGTGGGGGGAAAGAACTCTAACCAATCCCACATATGCATCTAACTATAACACCTAAAATATATTGTGTCATAAAGTTTTCCCCTTCTCAATAAAATACCACAGCCCACTATGACCCTAAGTCCGAAAACCTTGGTATAAAGCAACTCTGGAAGTTAAGTGATAGTCCCAATTTTGTTGCTGCAATTATATTGCATCTACCAATATCCTTCACCTGGAAAAGTGTAATAGCCAGATTTACAATTTCCCAGTAATATGCCCTTTGTATTGAAAGTAGAAGGAATTGAATAAACATAAATCTAGTCATGTATCACCCATATCTTAAACCATTTAAAAGATTTATTTTGAATGTTAACATTCCTTACAAAATCCTTATTAATATAGTCCATGAGAGCCCCCATCCTACATCTCTCCTGTGCTCTTCCTTCATGTATATACAGTCAAACAAGTCATGTTTAATCCCCAAGAAAATATCAAACTGATTTCAGTTTCACAACTTCCTTCCTACTTGCTATTCCTACTGCTTAGAACACCATGGATCATCAAAATACCTACCTCTTTTGCTTTATTTTAATCTCAACTGAAACATCACCTCCTTAGGGAGTGAATCCTCTGTCTCCCTATTGTTAATTGCCAATTTATATTAAACCACATTATCACATTTAGCCATCTTCATAGTAGTGTACATCATAGCCATTCATTATAACTGCTTGAGCCTCTTCCCTTTTCATGGTACTATCTCTGGGGCCTAGAATATAGATGATCATCTATATTTATTCATTATCTCAATGATATGGTGCATATGATAATCCTTTGGACTAAATTTTCAAACTGAACTATTTCTCTTTCCCTTCTGTATTTTTCTCTTTTCATATACATTTTCTTGTTTCTATTCAATTGTAAAATGTATATCATTTTGTGTCCTCAGGATTTCTTGTTTAGCTAAGTTGTCAATGCTTAATTTCTTCAAAATTACCCAATTTTGGCTAAAATAAAATTCCATTAAGACAAGAGAGAATGAGTATTTCCTAGGAAGACAAAGATAATTCCAGCTTTTGCACATAAGCGAAATCATTTCTGATTTCCCAGATTTGAAGCCAATAAAGTATTCCCATTTTCAAACATCCTTTACCATAGAGATGAAAGCTTTCTACTTAAAGCTATTAACTCATACCACTATCTACATTTGGGTCCCAGAAACACAACTTAATATGGTATCGACTGATGTGATAGTAATTCAAAAGCAATTATATCAACATCTTCCAACAGAAGGAAAGTCCTTTCTAGTTAGCATCTTCAATTAAGTAGCTAAATCTGATGAAGAATAAGTTATACATTATATCTTCATTGGCTCTCTATTCTAGAAAGCTTTCAAATTAATTAAAAATGAAATATTCAGTAATGGGAAAGAGAAAGAGACAAAAGCTTGTTTTAATTAGTTTAAATTAGAATTTTACATTACTTTAATACACTAGTTTGAAGTTGACTACAACAGTAATGAAGCAAAATTATTAAGTCCTAAGTAGAAACCATTAAATAATCTCAAAACTTAAAGTGAGTTACCAAAAAGAAAGCTTACAATCCTCCAATAGGAGGATTTAGTCAAAATAAAAGCTAGAACCATTACAATAGCAAATTCCTATTTGCTATTCTGTTACCTTTATTATCTTCTACTACTTCTCATTATGTGTGTTTATCCAGCCACAAAATTCCTTTACTTTAGCTACAAAATGCAAGCATGATCTAACAAAAGTTTATTTAACTGTCAGATTCTAGCAAGGAATGTTCTCCCCCCAAGAATCTGTGTAGATCAGGTCCTCATCTCTTTGAACTCTCAACACAGTATCTTTGAAGTCTTTCCTGATTATCCAAAAAAGTTACCTTTTCAGATGGCACTAGAGCTTTGGTGTTGGACTATACACATAGATGCGATGATGCCCCCACCCAAATTTATATCACATGGTAAGTTAATAAAACTTTATTAAATAAACAATTCACACTCAAAATTCTTGGAGCCCCTTCACAGCATTATTTTACACAGCATTATTTTACAAGCTTTACATTATTTAAGCTTTACATATTTATGTTGCTCATTGCCATATCTCTTTACATTCTCCAAGATGGCAGTACATTTTGTCAGTTTTCTTATCTGCCCTCCCACTAGCATCCACAATAATTTCTGATCTAAGGTTAATAATTTACAAACTTTTGTTGAATATATAGATATGCAGTATGAGTAATTAAGGAAACTATAATATGGAAAAGATACAAACCAACAAATACAGTACATACTGAAAAAAACTGATAATGCTAAGGAAACTGTATTTCCCCAGCACAAATCATGGGCAAAGCCAGCTCTTTCCAGTACTTGTGGTAGTGCTGGGGCCCTGGACAGCCAGTTAGTACAGCAGGAGGGCTGGCAACAGCTTTGATAAAACTCCAGTTAATAAATAGATCATACCATGACACAACCAAATATAAATCTCAGTATTTCCTTTGAAAAAAGTCTTTAGACAAGATAGTCGATGATTTAGGGAAGTAAAGTTGCTGATAGGTAGGTTACATGTCCTTAAAGACAAGACCTAGCTTGCAAACACTGTGTAGAGTTCTTAATGGACAGATGCCAGACTCATTTTTTTTATGGTCTCTTGAAATCTAAATTGGCAGCTTTGAAATCCATGTGTAATTCATGAGCATTTTAAAGGAAATCTAATAAGTGGCAGAGAAATGATCCCCAAGTAAGTCTTTATGCTGAGGGAGGTATGGAATTGCAGGTGGAAGTGGTTAAAAAAAAAAAAAAAGGATTAATAATAGGCAGTAATTTCTGAGAATGACTGGACCTCTAGTCTCACACATAAGACTATTTTGAATGTCTTGGCTTCAATGTCTAGGATCTTTAATTTGAAAGAACTTAGGTACTCTTAAAGTACAAGTTTAACACTTCACAGATGTGTTGGATGGTTATGAAGCTGACTACAGAGAGGTGGATTGAGTAGAATAAATGCCTAGTTAGAGAAGGAGCCACCATCCTCTATCTCTTTCTAATCTATTCCGTTTTTAAAAATCATTTTTATTGTGGCAAGGAAAGTCTTACTAAGAACTTCACAGACTATTTGTTATGAATTTACATTATACTTTACTTTTATTAGCATATATTAGAATGTCATGGCTTGTGTATTTTTCATACAAACTGTTAATCACTTCTCTCTTATTTTCTCCTCTTTATACCACCTACTTCTGTGCCTCATCAATTTAGCTATTTATGATCTCCTTATTTCCAAATGCAACTTCTATTTACTCAATATATTTGAATGGAGAGAGAAATAAGACTAAACTCACACAGAAGATAATTTTCTAATAAATGGATTCTTCAAGTCAAATCATTTAACAAATTTCAAATATGAAAAATATCTTCAAATGAAGTTTTAATTCTAATCCAAGTACCCACAAAGCCTCTAAATATCAGACAATATCAAAGTTAAATTACAAGAATTTAAAAATGTTAATATCACTTTTAAAAAATATTTTTCTAAATAAGATTTCTTGTTAGAGGGTAGGAGAACTTCCAAATTGAAATTTGCCTTGACAAGTTAAATAAATGGGAAATAAATTTCAAATTTTTTTTATTATTCTGCATGGTAAGTGTACTTTTTAACAATATGTGAATAACTGCCACCTAAATATTGAATGAAGTAATGCATTCAGTAAATAAAACACTATATTCAGTAAAAAGAGGTATTAGTTACCATGTTCTTCCTCCATAAAAATGGAAAGAAGAAAAACTGAAGCTTTGAAAATACTACACAAGTATGTCATTTTAAAGCATCTAATCCAAGTTAGGAAAATAAGTCCTTTTTTGTGGAAAAAATATTTTTAAACGAACTGCAAAGCGAGTCTTTACTGCTAAACAATAAGGCATTGGGTCCCTATTACACAATCTCCATGGAGTTCACTTAGCGCTATACCAAATTCCCTTAGTGACGCAACCTTGAGATATCTGGAGAGAGTCTGAAATTATCTTCTTAAGAGTCCAAATTTTAAGGACAAATTCTTCAAAATTGTCTTTAAAGTTATTAAGTTTCAAGTATATCCATTTGTTTCTTAATTACTTTTCTCACTTAGCAAGTAATATAAAGTTTTCAAGCTATAGAAATGGTGTGTTGCAGTCTCTAAGATTGGCTTATTTTGCTGGAAACAGCTGTTAAGAATTATTGTTAGCATTTTCAATGCTTTTGATGTGGGCATCCATGAAGTATTATTTTTTCACTCATTTTTTAAGAAGTTTAAATTTACAACTAAAATGACCTATGTCATAATTCTTCTATAAACAGAATTAAATTATGTTATATATATGTATGTATGTGCACAAATACATGCACACAAATACATATACACACATATTTATTCTTAGCTAGTACAACTGAAAATCCTTCACATTTGATAAAGAATGCCAGAAGTATTAAGATTTCTAGTATATAGCAGAGTTCAGTTATACCACTTCTTAGCTTGATGATATTTTAAGGCCAAGTCTCTGGAGGTACACAAATAATCATCATTCACTGCTAACTGCCACATGTTTGAACATACCTCTCTTAAAAGAATATACGACTATATGATGAAAACAATCTACCCAAGTAACCTTGAAACACAAACTTGTAGTAGCATCAAGGTCATTCAAGGTGATTCTTTCTCCTCAGTAGTGATCCTAAGATATCAAATGTAATAGATCACATGAACTGAGGTATTCTCACACACAACATGTAACGACAAACTTTCACTTCAAATTTGGATCCCTCTTCATTTATGGACATAGTTACATAATAATGAAATGTTCAAATAAAAAGGAAAATGAGGGAACCGATTAAAATTAATGACTGGGAAATGATTTCAAAAGAGAAAGAAAGAAATACTATTTTCTCTCTCTCTCTCTCTTCTTTGTTTTCTTTCTACATCAACGAACCCATACATTTATCTATCATTCATTTGTCCACTCATCTCTCTATCCAGTCACCTATCTTTGAATAGTTTTACTATGCATATTATCTTCAGGAAAAAAAATGGATGTGTGACAATCATAAAACACAAGTAATTGGCTCAGAACACTTAAATAAAATTATTGCAAGTTAATACCGTTTCAGAAATTGCAAAAGAGACATATCATGTATTCTTCCAAACATTTGCCCATTAATAAAATATCACTTACATAATGATTATCATAAAGCGTATAATTGCCAAATAATCAATTTTTATTTTTAAGCATTTAATATCTAACCTGATCATGACAAAGGAAGATAAACTGATTTGTTCTCAAAATTTAAGGTTGTCACACAACTAATATCTACTTGCCTCTTCAAATTTTCAGACTTTCTGCATTGACCATCGAGTTTGTTGTTTGAAATTTCTGCATGTTAGTCATCACAGAAACCCAACTTTTTCAAATTCTCTTTGTATTCATGATATCATTAAAATTATTATTGTATTTGAACTTAATTATAAAAATCAGTAAAAGACTGCTAATTCAGAATCACTGGCAATCATGTTTTTGGAAACTGACACATTCATTCCATTCTTCTTAGTATTACGATAGCCCAGAAAAATATTACATTTTCATTAAAGTTAAGGATAGAAAAACATTTTTAAGAATTTCCTAAGTGTTTTTTTGCTTTTTAAATGCAAAGTACCTTACACATTATTCTCAGTCTCATACCACCTTTATATTTTTGTATATGTCAATGATTGTTTTATTTCTTTACCATTTATATAAACTACATCTTCAGCCTAATAAACATCTCATACTATTATTTGAACATATTGTTGGGAAAAGAAAGAAGTGGAATTGCTGTGTTTGGAAATAAGTTCTCAGTTCTAAGTAAAATAATTGTCATCTGCACTCCCTAGAATCCTGTAAATCAATCACGATCTCCAGTGCATTTTATAGCACCTCTTCCCAGTGAACAACCCCATTACTTTACCACTTGTGTTATAAATTATATTTATTAACATCAGTTCAGTTTCAGCTAGGTAGTCTACAAAGTTGATGTCAAATATAGCAATATGAAAATATGAAACTATCTATATGACTATCTTGAGAATTCCATTAATACAAAATAAATATGAATGATTTTGTTACTTGTTTCATTTACATAGCAGGTATGTTTTCCTTAAGAAGTCATACATATTCTATTCTATCTTAAGGTTTGGCTTCATTTTCCCTTAGTAAGCAGTTTCTAATGTCCAAACCACTTAAGCAGCACAGAAATTGGCAGACTCCAATTCAGGGATTTCTACTCTAAGGACAAGTACCTATTATTCATTAGTCAGAAGTCAGGAAAAAGATGCCCTCAAGCAGATGCATTTCTTGACAGATACAGAAAATTAGCAAGGAACAGTTATGTGATAACAACCGACTGTCCATTCCTTTCTACTTATGGAACTCTGGTGTTCCAACAGTGATCACAACCAACATGCATTTTTAGGATTCAGATTGCATTTCCTATAGCATGTTTGTTCTAAGAGGTGGTTACACACAGTGGAATTAATATATTTGTCAGTATCACACTTCAAATATATTTCAGAACAAGTACATTTTATTTTCTATCCACACAACTTAATTACCATGTATAACAGCATTTTTTGTGAGAAAGAACACCCAGATTCCCTAATGAAGTACCATTAGAATATGATATACTGAGCAAAATGGAAGCTTGTATAGAAAATATAATTTAGCTGTGCTCTCATCCTGTAGAAATCAAAATTCTTGTGAAAATTGTGATTCTCTTTGTATTCAAATTTGCTGTAAGAATTATACTTCAGTGATACATAATCATATCTCTGAATTTTAGATGTCTTATTTAGCAAAGTTTAAGGAAACATAAAATTAATATAGAGAAAACTTTATAGATTTTAGTGACTTATTTTCTTACCAATAGTAAACTACCATGAAATCCCTATTCTAAATTATTTACTTAATATAAAATTTTGTTTCTAAAACTTTAAAATTTTTAAATTTGATTAAGTGCATACCCAAAAGTGGAAAAAAATAATGTGGCTGGTTTGCTTAAATGACAAGTATTTGGGTTGTATTTAAAATTATAAGATTGTCTTATTATGTATAAGACTCTACTTCCTTCAATCTAGCAACTGTAAAGGGAACAAAATTTCCTCAAGCATTAAAGCATTCCTTTACATTTTCTATTAAGTTGTTTTGTCTATTGAATAGTTGTCTATTTTAATTGTTTTAAAAAGAAACTAAATCACATAGTTTTCATATTTCATTAGAATCTTTACTATAGCTAAGCATTAAACTAACTCCAGAGCATTTTTTTTTTTGACAAATGATGTTCATTTTCAAAGGAAAGAATAGTCAAGCAGTCAAAATTGAAGAACAGACAGTTGGGACAAATAGAGACAATCCTATTTTTCCTCAAATATCTTAAATATCCAGTAAACTATTACTCATTGAGAATAAGTCATAATCCTAGGAAATAATGTCCACAGAAAAGGTTTTTGGCAATCTCATATCACATTAAATGTACTGTTGAATCATTATTGAACAAAAACAGTTGTCCTGCTGCATTTTAGTGATCTGACACATTGCCAGAGGAATAAACAAAACTCCCAGCCAGCAGAAATGCAGTGTAGCTGCTGCCTACAGATTGTTTTAGAACTTCAGTGAATAAAGTACTATGTATGTTTATTACAATTTTTCCCATTATTCTTATGAAAAATGAAATTCAACTAGAGTTAATAATGGTATGAACTCTGTTAATAACGGTATGAAAGAAAAATGTTAAAATAAAAGTATATTTCTTTAAAATTGATCTGTATATATTTATATATGCTATTCATGCACAAAAGCACACTTGCAATTTTGTTTATTTAAAACATTCTTCTATTTCTTCTCAAAAATTCACTGAAAAAACTTACTTAGAGTAAGCGAACAACACTCTCAACACTCTTTGAAGACAATCTTTTTAGTAGATTTAATAAACTTACCTGCTTATAATAATATTTAATGTCTATTTCAGACACCAAAGGACTAGTAAGAACTCAACTCTGTCAAAATTAGATAGCAGCACTACTTACTTTTACTGTTACCTACAGCAATACATATTATCGCAATACATATTATCTGCCCATATTATCCTTCCTACTCACAGATTTCAAGTGTGAGCAAACGCAGAAACAATGTCAATATAGATTCTCCTCCAATAAACAAAAGTCTATGGAGGTCAGGGCTTCTTTTTTATTTCATAAAACATTACAATTCAATGAGCAAGCAACACACCTCCAAAAATAATACAATACTTTATCACAAAATACATTCACAGACACTAGCTTTGGCATAACCCAGTCATACAGCTATCGATCAAATCTGTATTTTGTAAAACTGTATTACAAAATCTAAGGTCCTTTTCTACCTTGAAAAGGACACAACAAGACACCCCAACCTTGCAACTCCTGTCTATCATTAACTTCCTCCAAATACACCTGGCAGAGGAATAAGAAACATCACATTTTCCACTTAATTTCTGAAGAACTTGACACCCTTAAGGAATGTGTTCTTAAAATAAAAACAAAAATCACTACTAAAGAAACAGATCCCAAAGCTTCTCTTCAAACAGAAAATAAATAAAACCTTGTAAAGTTAAACACACATCTATATATACAGCATGCACTGCAACAGAGCAAAACCAATTTTGGATCACTGACTTCAAATCTTATGCACTAACTCACACCTAATTCTAGCTCAATCTAACTGATTTGAAAGCATCAACTTGTTGTTAGTATCTCAACAACAACAACAAAAAAGCCACATAATTCCAATATATAATAAAACCAATAAAACAGGCACCTACCTTGGCCTTGCGCATTCCCCTGCCCACTCCAAAGGATCACGGTGATCACCAGCAGTCCTGGAGTCCACATTCTTTCAGTGACACTTCCTTGTCTTCTGGCCATTGCATTTTAAACTCTGCATATTGAGTGGGGTGGGTATGAAAAGTGTAATAAATTACAATCTTAAAAATTACCCATATTAATATGTGCTACGTATTTACAAAGTATGCTGTTTATAAGGAAATATATTTGAAAGTCGTGACTCCCTTTTAGGGGTCTTGTGATGATAACGGGTATAAGACATCATTGAACTTTAATCTTATATTCTAAACACTCATCTGAATGGTATTTTTCAATATAAGTTTGCAAAATAAACCATGAAGCCTATGAACACTTAAAAATACTACCAGAATAAGTATCACATTTCAGTCAAATAGCTACATGACACTATTTATAATGTGTTACTTAATGAAATGGTGCAATAAACACACATCATGTCTGTGAACATATATATGACTTTTTAAGACACTCATGTAAGTTTAGCAGAAATACTACATGAAATAATCTATAGTTTTTAGTTAAATGATAATCTAAACCTAAGTAATCTGATAATTTTAAAGTTATGATTTAGTTATCTTACAGTTTTAAGAGAAATGATCTAAATAACTTTAACTGTATAAAGAGATTCATCAGGTAAACAAAACTATTCTTGCGTACTTAAATTTGAAATTCAAATTAGTCCAGTGTGCAATCCTTTTTAGGGTCATGGATCCTGAATTGAGATGGACCCCATATCCAGAATCCCTATTTAACTCTGATTTATAGAGCCCATCTACTAACTTCCTTTTAAACATGTAGCTTGAGTTAAAAATAAACATTTATTCAGTTAAACCAATGGAGGGAAAAAAAATCACAATTGGAATTTGTAATTCCAATCCCAAATGTATGATATAAAACATAATAATAGGTATGCTTATATATAAATGTATATGTATATATGAATATTTATATGTATTATTTACATATCTATTAGTATATGCATACATGTAAGACAAAGTTATATCTTATCTATGATAAACTATAATTGAATATTAATTTTGACATTATTTGTAATAATGAAATATTTAAATATCCAGCCAAAGATGTTATCTATTCATGCAGTTGAATGATATATAGAGTAGCTAAAAATGTGTAAGCTTATGTCAGATGAACCAACATAAATAAATATAAAAGAAAAACAAAATAGAAAACTGCAGAATGATAATTTCAATACTATATTTTATATGTAAACATATTACAAGTTAATACTAAGTGTTTTGTATATGTTTAAATATGTATCACAACAAAAATATTAAAAATAATAAATACTTTCAAGGTCAAAATTAAGAAATTGCAAGGAAAGTTCAAAATTAAAGTAACTATCAAGGAAAATCTTCAGAGAATATATCTAAACTCCAGTTTTCCCATAGTTGACAAAATAAGGAATCAAGGAAAATAATTTTAGTGATTGCAGAATAAACCCAATATCCAAAGTGCTACATAATCATAATTCTGGTAAACTTGGAAGGGAATCTAAGTACTTGGAACCTTTCCTTCTTCCTATCTCCTATATCAAAAGAAAAGGATTTCATTATTCACTTTGCATTATTTTATTTCAGATTCATAGTGTCAAACCTAAAGGGAAATTGAAGGGCCATCTACTTCATCCTTCTATTGTATTTATTTATTTATTTATAGGTTTATGACACTGTATGATTTAGAGGTACAGGTTCACACTTGAGATTTACATCACCAAATACACCCAGCACAACCCATGATTCTCCACCAGAGTCCATTGTACTCCTCCCCACTTTGCTCACCCCAGTTTCCCTCTCCCTCCAGTAGCCTGAATTCTAAAGTTTCTCTATATTCCACATATGAGTAAATAAATACTGGCTGAATCCTCCTCATTTTAAATGAGCACAGGCCAAGAAAGTTGCAATGGCATTTCCAAGGCCCTAAAACAACAGAATGACAATGATAAGATTCCTAGACATTTCTGGAAAATTACTATATTCAGTTATTTTCTTATGTTGAATTCCTTATATTCTTTATCTCATTTCATTCTCGGAACCCAAGATCTAAACAATTTATCACAAAACAGGAATGTTACCACAGATCTAAGTACAGTCCAGGAAGTGTACCAAAAAGGATAGTAATAAGAGTAAAAAATATATATCATGAAAATAGAGCCCATATATTTATCCCAAGTAAGCATCTTCAAATTGAAAAATTAAAACATAAGGCAGTTGAGATGTTGAAGTTAATCCATGAAAGTTAATCAGCTTTTTCCAGAGGATCATGGGGCATCTGGAACAAAGCTCAAACTCCCCCAGCTCACATCATCATTACTAATAATTTTCTATTGAAGAAATGATGTGTCATGCCTGGTTATTTTTAGGAAACAGGGAGAGAGGGAGTTGCCAAAGATTAGCCCTTGTAAAAGTATTTATGTCTGTGTATGTGCTTATATGTGCACACACTCTTTTAGCCACAGCTGACAGATCTTTGCCCCCTTCTATTCACAAAATATGTATTTTTGCCTAGTACCAACAATGTCAATTCATACACCTAGTTTTGTGTTCCTTTGGTGGATTATCTTTGCCAATTTATTTTATTTCCTATTTCCTTAATTTATTTTAAATGGCATTTATAAAGTATTCTATATAAAATAGAGGCAGTATTTTAAAAATCTTAAAAAACATTCTTTGGAAAGGTCTGGCATATAAAGCACCAGTTCCATTATATATTTTAGTAAAATTTTAAAGAACAGATGGCTTTCAAATTGCTATTATAAGCAAAAGAAAATGTAACCTTCCTCTCCAAGTTGATGTTTATGGAAAACTAATATTTTATAAATGCCAAGTTATGATGTATTATCTATACTGTTATTTCTGACAGTCTGTAAATATTAAAAATCGTAACTTTCTGTGAAACTTTCCTTTTAATCAACAACTGTTTCCACATAAGTAAAAATCAATACTTTTTTATATTTTATGAAAGAAAAACAAAATGACCAGGAATAATTATGTTAAATTAATTAGAAAATGAAGCAACATTTACCATAAAGTTATGTCATGAAGTCTTTCTCTTCTTGAAACTCTTTTTATGTATTTGATAACAAAAAAGTAGTTGAAAAATATCTACCTTTAAGATCTGGAATAAGTCCAAAAACATAGATACTTTGGCTTCACTGTGATTTTCTGTCCAAATATATATTAAACAGTAAGTAAGCAGGGAAGCAGTTTGATAATGATCATATAAATACACATCAGATTGAGAATGATTGATACTTTTAGACTGATAATGGCATTTTAGATTGATAATGATCATACTAACACCCCTTGATTCAACAGTGACCATCGTGTTCTTTTAATATTTAAGGTTACTGAGGAAAAGAAAATGGGTCTTAAGAATAGATTGTCTATTACTTCTCACCATATAGAATAGCGAAATTAATTCTGCTACACAAAGATGAGAGAGTGTCATAGAGAACTTCAGTTCTGTCTATCTGTAGTATGTTGCTTGTCTACAGCGGTACCACCAGTTTTGAGGGATGCATCACAACCAGAGGTACTGACTAGGAAGAACAATCCTGCATTAACGGTCCTGGCCCAGAAACTATCACCAATGTGAGTGGGAGTTTCCCAGGGATCTGAACCACCTTTCTTACAAACCATCCCTGGGTTATTGTCTATAGAGGGCTTCCAAATACCATCCTGCCTTCTACCAATATTTCACTCCTCATGTGGATATTCTAAAGCCTTTTTTCTTTCCCAGTTAGCATATCCCACCAACTAGCTTAGGTTGCATCTATATATGCATTTTCTTAAAGAAAATCTACTTCTGCATCTAGATAAAATAGTGTTGTTTTACTGTGATCTAAAGACAGTTTCTCTATTCAGCTTCTAGTATAGGTTTTTCCAGAAGTTTCTTTAAAGAAAAATGCTTCTCTGAAACAAAGTTTCCTCTCTTAGCCATAGGCCTCTTATTGAAGGGCTTCTCCAGTGAGAGCTGGACAATGCCAATAAGTCTCCAGTTGGATACACCTCCTGCTCAGCTTCCCCATTATAAAGTAACCTCTCTGATCACCCTTTTAAAACTAAGGGCCAAAGAATCAAATGGAATCAGGAAGTGACCATAGCTCACAGGTCATCAAATGCTCTTCTCAGCATATTATAGGAACACAATTTAAGCCAGAAAAACATAGCAGAGCCCATTACAGCTCTCGAGTTCCAGTTATTAACATTGATTTTTTTCAATGGGAAATTTTCATTAGAAGCCATCACATGCCTAACATTCAGTAATAACTTAGATTAAGATATATACTGGAGCCTCACTTTAACATTGCCCTTGGAGTGGGTCCCATGAAGTTATTTTTAAAAGGGGTCTTTTTGACATTGGTAAATTCTCATAGGTAGGATCTATGTCAGTCCAACCTACATTGGGCATGCAATAATAATGTCAAAGTCCTGCAATATCCAAATTAATATTGCAGCATATATAAATTATCTATGGTGACAGAGCAATAAATACAAGAATATATTTATTTATTTTATCAACAAGATAAAACCTAGAGGCTGCTAACATTGTTCTAGGTCACCTTGCTATAAAATAAGCAACACACACAGTAAAAGGAAACTTGAACAAATTAATCTTCTTAAGATTCAGTCTCTGATTAAAAAGTCTCTAAAATTCCTGAAGGCTATAAAGCATTAAAATTCTAAAATGTCATTAATCCAGGAGAAACTGACAAATCAATTGCTAAGTAATATAAAAAAAAACACACATCATGAAACATAACAGAAATGCAATCTTGTCCCAAAATGTGTTGACAAATGCTTTGCGATAATCTACGATACCGGGTAAATGTTCAGTCTTAGGTATCACCATGGACACTGAATTGTGACCTTTGGAAATGAGGTCTTGGAATATGCATTGAAAAACATACTCTAGGTATATATATTTTTATTACAAAGACAGGGATAACTGACTTATACCATCATACTAAAAAATCACAGATTAACTAGATATCAGATAAATGTAGTCTTAATGAAAGAAAGCTCTACACTGACTGACTTTTCAGGGAAATACCAT
The DNA here is from genome assembly GCA_019455555.1 of Galemys pyrenaicus. NCBI lineage: Eukaryota > Metazoa > Chordata > Mammalia > Eulipotyphla > Talpidae > Galemys > Galemys pyrenaicus. The sequence continues at coordinate 3,643,440 of JAGFMF010011629.1, forward strand.
TTAAAATAGTTAAAAGTGATGTATATCTAATTTTAAATTAACTTGACCAAGAGACATAAAACAGTAAGGTTAGCATTAATCACTCTAATGTTTGACAGCCCAAGAGAACCATAGGAGTCTAGTATTTCTCCAGAAAGCATGACAGATTTAGCTTCCTAAACACCGTGGAATTTTTGAAGTAGCATAGAAACTTTCTGCCATATCCTGTTACTTTTCTCAAATGGACTTAAAGATGAGCTATCGCCAAAAAGAATTCAATGATACAGATCTCTTTTGTTAAGGTAGTGTGAGGGGCCTTGGCCTTTGGAAACTATAGGAGTATATAAACTATGGACTCCACTAGCTCAAGTGTCTTACATTTGACTAAGTCCTTCCATAAATATCCTTCAGATACAGATACTGTACAAGTCACTATATGATAAACACAAAAACTAGCTCTCTTCACTAGTGTTTGAATTATTGAAAGGAATCAGGTACTAAAACAAAGTAAAACAAAGAAACAATTACCAAAAGTGTCCATATGCAAATTCCAAAATAGTATGGGGGAGAAGACATCAGATAATGTTGACTTTACTCTTTTCCAGTAATAATATTTAAAGTGGGACCTGAGAATAAAGAGCATCATCTTTAAATAGAATGGGGAAATGATCTCTTTGGAAGAAAAGCCAGGCTGTCTTTTAGGGACCTAATATGAAGATGATCTTGGCATGTAGAAGGTATTAAATCTATGAAGCTGATCGGAGTATTGCAGAAAGAAAGACTGAAGATAGGAAGATGTAAAATTATACAGAGTTATTTTGGCAATGGCAAACTATGTGGGATATAGTCAAGTACAGTGAAAACCTAAAAAGAGATGGGAACTGATAGACATTTTGAGAGACTATTTTGGTTACCAATAGAGTATAGACAGTTAAGAAAAAAAAATTAGATTAGTGAAGAAGCTAACATTTATAGTTCAAGTAATCAAGATATAGATCCAATTAGACTGGATAATCAAATATATAAATAAATGGTAAAAATTCTACATATATTTGAATCAAAAAAAATTAATGTTGGGTTTGATATGTTGAAAATAAAGAAGAAGGACACAAAAAAAGATCCATTTCTGGTTTATTTATCTGAGCGGTTGGTGGTGTTATTTACATTAACTCTTAAAGTAATCATGTGCTATTGCCATATGAGGAACAAACTCAGAGAAAAAGTCTGGGCCTGACTCTAAAACTGGAAATCTGTCGCTCTTTAGTATAGAAATGGTGTACAGAACTTAAGGAAAGAGTATCTGGAGTGAGAAGCGTGATTGGAATGGAACCCAGTGATATCAATACTTAAAGATTGGGTAGAGGAATCAAAACAAACAGAGTATTCTATTAGTGATGGAGAAATGAAGTTCAGGATATACACAATGAAGTGTAAAAAATAAAACAACAAAGCATCTCAAATGAAAAATGTGGAAATTGAAGACAGGATGGTACTGATGAATTTTTAAGGGAGTGGCAAAAACAGTGGACTAGGGTTAAAGTAAATGAAGACAAAGACTTGCAGGAGTGAGGATCCCTGGGCCCATGAGCTAGAAGAGGCATGACGTCCAGAAGGTGGGACGCATGACATCAAGATCTTGGTGGTACACTTACTGGCATAAAAAAAAAATATCTCAGAATTTATCACAAGAGAGTTAACTAAAGTAGGGCAGGGGGGTGGGGTGTGGAAATGACTATCAAGAAACTGAGTGAACTAGAGATTTCAATGTGGATGTTGAAGTCGCTAAAAATAACAATGAAATTTAACTTGGGAAGTCTTAAGTAAATGAGTGATCTGAATGCCAAACATTTCTTTGAAATCTTTCTTAAATCAAAATTGCAAAAGAAGCTATTACCAATACCATTAACCTGCATGGAAAAATATCTGAGCATCCTCAGACCCAGTCATAGCAATAACACATTAAATGTGAAATTCAGGTCATCTCATTCAATGAACAGTGTAAGCCCACTAAAATGCACACACTCTCAAGTGCACATTTCTTATCCACCTGCAGTTCTCATTTCTGACATTACATTCAAAGTAAATAAATCACTCTGTAAACTTCAAGTATAGAGATTTCAAGGAATCAGAAAATGTCTTTTTATAAAAGAATCCTAAGTGCAAGAGAAAAAAGAGAAAGTCAATGACTTGACACTGTCTCAGCTGAGTCATTCTTGTATCTTTAACAAGGTGTCCAAAAGTCACACAATGCTGGCAGTCTGCTAAGGGAAGTAGAATTAACCTATCTATGAGGTTCAACTCTCAATTGCGGGGCCAAGATACAGTGTCTGCATCAGAGTTCATTGACTCAAATAAAATTTCATGAAGATGAAATAGATACTAGTTAAAAAATTATGTTTTAGGGAAAAACAGGTAGACATAGCATCTGTACTGCTGAATAGGTACATACTTGCTTTCTATAAAAATAGCTTGCACTTTGAATTGCTGTTTTCTCCTAGACTGAGATAACTTAGAAAGAAAAACATGGTATTAGAAAAAAATATGAGGGTGTGTGGGTTGGCATTTGCCATAGATCCTCATCCACTGCACTATCTTCTAAATGCATACTGCAAACAAGACAAATATATATTTTAGTTCAAGGCAAGCTACACTGAGTAGAAAAATGAGAATTCACTTCATCAACATAGGATGTCATTTTCTTTCCATGAGTCTGAGTTTCTATTGTCTGGAAGTTTGTGCAACCAATCTCACTCTTTTAGGTGGCCATCATAGCTTTTGATAAATTCTGTAAGACATGCTTCACTTTTCACATTTTGGAAAACAGAACAGAAAAAACTTTTTCTATGCTTTGTATTCTGTGTGCAACATACATCATGTTACCTGCTAATGTGAATATCCATGATTCTAGTTGACAGACTGTGATTATCCATGATTCTATGTGGCAGAGGTATTGTAATGAGTCTTAAGGTTATTAAACCTGACACTGGTTGACTCAGTTACTAATTGGGTGAATGACTTTGTATTAGCTATTTATCCTTTCTAAGATTATATCTCTTCAGTGGCAAATTTAAGGGACTGGCTTCTTCCCATAAGTTAGATTTATGTTAATAATGCAGCACTTTTTCTAAACTTCACTACTTCACAAGATACCTAGCTTCTCTTTCTATACCTCAAGAAATGCAGGTGACTAATAATAAACTCTCTTCCAGTTCAACATGAACTATGTAACTAAATAAATTTTCACTCATGATTATTTCAACATGCACGCTATATTAGTCATAAACTCATTAGAGGACTTTGATCTGAAATGTAGAGAGAATATGGTAATGCTTTTCATTCCTCTATTGTAGCTACCTTCAATGCCCTGACGTTTTAGTCATGCTTAAAAGTTAGAATCCTATATGAGAGGATTATATCCTTGGCACAGCAGACCTCTTCTCTCTCATCTGCTGTTCCCCTCAGCAGTGAATTTCAGTCATTCTATTTGTTCTGTTCCCCGCAGTCTCTGGTGAATCCCATCACCCCATACCTCTGGCCTATACTCCAGTTCTTGTATGCATAAATAAATAAACCTTAAAATAATAAGTCAGGACCAATTCTCAATAAAAGTAGAAAAGGTAAGGACTACATTCTGGTCAGTACCCTGGGAACCTCGAAATAATCATTTTCCTAAGAAGACCCAGAAATTGTGACTATAAAACATAGCGTATGTTCTCTGGTTGGTTCGACTTCACCTTATTTTATGGCCCTATAACATTAGAGTCAAGTGTATTGACTCAAATTAGTGACCTTAAAAATATTCTGAAAATATTTGATGGAGACATTTCAAATCACAACCTGAGATTTATCAGTGTTATTTTTATTGAATTGAATTTGCTGCCAAGATTTAATCAGATTGATCATACACCATAAACTGTGAAACATAGTGTTTCTTATGAACACTTTAAAGAATTTTAAATGGGTCAAATCTAGAAGATACAGTTTTTAGTAATGTACTGAAGAGCATGAATTTTATTTAACACAATTATTTAGAATTTTAAATAAAAGAGACAGCAAAGTTTGTTGTTATTGAGGTAACATTGGTTTACATTATGTGTGATTCAGAGGCACAGAAGCACACACGTTCAGGCGCATACTAGCAAACAACACCTACCTCCAAGGCACCCAGAGTCTCCTGGGCCCTTCCACATCCTACTCTCCTCACACGCTCCCCTCCTACTCTTATAGCCTCAATTCCACAGTCATATTTCTAGAATTTATTGTTGGATTAGTTTTGTCCAAACCTTTGTTGCTATTTTTTTTTTCCTTTGCACTCCATGTTTAAGAGACACCAGCCTATATTTGTCTTTTTTCTTTGGTCTTAGAGAAGTTACAGGATTTTTTAAGAAATTACAGCGGGAATAAAGTTGCTGAAAAGTAATGTCAGTTTATGAATCTGATTGCATTAATCAGAATAAAAAGAAAACTTCTTGGGCCTCCCCGGAGGCACAAAGAGTTAAGTCTCTCATGAAGCTATCCGCAGCCTCCGCAGCACAGTTCTATCCTTGGCACAGCAGACCTCTTCTCTCTCATCTGCTGCTCCCCTCAGCAGTGAATTTCAGTCATTCTGCTTGTTCTGTTCCCTGCAGTCTCTAGTGAATACCATCACCCCATACTTCTGGCCTATACTCCAGTTCTTGTGCGCATAAATAAATAAACCTTAAAAAAAAAACTTCCAAAACTTGTGGAAGATACAACTTGTAATAAAGTTCTCTTAGAAATTCAACCAGATATTTTTCTTGTTACAGGAAAGTTTGAATAATGTCATTCCTTGACAAGCAACATCCCTAATCCCTGCATGAACATACTGCTCCCCAGAGACTTAATGATCAACATATTTCTCTGATTTGTTTCCTGTGAACGGTTTATAAAAGAAAATCAAACCCAAAGGTGCACTTCATTCCAAAACTTTCATCAAAAATAACGTTCTGCTTTGAGTTTTAGAAAAACAAGACCAATTCTGTCTTTTGACCATTACCAAGTTAGAGATTGCATATAAACTCAATCTTTCAAAATGTTTGGTTTTAATGCAGTTGCTGTGGAAAACTACCAGACATCAGCACTTTTCCAACAGTGCTCCTCCCCAGCTACTTATGTATGTATCACTATTGTCACATTTAACATGTTCCCACTAGTAAACTACATCAACTGACATCACATCTTATACATAAGTAGCTAGTAAACTATAGGATGACTAGAATGACAGGGAGTAGACACTGGATCATCAGTGTGGATATTCTCCTGACCAATGCTCTGGCTTTCAATTCAGATAACTGACGTTACTTTCCCAGCTCCAGCGTTGAGTGGCTGTGTTGTTCCAAGTGATCCCAGATCTCAAACTAAGTTTATCAATGACTTTACAGTTCCAAAAAGATTACAAGGTTAACCAACACACTCTTCCATGCAGTACCCATGTTCCATAAAATTGATGAACATTTTTATGACTTTCCTTTCCCCCTTTTTATAATCCACATGGTCTTTGTAAACATTATCTTTCATAACTATGACAGTTAACCATTAGGGCTATGCTCCTTCTGGAGGAGCATGATTCTAGCATGAGAATGATTCTAGCTGTCCAGAGTATCTCTCAGCTTTTGGCCCTTGCATCCATTTACAAAGCTCAAGACTCAAACTTCTGCTTCAGTAGTCCCACATTTATCCTTCTGCTATGATCTCTTGGCCGCTCTCTTAAGGCCCTTTATGATTACATTGGACCTATACAGATAGCTCAGGATAATCTCCCTGTTTAAAGGTGAGATGATATAAAGATGAGATGATTAGCATCCTTAATTTTTACTTGCAAATTTAACCTCCTCTTTCTGTGTAACAGAACATACTTACAGTTTCTGGGGATTAAGACAGTTATCTTTAGAAAGTTACTATTCTACCTATCATACAAATCAACTGGAAAACAGTAAAATTATGCATAATGTACTGCTAACTTTGGCGTATTTTAAACTATTTTAAAAGATTTTAGTTAGGAGATTATTGATTAGAGTTTTAGAGTATTCCAGAAAATATCCCATCCTTGATATTAAATGATCACACCCAAGTAAATTGACTTCTTCAAATATAAAATATTTAAGGTTATCTGGACAATACAAAAGAAAGTACAGCTGCTGTGCCTCAAGAGGACTTATTTTTGTGCCTCAAGAGGACTTGTTTCTGTTATATTCCACCAATATACACACCAGCTGAACGTCTCCCCAGTAGCCTGAATGCCCTTTCACATGCTTAGCAAATGCCTTTCCTCTCATCACTGTTTGCATTAAGTCCTGGTGTTTAAAGTTTACCTTGATTATTCTCTTTTTTTTTTTTTTTGAGGGGGGGACTCCTCTTATTTTCCTCCTGTGAACTCAATTTTATGTTAAGTCTTCAAAAGCTAGCTACACACTTGATTATGCTGAGCCTTATGATGTTTCCGTTTCAGACATAAAATTTTTCCCTCATGTAAGTTGCTTTCTTGAAGAACTTAACAACATTAGCACAGAGGGGTAACATTGCCTGCTCAGGTTCCGTCTTACACTTGTAATTCAGTATCCTACAACTTCAAGTCTAACTTAAACTTCTTAATTAAACAAATCCCCAATTTGAGGGAATTAGCAGAATGCCTACCCCTAAAAGCATGGGTAATGTGCAAAAACACATTTGGGAACATAATTGACTTTTATGTAGAGAAGCCAGATGCATTTCATGCCTATGCATGCTTGGGGAAGCAAGTTCATCTCATATATCACAATAAGCATCTGTTCCACTAAATTCCACTGCCGTATACTCATTACACTTAGGCAACAAAACACTTAAGGAAATAAAAGCTCTTCCTAATAAAAAAGGTACTTCAGAAAGCTTTGTTAAAAAAAAAAACAACTCTGTTAAACTCAGAGTAGGAACAGAAAAACAGTAAGTACATCTCTGTTAATGTAATGTTTCTGATAAGGCATCTTGGTCTCTGCCCAATAAAAAAATTCAGAGAAAATGATGTTCATATTTAAAATGATGAGTTTCTATCAAGGCCACTTTCAAAAGCAAAATATTTGTTCTGAGATTCAAATATACTTTTGAAATTGCAGAAATTTAAGAGGTCTTGAAAATAAACTACAAATATGAACCTGCAAATAGTTGTAGATATATGTGTATGTCTATAAAATGGATACATTTCTAGTATATTTTTTGTTAAAACATTAGGAATATCTCCATATAAGTGATTTTCTCTATTGTGCTGTGCATTTTGCTTGTGGACAATAGTCTAATACTTTTAGTGTCCATATGAGGTTATCAATATTTCCTGTCAATGTCCTTCATCCTTTTTTTGAAATTGGAGTACTAGTCTTTTCTTATTGATTTCTTGAAACTATTAATATGTCAAATATGTCAAATAAATAGCAAATAAGTTTTCCTTATTGACATTTGCTTTTTATACCTACTCATTATCTTTTGAAATATACGTTTTCTATGTTAACAAAGCTATCGATATTTTCCTAATGCTTCCCTTTCTGGATGGAGTTGTAAGGAAAGTTATTTTTACCGTAATAATACCAATACTTATCTGTAAATTTTCTTTATATCTTGAAGTTTATTTCATAGCTACTCTTAAATTTAGTGTTATGACTGGCACATTATAAATTTTTCCATCATAGATCTCAGAGTCAATTTCTTGAATACCATTTCACAAGTCCTTCCTCAATTTCCCTTGATTTTGAATGATAAATTTAACCATATATCATATTTCAAGTTTATTGAAATTATATAACATGAAATTATATAAATTGCAGATAACAGCCAACCTTGCTTCACCACAATCTAGCCCTTCCAAGGAATGAATTAAAGAGGGACTTTTTTTTTTTAATTTATTTATGAACATTAGAACTGGGGTACAGGCCAGAGATTGGGGGGTGGAGAGGATCCACCAGAGACAGAGTGGGGAGCAGAACAGGCTGATTGACTGAAATACACTGCTGAGGGGAGCAGCAGGCCAGGCAGGAGAGGTATGCTTCACCATGTGGGTCAGCTCCCTGGCGGGCAGCAGGGATCAAACTCATGCTGCAGTGGCTGCGGTTTGCTTCATAGTGCATTGCTTAACCCACTGCGTCACCAGAGAGGGCCCAAAGAGGGACTTTCTTATGGTTTAAATATATAAGTAGCATAATTCTAGTTTCTGGTTTGAAACAATGTTTCAGTTTGACCAATATTTTTACACATTTTCCTTGAAGGTAGAACAAAATTTGGTGCAGGGCTCTATTTCTACTACTTTAAAATTGTGTCGGGCACTGATTCAATGCTCAAAAACATCTGTTTGATAATTAAATTAATAGATATCTGCCTTCCCACTGCAGTGCTGCTACCACACTGTATAATTTACCTGACTTCTCTCTATCAAGGACAACACAATCATTCACATCCTTTACAGTGGCTCACTGCTTGCAAAATATCAACTATTATATGATATTTGTTGATTCTGGCAATCCGGTCACAAAGAAAATGGCAATAGAAAAACCATAAATGTGAGTCTGGAAAAATCAAATTAAGTAATTTCAAATTACCACATGTGAATTAATCTTTATTTGTTTAGCTGGTTGCTAATTGAGTAAAGTTATGCATGTAAAAATGAAAGTAGCCAATGTGTACATATCACAAGCGCTCAGTTTCATGACAGATACATGTACAAAGTTGAGTGTAAATATATTTGCTAAATATGCTATCTGTTTTGTACGTGTAATACCTGCATACGTGTGCATACATACACAAATGATTTGCATAATAATCTCACTCTTATTCATTTTCTCAGCTAAAAACTAAACATGATTTAAATCAAGTTATCATTTAGAAGTGCTTTTAACCATTATCTCCCCTTTATATTCTTTTGTGGCTCTTTGAATTATTACTTGGTGACTATCTTGCCATAACTTGCATATATAGTTTAAATAGTCAGCTTAAAGAAATTCACTCTTTGGATAAAATCTCTAAGGTTGATTTAGTGTGGATGCATGTATGTGCAAAGATGCACTTAACAAAGGCAATTGCAAAGACATGTCTACTTAGAAGAGAAAGGTATAACAAATTGAGTGCAATTATCAGTATATTTTTTTTCTGTTAATAAAGTCCGTAGAGCATATATTTTATAGTAAAATGATTTGTTTTTATTCTATTTGCTTCCATCTGAGCTGCCACATAGTATGATACATCTATAATTTGACACCTCATTTGGTAATATAATTTGATATAAATTTAGTTACTAAAAAAGTCACTGAACTACAATTTAGATAGGTAAACAATCAAAAAATCTAGTTTTCAGACAGTAGTATAGTACAGCAAAATGAAAAGGAGGAAAACCAAAATTCTCAAGGTCACTGAATAATAATAATGACACATCAATCACCATTATAACAGATATTTGATACCTATATTGCCAAATTATTTCACATACAAGCTTAATGGTGATTAATGGATGTGCCATAGTACAGACTGAAATGAGACTGTAGAATAATGATATTCAAAAGTATGTTGTAATTCTATCCTTTTCTACATCTGGAAATACTGCTTTTGTCAATGTTATCTATCTATGTATCTTGATTTTATTTACTTAGGCAAATACTATTTTTGTGAACAATTTCCAGATTTGCTAAATGGAGTACATGAAATCACAGTGTGATTAAAAAGCAAATCTACAACAAATTCTGATCATACAAATTTGTCAGTAGTGGCAACAAAGGATGCCTTGCAACTGGCCCAGTCCTTGTGAAAGCAGTATGGTAAGCAGTTATCTCAAACATTAAAAATGATCTCCCATTTCACCCAATAATTACCCTTCTAGCCATCTAGAAGGCATCAAAAACACTAATTTGAAAAGAAATTTGTACTCTCATGTTTATTGCTGCACTATTTATTATAGCTAAACCATGGAAAAAGCTAAGTACCTCAGAACCCATGAGTAGATCAAGAAAATGTAGTTATCTTTATACAATGGAATACTACTCAGTGATCAAAAAAGATAAACTCAAGCCACTTATGGCAACATGGATGGAGCTTGAAAGGATCATCTCAGTGAAATAAGTCAGAAGGAAAAGATTAATGTTCAATAGTGGTACTAATATGTGGAATATGAATAGTCAGATAAAGACAAGTTAAAAAACTAACCTTGGTAGCTGACTACAGAACTAAAGCACCAAGGAGGTGAGGGGTTGGAGGAGAGGCAAGAACAAAGATGGAAGGAAGCACAACGGTCTGTATTGGTGAAATACGGGTGAGTTAGTGGTGGGTGCACTATTGTGGTAGTACATGATGGGGTACCCCAGTATTAGCTCAGTTAAAATTATTAAATATACCTTGCAAACCCAGTATCTTCTCCATAATCCTCAGCAGCATTACACATTCTTCTTTTTAGATAACTGGTGTATATTATCTAAATCAAGTCCTTACATGTGTGCATCCAGCCTTGTCTTGAAGGAGACTATATTTCAAATGCACGTTTATGTGAGCAATCTAGAGCTGCCACAGAAAAGTACACACTTGTTACAGGTGTTAAGATGCCTCAGTATGAAAACTCAGAACTCACAATACTAAAAAAAAGTGAATCTAATTTTTAAAACAGTGTTAAAACCCTGCAAACTATGAGATAAATTACACTGGGATAAAATAACTTCATTCCAATCTATCTCATAATCTCGCCTCACTATTTTTTCTATGTAGTTATTACTAAATTCAACAGACTCATTATTAAGTGTCATTGTTGTTTATTTCAGAATAAATGACTCAACAGCTTTACTGAAGCCTCTACTATTCTGTTTTGAATAAGTTATCTTTTCATTATAAAACTTTTATTCATAGGCAAGCCATCAATTCTCCAAAAATATGTACAATGAGAAACATCTACTAAGTCTTGTGTTCAAACTAGAGATGATTTTTCTTATCAGTTATTTTTTTATCAATTAATATTTTCTTATCAATTAATAATAGTATTTACCATTTTCAAATCTAGTGTTAGGGATAAGTTTCCCACCCAGAAACAGTTGGTTCATGAGCAACAAAAGGGAGACAACTAGTAGTATTATACCCACACTGAGACAAGTCCACATATACTTGCTTCCACAGCTAATATAATGCCATATGTCCTCAGTAATGTGGGTGGACAAAATTAACAGCTGGTCTGCTAAAGAGGGCCATATGTACAGGCAGCCAATCACACCATCCTTTTTAGTTATGGTTATTGAAAAACCAGTTGAAGTTACTGCTCTGATAAATAGCATGGCTGGAGAAGATGCTCCATCAGTAACAGAAAAAGATCATTTATAGCACAATGTCTCTAAATATTGATGCTAAAAACATGCTTGTACATTACTGTCCTCATTGCTACTTTAACATCAACAGAGTTCCTTAATCTAATCTCACCTTTCCTCAAAAATGATTTTGCACTCATTTGCAAAGTAAGTGGTATATAGTTTCTCACTAAAAGTAGATATTAACAGTCATCTTGTCTAATTTCCTGTAGCACAAACCTCTATATTTTTAGCTGTACCTTCATAACATTTATATTACTTCTTTTAAATAAGAAATATTAAATGAAAGTCAAAATACATAAAAATTTAGAGTACTTGAATGTTTCTGGAAAAGTACGGTAATATTAACCAGGCAAAACTGCATTCTGCACACATTATCTCTTAAAATATAACAGAAAAATATGGATTTGGGCGATTTTAACAGCTTTATATTTTAGCAAGAGTTTCCTTTGTTATTTCTATGCTGCAAAGACTGTTCATTTATTGTTGTAATAATAAAATTTATAGTTTTAAGATCAATGTTAATATTGTGATCATATAAGATAATTTACTTTTCTCTTAATGGTTTCTTTTTGACAAATGGCAGAGCTTTTAGGAAGGACAGTGCTCCCTGCACAACAACCAGTAAAGTATGTCACATCCATTTACAACATAATTTTAACAAAAAATGAAGGACAAACTTGTGAAGCAGCAAGAATTCATTTGCATTAAATTAAACAGATATTTCAAGTTCCCTTTGGGAAAAAAAATGGTATGGGGGGTATAAGGAATCCATCTTTCACAAAATTGCTCTTTGGGATCTCATAGAGATTTGAAAAGTTGACATGACAATCATGAAAATTCTCCTTAAAGTCTACAATTAGTATATATGGCTCATGAGATAAAATATTCACACTGTACATTTATAAAGGGCACCAATTATTATGGAGACTCTGACGTTCCCTTGAAAAGCATATCCTACAATATTTAAAAAGAGAATTAATCATTCTGCCGTTTCTTATATGGATTTGACTTTGTAAACATGAGTCAAGTTCTAGTCATAAACTAGAACTCTTTAGGCATCCATTTTATGTAATATTAACCTTAGGGACTTAGGCATTAAACTTGATAATGGATTTAATTAATGGTTGTGATCTAAGAAGTAAAACTAAATTTCACTTACATTTTACTAAAACTAGATTTAATAAATTTCAATGTGTTTGTCAACATTTGCTAATCAGAAAGTTCTCCATCAATATTTATGAATAAATCTGAAAAATAGTGATAACCCCAAAGACACATTGTTTTCCCATGGGCAAGCAAACACTTAAATTTCAGGGTCTCAAGGCACATAAATTTTAAGGTAGTTTGAATAATGACAAAGCTATTCCCATCCTATCCTAGACCCTGTGCATGGGTTATTTTACACAGTTAAGGGGACTTTGTAGATTTGACTGAGTAAAAGATCTTGAACTGGGAAGATTATGTTGGATCATCCAGGTGTCCTGCATGTAATCTCTTATAGAGAGACAGAGATTAATAAGGAGTTTGAGAAGGAAGAGTCAATATGGAGAGAAATACAGAAATAGGAGCAAAGCACCTTGGAAATGGCAGGAGGCTCACAAGTTCCTGAACACTGAATACTACTAAGAGCAGAAAAGGCAAGAAAATGTATTCAAAAAAATTTTTTAAAAAATCTATCATTCCTGCATCCAGAAATACTGCTTTTTCCAGTGTTATCTATACTTGTATCTCTATCGATCTTGATTTTGTTTACCTAAATTATGTAATTACAGTTTTAGTGAATAATTTCCAGGTTTGTCAAGTACAGTGTGTGAAATCACTGTGTGATTACAAAGGAAATGCACAACTAATTCTGACTACACACATTTGCCAGTAGTGGCACTACAATAATATGTCTTGCAACCAGTCCAGCCCTTAGGAAAAACAGTACAGAGGTGTCTCAAACCACTAAAAATGGATCTCGCATTCAATGCAGTAATTATACTTCTAGGTATCTAGGAGAAAAAAAAAAACACACACACTAATTTGAATAGAAACTTCCACCCCCATGTTTATTGCAGCACTACTGACTATAACTTCCCTCAGAAATTCTAGAAGTCATCAATCCTGACACTTAAAGTAATACAGGGTTAAGTTAACCTTGACTTAACCCAAGAGACTGATTTTGGATGTATGACCTCCAAAATTGTAAGACAATAAATTTGCATTAAGCCTTCAAATTTTGCTAGTTTATCAGAGCAAAGTTAGGAAAATAATGCAACATGATAACAATAAACAAAGGGAAATAAATGAAATAATGATGAACTTGTGAGGCCAGGTGGGAGGAGAGAGGTGTGAAATGGAGCATTAAACTCAGTAACAGAAATTATCTTAGTAACTATTACATGTTACTTGTTTACACCTTAAGCTATGTTATTAATATCATTATCACAACCATTCAGGCAATGATTACATCAGTATGTCTTATTTAGAGATAAGAATTTTCTATTTCACCCTTTTATAATCTCATGCAGACAGCCCTCAGCAACGCATCTGTGAAGCGAATATCTATATGTACAAATCTTCCTTTTTAGCAGATAAGTTTCAACTGAAATTAAATCCTATTAAGCCAATTTAGGAACAATACCTCAATGATTCAAACATTACTTCTTTATATTATTTTTATTGAAGTAACATGGTTTACAATACTATATATGTTTTAGGGACATATGTTCACATCTTTTCAGATATATGTTACACCATCTTCTCCACCAAGCACCAAGAATGATCCACCATAATTCATTGGTTCCTATCCCCCCTCTCCTTACTCAACCTCCTTCACCCACTTTGATGGTCTAGGTTCTGCAGTTAGAGTTCAAAGGTGAAACATTATTTTTCAAGACAACCACAAGAGTGAATTTGGGATGCCACCTTCACCAACAGAATTAAAGTTTCAAAGCAATATCAAAAAACATGTGTCCATTATTTTCTCTTTATAAAAACAAACCATTGTCCAACTCTATAATATTTATGTTAACAGGATGAAGTCCAGATGAGTTATGCTACCAAAAATAAAAAAAAAAACTAAGTAGGAAATTCTCATTTATTTCTAAAAGAATGACGGTACAAAATTTCCACAGGTGGGAAGGAATATTTGCTTTGTAGAATAAGTATTTCCCTCTCCATATTAAAACTTGTCATGGGATATAGCATGCCTCTCTACACATGCATTAGCTCAGTAAAAGTTATAAAAACAATTCTACTTTTCTAGATATTGATGATTACAGAAGATCAGAAGGCAAGTAAAAGATGGCAATATTTTGTGCAGAATTGTCTTTGAATTTGAGGGAGATATTACAAAACTTGGAAATCATGTATAGGCTATGTCCACAGAGATAGTGGGAGAGCAAGAAAAAATACTTACTAAATTTCTATCATATAAGTCCCTTACACAGGGCCTCCCTGGTGGTGCAGTGGGTTGAGCAATGCACTATGAAGCGAACCACAGCCACTGCAGCATGAGTTCGATTCCTGCTGCCAGCCAGGGAGGGGACCCACATGGCGCAGCAGGCCTATCCTGCCTCGCCCGCTGCTCCCCTGAGCAGTTTCGATTAGTCTGCCTGTTCTGCTCCCGGCTCTGTCTCTGGTAAATCCTCTCACCGACCTGGACTCTGGCCTGTACCCCAGTGCTTGTATGCATAAATAAATAAATCTTAAAAAAAAAAGTCCCTTACACAAATCACTTTTATCAAATAAAATTAATATACTAGTAACTCTTCAAAAAAGCCACTTCATTCACAGTTTTTAAAGAAACAAAACCACAGAACGTGTACTGGACAAACAGTATCTAAGTAACAAAAGACAGAACTAGGGTGATTATAATAGTAATAACAGATAACATCAGTCTCACTTCTATTGGACCTATAGCTATATTAACAAGCAAAGTATGAATAAAGAACTTACAGGTCAAGCACTATTAATCTTTCCATTTTAAGGTAGCACAATGGACTATAGTGAAGGACTGTGAGCGCTTTGATGTTGGAAAAGCTACCGCGCCACACCTGTACAGAGAAATCTTGTACTTTCAAAGTATTAAAAGAATAAAAAATAATGAAGAAACAGCAACTGAACTTAAGAGAAGCTACACCATTATTATCACTCTTATAACTAGCAAAAGGCAATTTCAAACCCTGGTTTATAACATATCTTATAACTCTAAGATGCATATGCAATATTCCCATGATTAGCTGGAATTTTTGTTATGCCTAAGTGAGTATTTCAGTTGATAAGAATGCTATAACATAAACTATTTACTTTGGAAATTACTGAACTTCTTCACTTGTCTTTTACAATGTGGCTCATTCATATGACAGTTCTCCCAGAAAAATAAAGTTCAATATATGCATCTTCTTTTATTTGCAAATTATTTTGGAGCATAAGAAATACATGGCACATTACATTTAACTGTTTTTTTTTTTTTTAGTTTTCAATAAAGCTTTTTACTCAAAAAATAATTGGATAGTTCACGCCCTACCTACAATGTGACTCATTAAGTGCATATCTGTAGAAAAAAAGAATAATTTTCTATAACCCTTCCTATGCTTAAATAATACATTTTAAAAATGGTTCAATACATAAGAATAATATACCAAAATTTTTTCTACAGTGACTTCTGCTTTTTTCTTCCCTATATATAACCTGTTTTAAGAATAAAAAAATTTGTATTAAAGTCAACATTCTAATTTTCTCCCAATTCTTCTACCTTTCCTTGGTAACTCTTACACCATGAATAAAATGTATTTATCCAAAATTACTTTGACATTGAAACAATGCAATGAAAATTGTGGTTACCAATCACATCTACGTTCTCAATCGTGTCTATTTATCAATAGTATCTACATGTTTTTTCTGCACTGTTTCCTCTAATACTCTCGATGCCATCAGCCTCAACACCGGGGGATAAGAATTGCATTGCATAAAGCACTTGAAGATATTCAGTCATTGCTTAGTATTCCCTGGAAATGACTCAAGTAAAAGTGAGCAAATAAGTGAACATGGCACCTCTAGCGTAGAAGTCCAATATCAATTTATACTTCTGAAAACTTTTATCCAAGAAAGCACAGCCAACAAAAAGATATATGCAGGATGAGTTCAATTTCATGAACATTATAGAAAAAAAAAACAAAAAAACAAAGGGTCAGGAGAAAAAAATAATGAACGAATCCTAGAAATCTGACTATAGAGCTGAGGATAAATGATGGAGAGAGAGTGAGGGGAAAACAAGCATGGAGACAGATAGTGGAGGACTGTGGTTGTTACCTTGGCAGTGAATGTTGTGTGGTGACAAGCATCTAAGGAGGTATGATTCTCTGCCTCTAAATCACATACAGTGCTATAAACCAATGTTACATCTATTTTTTTTAAAAAATGAAAGCACTCACGTCCACCTATCAATGGTTATAATATACTTCTACAGCCGGAATTGTCACAGTTCCACTTATGCTTTTTTAGCACTTAACTGATTGCATGCACTTGGGTCAGACACCATCCAAAGATAAGCAGTGATTCTGCCTAAAGGTTTTAGGGGTTCATCAGAGTTTCTTAGCCTGTATACAGGGTTGTTTCAAAATTTTAGGTCAGTTATGTCCCCCAGTCTGTGGATCAGCTTTCATGAAGTAATTCTCTCTTGCTTCAATGCTTTTAGATAAAGATATATGGTCCCCATTCTTTCCTGGGGAATAAAATTATATATCTCCCCTCTTGAGTCTCCTCTCATTTCCCACTCAGCTAATGAATTACATGGAAGAACTGAATGGAACAGCAATAAAGTTTTCATCACACTATTAAGAGGATCGCTTCTCACAGAAATGTGGGGGAAAAAATGGTGAGCTTCACGCACACCCTACTTGAGCTACTTTGCAAGAGTTGAGAAAAGATTGAATTCCAGAAAAATCTTTTAAGTCATCCTTTTACTAGTAGGACTTGAAGGAAACTGGTTGGATAATCAAGAGCTATTAGAAGTTATTATTCTGATTAATTCAAGAATGGCTTAGCCATGAGTACACTTGGAATGCTACGATCAAGTACAAAGGTCTATATCGTATACTTAGTTCTCAAACATAACTACATATTATGTGTGTGTGTATGAAAAAAGTCTCAAAGTGTATGAGACACTATGTTTCCTAATTTGTGTCTGCCCAAGATGTATCCCAACTTCTTTCATACCACTAAACTCTGCTGCACATGCATAATACACATAACGCACCCCCCCCACCAAATCAGAACCTGTCCTTGAAACTCAAATGGGTTATTTAAGAGGCTGTATATAGCAGAATATTACCACTTATGAACAAAGAGGAATAAAAAAGCTGAATCAAGTTTTTAAGTTTTTAACTCTCTCAAAGAGTACAATGAGCTTACTTTGAATCCATCTGCATCACACACTAAAGTACTCAAGAGAAAACTAGCTTAAATAAATTTAATAAATGTGTTCACATAGTAAATAAAATTTCAGTTCCTAACTTTCCTTTTCTTATAAACTTTATATTAGATATACATTACCTGTCAATGTTGTCAATGAATCTTAAAGGTTATTCGATAGGAAGTCTGGCAATTTAACCTGAAAGCACATTGCAGCTGTGTTTCAAGTTCACACTAAGCAGTTTTAAAATGCATCTAAATGTGGACTGCCTCCTATTTTGATTATAAGACATAAATTATTCCCAGGAATGTTTTTAGTAAATAATGAGTTTGCCTTTCAATTCACTCTAATTTAGCAGAACACAAGTTCAACTCTTAAGATTTTAAGAGTTATTTGAAAATAAGGAGCATGTGAGTATAGCGCTGTACAATTACATTTAAGTAACTTACATAAAAAATAGTGATTTTTAATAAATAACCAAAAAAACAAGAAATATTTTAAGTTATTTTTATATATGATATGTATTTCATATATCACTATTATGATATTCTCAACTAAATATAGCTGTGCAGTTTCTGGGGTAAAAACTGAACTTGAATTTAATGAGTCTAAGTTTAAATTCCTAGTATATATCATAATAGTTGTAGATATTGAGAAAAAGCAATCCCTCTCTGTCACCTGAAATTGGAACTAATATTACTATTTGCTCTAAACTTTTGTAACAAATTAGAAATGGAAGGTATGAGAAAGAAATGGGCTTAGAGAAGTAGAATTTCATGAAGTGTTGTTGAATTCAAACTTGTGTTAAAGGAAGAAAAGCAAAGTAAAATATTACGTTTTAATTGTTAAAAACTGTAGGTGCGTACATCTCAATCTGAAAAGCCAAAAAGCTCCCTTCTCAATTTGGACTCTGATACTTATTTGTTAAAAAATAAATAATTTGTTTATTTCACTAATATTAAAGTGCATGGTAAACTATATAACTATTACATGTCCACCAATTCTAATGAAAATTATACAATAAGGCTAGTGAAGTATTGAAAACAAAACCAAAAATATCTACCCAAAATGTCTAAAAGAAAACATTTAGAACACCTGTGACCATGATTACTTACTCTAGAAGGAAAATCACTTCTAAGCAAAATAAATCCAAAACACTCATCATTCAGGAATTCTGCCTCTCATACATATTCATATTAAATAAAAATTTGGACCAAATGTAAAAAAAAAAAAGATCAAGGAAGTTCTGTGAGAATTGTCCATAATTTCATTCCCAGAATGCCTTTATCAATCCCTTTCCTCAAATTCCTTGCAGGAAAATAAAGTTCCTTTCCTCTTAATGTGAATTCACCACATTTCCTGCAGCATTTGCAGAATGAGAAATATATTTTAACTTTTAAGTCAACCACTTAAAAGTTGTACTGTTAAAATCCAAAATGGTAATAATTTTGGAACAAAAGATGAAGGGGACATTTGTAAATCAACACAGCTTTTAAGCTAACTAGCCATCACATTTCTGAGCCTGTCAAGAGAGCCTGAAGTTCTGTGCCTTTTAATAAGCTTATGGAGGCTACAACGTGTGTAGGGGGGAGGGGGCGCAGGGGGTGGGGTGGAGAGGAAGAGAGAGAAAAACCTGGAGTTAATCAGAAGGTTACCCTCTGGTAAGTCCAGGTGAAAGAAATACCATTCACACTTAGAGGGCAAGTTTGTCCTGTTCCATTGTGTACCCAGCATACTTCCACCCCTTTCAAATCCTTTGACTTGGCTTGAAAATTGGGCATGAGACAAGGAAAAGGAAGGACAGAAGGACAAAATGAACTGCCAGAAAAGCAAATGACAGTCTAGAAAGCTTATATATAAAAACACATCTATAATGCATGGTTTTGGTGACATTTCCTAAACCCCAGTGACTTCACCTGGATTCCGTCCTAATCTTCCCATTCTTGCTGGGAGGATTGCAACCACCCACCTTCCATCTGCCCACCCACCCCCCACCCCCCAGCTGAGGCCACCAAGATCGAGTCTGTTCTGACTTTGGGAAATAATGCAAAGCCAGCAGAGCTTGGGGAACTGAATGACCTTACCAATTCTGCATCCCTAGTTCGAGACCCTTCAGCACACCTCTCTGCTTAACTCACCTGAAGTCAGGTCAAGACTGCAGCCTCCGCCTAGAGGGACTGCAAAGCAGCCCGGGGAAGGGAAGCAGCCCGGGGAAGCTCAGCCGCGTCAGCTTGAATGAGGACAGTGCAACTGAGCAGCTTCCCTCAGACTTACAAGATCTGGTTACACCCTGCTTTCTTCCACTCCCCACCCGGGAGCCTTCCTTCTCTCCTCTTCCTCTCCCGCCTGCCGCTACTGCACTCCCTCTTCCTAGTGGTGGCGCAGAGTCCTCCCGCCTCCCTTCTTCCAGCACATGAGCTGTCCGTGGTGCTAATGAGGAGACTCCAGGCTCCTCCCAGGCAGGCAAAGCGAGCAAGCTCTGTATGGGACAGCCGGGCTCCAGAAAAGAGCTTCTAATGTATTTTGTGCAGCCACGGGAGAAATGGGTTGGAGGAAAGAACCAGCTACCCCTCTTGCTTCTAATACCCTGGCCGTTTAATTAATCAATAACCTCAGACTTCAACCTGAACACCGCCAGTAATCCCAAGTACCCAAAAAGTGAGAGCTTTGAAAACATACCTACCTTAGCATTATTCTCTGCAGAAAGATAGTGATTTGGCTGTACTCTGGGACTAAAAAGTTGGTATACAATTCCATTCAGTTATTTTGACAATGGGGAGGGGTGATTTCTAAACCAAACCCACAATCTCCTTCTCATAACAACACAAATTCCTAAGGAAAGGGAAATTGATACTAAATGACAACACTCTCCTTTTTCTCAGTTAATCTTTACCACAATTTTATAAAGCAGCATCACAGATTCTATTTTATATTTTAAGAATTAAAGACTGAGTGACTTGTTTAAGGACACAGATATTCTGTTTCTGAGCCAAAATAATAACTGAAGTCTATGCATCTCACAATCCACACCCTGTATACCATGTATCACAGTGTCTTAACTCTGAGAGAATGAACCAAGAGAAGTAATAGAATTATATGTATATACACCAAGAGCATGATGAATCTGCAGAAGCATAGTGACGTGTGAACAGCCAAGCACTTCTTGTGACAATGGTTCAGATGCATGTTGACAGCTTGTGATAACTTTTAAAAGGATAATAATTCCTCCAAATTAGAAAAGACAAGTGATGTCTAAAACCTTCAGAAGTCATTTTCAGCTACAGGTGAGTTAAATTTTCCATTCTAAGAAAAAGACCATATGTTGATATTCTCAAGATGTCAACGGAAGGCATGGTCTTTTGGCAATGGAAGGTCAAGTACTGTATGTAACATGCTTATTTTCCATAAGATATGCAATTGCTAATTAATATTACAATTGTTAAAATCTGTCAGTAGTGATTTATTTCAGCTCACCTTATATGAAAAGTTCATTACCCATTTTAGCTTCCCACATTATATTAAATAGCAATGAAAGCAAATTTATTTGAACATATAGAAATTCAGACAGTTAATAAAGTAATTCAATTGATTTCTTTAATAATATGTTATACTGAATTTCTTCCTTAGGCAAATTATAAGAATTCCCTCTATGATATGAAAAATTGAATTTTACATCTTTCTTTGTAGAAACAAAAGTATTAAGAAGTAAAGATGGATTAACTGTAACCAATTTATCCTGATAACTTACTCTATGTTCAACCTCAGAAATTATTCAAGAATTTCTTTATTTCTCTGTATATTGACGGCAATTTAAAGATTAAAATTAATGGTAATTAGTTTTCACAGAAGGTGAACAATTTTAAAGCATCTATATCAATGCTAACTCCTAATTAGGTAATTAAGAGAAAATTTTGCTAATAAAAAATCATAACAGACTAGGGTCAAGGTATGATGAACTGAATTCTACTTTATTAATGTTACTATTCCTTCTAGCTGAACACACAAGGATTATATATGCTTATATTTTTTCTTGTACCTAAAATAGTTATTGATTTTGATATGTTAGCATACCCATCCTTCAATACTCAGTAAATATGTACACATATCTCTTCCTGATTTTCCTAACATAAGCATTTTCATATTGTAGATATTAACACTCAAGTTGTTCCTTCTCTACAATACTAAACTCAATTTTTCATAAGAACTGTTCACATATAACTCTTGCCAATCAGCAGTGTACAACTAACTTTTTAATAGTATATATTGATCATAAGGTATATGCTAAATTTTTATATGCTTACAAAAGCCTAATCATTTTTCCTTAAAATATTATGTGCATATATTTCATTATAATCTACTAAACAGTAAGCTTCTAAAGGAGGGATTGATCTACCAATTTCACATTTTTCACACATTAATAATCTAAAGCCTGGAACCAGAGTTGGAAGCAAAGACATTGGGTTAAATCTATCACTCCTTTCACTGACTTGAAAGATATGTGCCCATGCTTTTTTTTCTAAACCCATGTGATTTGGGCATAGAACGATATTTAAACTTGATATTGTCCTTGACCTGATGGACTTTACAGAGTAGTAATGGAGAGTAATAGACAAATAATAAATTTATACATTATTGGTGAGTAAATATTCCATGTGATTTCCTGGCTAAGACCATAGCATGCAGGCAAAAGAACTGTCTGCATGAACACAATAACAGCAACTGTCAGTAGGGCCTCTTGTTGAAATATACATATTATGGAAATAATAAGAAAAATTAGTAACTGTGCAAATGACAGCACACATGCATCTTTGTGGTTTCTGAACTTTTCGCTTCCTCAAAAGCAAGACCACAAACCTTTCAACACTGTGAATAGTATTAATCAAGGCACAGAGTGTAACATTTTCAAGTACTTATTCTGATTTTCTCCAAAGTGATTTTAACTTTCAGTTGTGTTTAATGGATTTTATGGTGAAAATACCGTGTATCCTAATGCTCTAGCTCATTTCTTTGATACCTATTTGCCTCTAGTCTTCAATGATAAAATTGCTGATTCACTGAACTATCACATTATAACTCATGCAGCCACACTGGGTTGAATCTGAGTGTGCAAATTTTACTTTTATTTAAGGGGAATGAGAAGGAAAAGAGGAAAGGATGGTTGGAAAGATACCCAAAGAACTCTTCTGACATCTCATTCAGAGGAGGGCCTTTTTGAAACATTGGAGAAGATGTGACATTCAGGTCCCAGGGTGGCTAAGGCAGTACACACCTCATCCCTTTTTATGATGAAAATAGTTTCTCAAAGTAGTTTTAACTTTTAAAGTATCTTAATTTTACTTAGGTTTAAGGGTTCAACAAACTGATTTAGGGAAGAGAGTATGAACTAATAAGCAATTGGGAGAAAAATATTCCACAAAAATCAAAATCAAAGGGGAAATTATAACTTGAATAAATGTGCATGTATCCATACATGCACATATGCACATATGTATGCATGTAATATTTAACACATAACATTTGTATATAAGTTTTAGTCATAGATAAAATCACACACTTCAGGTATATGTTACCACATTACATCTACCACCAAGACATTGAATTGAAAGTTTTCCTCAATAATCTTTTACCCCCCCCCATTTTTTCTCCCCTCTTTTGTTCCCCTCTGTTAGCCTTAATTCTACAGTCAGATTTCAAGTAGTTTGTTATTGGTTTGGTTTCATCAGACCCTTCAACTTGTTTTGCTATATTCCACATGTATGTGACACCATCTGATTTTGTCTTTTCCTTCTGACTTATCTCACCATAATCCACTCTAGTTCCATCCATGTTGTCCCAAAAGTCAAGGGTTTATCATTTTTTCTACTTGAATAATATTCCATTTTGTGTATATCTTCATAATATACTCATCTGAATGAATTTTTGAAAGTATTAGTAACTGGGGTCTCCCTGGTGTTGCAAGGAGTTAAGCACCACACTGTGAAGCATCTGTAGCCACTGCAGCACAAGTTCGCTCCCTGGCCAGGAAGGGGCACACATGGTGCAGTAGACCTCCCTGTCTCCCCACTGCTCCCCTTAGCAGTGTATTTCAGTCAGTTTGCCTATTCTGTTCCCCACTCTGTCTCTGGTGACTCCTCTCACCCCCACACTGCTAGCCTGTTTTTGTATGCACAAATAAATATTTTTTTAAAAAAGTTTACAGTAACTTCATATACTGTCTAGAGGCATAACAAAGATGGCAAACAACTCAGTGAAGGATCTCTACTGGAGCTAGTTCTTCAAGTTTTCCACTGTTTTTTAAATAAGAGGTACACATTGACTCTCAGATAATAATATATATTGATTAGTACATAGGAAAGAGGGGAGTATGTTTCATTACCTATAGCTGTGACTTAACATTTTTATCCATAAGCTAAAATTTTCCTCCTAGAGTCAGTTTTTTGAATATGGCATGAGATTACTACTAAAAATGAATATATCTGACTGATAAGTAAATACATTCATGAAAACTTAGCACTTATTTATCTATTTACTTTATATGACAATTATCTTGAATATCTGTTATACATAAGAAAAGATGAAGTCATCTTTCAAAATAGAGGTTTCTTGAAGAAATAAACTGTGGTGGAAAAATTGTAAAGATGAAAGTAGGAAGGCACTTCAAATAAAAAAACCCTGACACACGCATTAGAATTTGCTCAAATTTTAGAAGAGCTCAAATTTTAGAAACTTGAATATAATGAATCTGATTCTTGGCTTCCTCATCAATAAAATGAGGAAAATAATGTTAATTACTTCAGAGCTTGTGAGAATTCATTGATAAATGCAACTCAAATACACAGAATAGTTCCTGATACAGTGTGGGTTGCTATTATTATTTGAAAAACCAGAGGACTTCTAGAAATAGTAAGATGTGATGAACAAAGGCCAGATATAAGGCTCGAAGTTCACTCTATTTAGTCAAGGGTTGATGGGAAGACAGCTAAATTAATACTCCAATTAGGAATAATTTGGGGATCATTTTCCCCTACTTAGAACTTCTCCAGCACTCTGCCTACATATTTTATTGTACTTTTTAGTTTCTCTCTTGAATTATGGTTATTCACATAAATCTTTTAGATTCCCATAAAACAGATTTGTAGTGGTATAGATGCCTAAGGGGCTATGTCAAAGCCATCTTCTATCTCTTTCAACAAATTACCCAATAATACTAGTGACCCAATGTTTGATGATGAGTAAATATACACAAAATATTAATTTTTCTTTGTTGACTTTTCATCAGAATTATACCACTAGTGGAAAGAAAAAATGATTGTGAGGACCAAGGGATTAGTATTTAAATATATATTTCTGCTTTATTTGAAAATGGACATCCTTCAGTCTTCAGAAGACTGAAGAAAACTTGACACCCCAGTGGGGAGATTTGCTACTCTTTGGGTCAACAATATCAGCATCAGCTGGAGTTTAGACCCAGTTCATCCGAATGTGCCTTTTGACAAAATCCAGGAGGCAGACAGACAATAAAAAGCAGTATTTTATAATTCCCTTTCTTTTCAAAATTTGTGGTTTATTAGTAAAAATGCAGCTAACGTAGTAACATTAGAAATAAGCTCGCCTTTTCATGTACTAAGCAAAGTCTTTTGATACTTGTTATAATTCTATTAAGTTGCTATTAATAGCATCTACTAAAGGGAGACTCAGAAACCTTAAGTAACTTTCCCAAGGTCACAGAGCCAGTAAATCACAGACAGAGTTTTCAAACTCTACTGACTCACATCGAAGCTTAAGCTCTGTTTAACTCATGGTAAATACATTTGCTTCCACCTTCCATTTCCTGACTGTGGTTTCCTTTTTATTTCATTAACTTTTTTTATACATGACCAGTTTTTAAGCCTCTCCAATAATTTTTGGAACACTGTGAATTATAGGTTAATCAGAGAAACACTAAATATCACCCATGAGAAACTGATGAACTAGCTTCAAAAGTATTCAAAAACTAAAAATAGGTTTCTTTTTCAGAATTTTCTATTGTAAAGCATTCAGTATAAAATCAAAGTTGCTTTTCTATTCAAATTTTACCTTGTATTTCTCAAATCAAGTAACATTATTAAAATGCCCCCCAAAAGGATTACATAAGCAGCTAAATGCCAAGAAGAAGAATTGCTATTACGAAAAGGCTAAGTATAAATAAGTTATATGAATGACATCTGTAAGAATCATGGAAATTCTATTTGGTGTTTAGTATTTAGTTCCATTCTGCATATGATCACAAAGAAGCATGTGTATAATTCACTGTGCATTATGGGACAATAAATCACATCATTAGGCTTAGTGAAATGTGGAGATTTACAGTCCAGGAAAATCTAACAGATATCCTTACCCACTTCTTAGGCTGCACCTCCCCCATTCTTCTTTTCCTATAGAAAGGAGCACATGAAAGCATTTACTTTAAACCCAGAAATAAATGGGACTTCTGTGTAGTCAGACATTTTAAAGAGCATGTTGACTTCTAAGGGGACAGAGTTGTGACCTTGGTTCTTTGTTGGAGAGAAGTATCACCCAGTCTTACTAATGTTTTTCCCAAAGTACCCTGGTGTTATTTTTCCTTTATCCCTGGCTCCTGGCATAGGACCCTTCCCCCACTCAATCATTGGTGTCAGAGGAAGTTTCATTAAAATCCAAAAAGACTGAGAAAAATGCAAAATATTACTCAGAGCAACAGAGTTCCATCTTGCTAGCTAGTATTTTCATACAGAATTCAAGATGTAAATAAAAGCATTCATTTACCACCTAATGCAGACATCCAATATCTTAAAAGTAGAACGACCTTAAAAGGACTAAAAAATGGTATATGTCAAAGGTTTGTTATTAGAAATAAAGATGATGATGTCTTAGCAAACTGTGGAATTTGCCTGAGGGCGCATAGCTAGAAAGGCTGCAATACATAACTTTTCCCTCCTCTATAACATGTGTTAATTCTTTTTAAATGTCTGGGTATGTTTCTAGCCAATGGTGAGGACATAATCTCCAATCAGGGGCCTAATTTCTCTGCGAATATCCTTTATATCTTAGTAATATCCCTTAAGAACATTATAGGAAATAATTAGCAGCAGTTGGATGAATACTTTAATAAACACTTTGAAAAATTATATAAAATGCAAATGATTAGAACCTCAAAAACTGAAACATAAATACCAGATAATGTAAAATCATGTTCAAACTTCCAGATGATACAAATGATAATTTATCCCCATTTATATAGCAGTATTTTATACATCTGTGGAAAATATTTAAAAATAAAACATTTCAACACATAAAATGTAAATATATATATGAGAGGACAAGAGTAAGTGAAAATAAAATAGCTAAAACAGCACAGTGTCATCCTTAGGAGATCATAAGAAGATTTTCATCCTGAAGAAACAGGAGAACTTGAACATGGAAAGCGTCCTCACCTAGCTATACTGATAATGGTATGTATTTTTAAAAAGCTTTTAGAGAGGATGAAATATTTTATTATGTATTCAGTAAAGTGCTATGGTGGTGTTTCTTAACTATCAGCTATTTTTAAAATTCCCATAATCACTATATAGAAGACAAAGCTGCATAAATATGGAAGAAAAAGATAATGTCTCAAAGATAGTAATATAATTCTGTTTTCAACCACAAGGTAGTTCTCAATACACATTTGCTAGTCATACTGATGTGTATTTAACTTCTTTTCACCTACACTTGTCAAAGAGGTTAAAGAAATCCTTCACAAGGAGATAGATATTTTTTTTTCTTTTCAAGTAAAGATGTTTTATAATAGTCTAACATTTCCAATTTTGTTTCCCTTTAAAATTTTTTCTATGATTTTATATATATATATATATATCTAGCGTCATACGTCATTTGAATGGACTTTATTAAAAAGTGATACTTATTTTCCAATGTTCTAATGTTTCTAATTTTCAAAACTCTTTGAACTTTAATTAAAATCATCTTTACAATAAAGTTGTTCTTATATATAATTTATAATCTTTCATTCTGGGTGTATTGTCTTAGTATACAATTCACTAGCTCAATTCAATATGCTTGAGTTGGATTTTACACAAAATGATAAGGCAAGCCAAGTAAAAAATGGGAAGAAATTTTAAAACAATTTTATTTAAGACTATATGATCAAGAAAGTATTTGTATACCATATATCCATATATCTGATATACATAGAGCTGATAGCCAAGAATGAAAAAGAACTCATAGAAAGGAAATAACCATATAAAAAAAAAAGGGCAGAAGAGCTAAAAAGGAATTTTTCCAAAGATGACATACAGGCACAGGAAACAGGTCAACAGGCACAGGAAATATGTTTGCCATCACTTCTTATCAGGGAAATGCGTATCAAAATGACAATGAGATACAAACTTATATCAGTGAGAGTGTCCCAAATCAAAAAGACCAAAACAACAAGTACTGACAGGAATATGGATAGAAAGGAACCATCATATACTGCAAACGGAATGTAGACTGGTCTAGCCCCTGTCGAAGGCAGTATGGATTTTCTAAAATATTAAAAATAGATATAACATATGATTCAGCAATTCTACCATGGTATCTACCAAGATAATGCAGAAACAGTAATTAAAGGAATATATGAATTCCTATGCACAATTTATGATAGCCAAATTACAGAAACAATGTACATAAAGAAAGATGAATGGATTAGGAAGACGCATTATAAATACACAATGGAAAACTACTCAGCTATTAAAAAGCTGAACTCTTGACATTTGTAACAATATGGATGGAAATGGAGAGAATGATACTAAGCAAAATAACTCAGAAGGAGAAATATCAATATCAAGTGGGTTTATTATAAGTGTAAAATAGAGAAATAAAACAAAGGGTCTAATAAAACCAAACCAGTAAAAAATTCTAGAATCTGACTTTAGAATTGAGGCTACCAGAGGGGGGAGAGGTAGAAGAGGTAGAGAGGAGGAGGACAAAGTTGGGAGGTCACAATGGACTATAGTGGAGGACTATGAGTACCTTAGTGATGGGCGTGCTATGGCAGCAAGCACCGGAACGGTGTGAGCCTTTATCTCTAATTCATATATAGCATTGTAAATCAATGTTATCTCAATAAAATATTGGTTATAAGATCTAAGAAGTAAACAAAACAACTAAGACAATTAGAATTATTTAAGCAAACAATGCATTAACTAAAGGGAAAATAATCCTTTGACTTGCTATGTATTGTCAGGTTATTTGCAGTTTCTGACTAGCTCATCTCCATAATGCAAAGATTAGCATATATTCTATGGAAATCTAAACATCTATTTAATAAAACTCATTTCTTATCTTTTTCATCATAGACCATACAGTAGAATGGTCCCTTCAGATGGGATCCAGAACACAACACTGCCTGTCTAGCATTTTAGAGAATCCAGAACACTTTGCTGTCCTGGAGTCTCCTATGAATAACTCCACCATACCCCAGATTCTCAGTCTCACACTGTAGTATCCTGTGTTATTCCTTCCTTTACCTTCTTCCAACCCATATGCAAATTATGGTCTTACATTTCCATCTTGAAAACACCTTATCTTTCAGTGCTCCGCTTCTATGTCATTTCCTCAAAGTTGCCTCCTTGATCCTATGTTTATCCTATACATCTCCATGATATGGATATCATATTTCCTTTCAGAGTACTCATTCTAACATGAAAATATGTTACCTTTAAAATTACTGGAAAACTAAAAAAAGTATAGTACAGCAGTGAAACAATATGGCATAGAGTCAAAGCAGAAAGAAAGCATTAGAAATAGAAAACAACATCATGTGCCAAAAATTATACAAACATAACTATTATAACAAAATGTAGGGACGGAGCCTCCCTGGTGGTGCAAGGGGCTATCCAAATCCACTGCAGCATGAGTTTGATCCCTAGCCAGGGAGCTAACCCTTGTGGCAGTATATCTTTCTATTCTGTTCCCCACTCTGTCTCTAGTGAATACTCTCACCCCCCCGCCCATATCTCTGGCCTGTACACCAGTTCTTGTATGCATAAATAAATAAATCTTTTTAAAAAACAACAAAATGTAAGGGAAAATTTACTCATTAAAATCCTATTCAATTGTATTATAGAAGCACACACAACAACTATATGGTAACAAAAGTGAAATAATAAGATGGACAGAGATATTATTTGGGAAACACAAAATGAAGAAAGTAGGGAATGAAACAATAGTATCATAAAGAGCTAATATAAAAATTTTTAATTTTGAAAGGTAAAGCTAAAGCTCATTAATAAATATGATTAATAATGTTTATTTTCCAAATAAGAATGATGATATACATAAAACAAAAAGATCCAGAAATATATAGAAATAAACATGACAGCATAAATACTTAACATAACCATCTGATAGATTAAGGAGAAAAGTTAGAATGGATCCTTCAATAATGACATGATTAAGCAAAATCAAATACCTACATATGCTATACTTTTTGTACTTATATCTTCTTTCCAAGTATCAATATTCTAATGATCAAAATTATCACTATATAGGGCCACAAAGAAAACTTCTACAAGTTCCCTAAATAAGTAAACACGGGGTAGAACATACAAAACTCTGATTATGAAGACATTTCTATTTGTGTAACAAATTTGCTTAGGAGAAAAGGGCCATCTTTGACAGTTACAGTGATCACAACTTAATTCATGACTAGGCTATAAAGTCTGACCAAGACCAAATGTGCATGTCACTCAACAGGTGAGTGGTCCATCTCTTCCACCTAAAACAATTTTTACAAGAGGAAACATCAATATTTCTTTGTGTACTCCACTAAGCAAGTTCTAGAATTATTGATGTTATATATACTCTTAGTGGAAAAAACATCTAAAAACCATTATTACTGGGAATTAAATCTCACTTTTCAAATTACACAGCACAACAAAATCATTAGTAATCTGTCTCATGTTTTATGAAAAGACATTGACAGAATGTAAGGAAAACAATATTCACTGGAACGGGGGAAATGAAACCTAATGTCTTTAAACATTTTCCAAAAAAAAATTGGAAAAATTCTTGTTACTGTGACCTTTCAGTAAAATCACAATGAATCTGAATATTTACTTTTATTGGAGAAAAATAAGGGCATGAATATAAAAGGAGTTTATTAAACAAACGTCACTTTAATTTCCTTCTAGACTATATTGATGTTACCTTGTGGTGGTTGAGCCATTATACTTATTTTGTTTTATTCATGCTAACATTTTTATGAGTTTCATTGTCTCAGACAGAAAATGTTGGTTTTTTTGAAGGGGCTGGTGATATTTAAGGGGAAAGCTAATGTGGGGTTAAAATGAGGGAGTAAACTGACTTCTCACATTCATTTTTGATAATTTATTGTTGATAATTTCAAATATCAAAATATCTGTTGGTAATTTAAAATTGACATTTTTTTGAAATTACATTTAATTTTAAGACATCACCTCAGCTAATTGTCTCTTAAATGTTCATCCCTATAGAGTTATTAGCACTCTCTTTGGTGTTCTCATCTAAGCCCTGTGTCTTTCATAATATCCACAATATTGTGTGCTTCCTCTCTAATCCACCTGTTTACCAACCAAATACATTATAAACCTCTTTAAGGAGATAATATCTTATGTTTCTATCCATAGTGTCTAAATAAAAACAGAAGAAAAAAATTAAAATGAAAAATTATTCCTATTTTGTATTTCTCCCATGACAAATATGGAATGATTATATATACACCCAATGGAGTTTTATTTTATAACTTAATGCATTGCTACATGGAACTCAATTTTAAACAAGTTCACCTGTATCTCTTTGAGATAATAACCAGAATTTATAATTTTATAAATTGCAATGTGTGTCCTGACTTAAACTTACCTTTGAGACTAATTTTGAATCATGATGAATGGAACCCGGAATAGAAACTACTATTGAAAAAACATATATACATACGTATATTGAACAAAAGTTGGACCCAAGCTCAAATGAATAGTGTGCCTTTGTTTTGTGAAAACTCCATAAATCAATCAAGTGTTTCTTTCCATATATATAAAACAAAATGACCCATTAGAGGAAAATTAGAGTATTTCTGATTGAGGATATTTTAGTCTAAAAATCTAGAAAGTTAAGGTAGTTCAAATTGCTGTGCAACTGTTTTAGCTGAACTATATTTCCAAAGATATTCTAGCTTCATTGAAATAAATATTTCTGTTCACTGTATAGGGTGGGAAATATTACAAATACATATGGTTGCTCTTTGTTCTCTTGTAAACTCACCCATCAAAGATAAGAAACCAAAGTAACATGACTACATAAAAGATGCATCACTCCTCATTCTCAGGGAAAGACTATAAGAAAAAAAAAGAATCAAAGATGGCAAAGCTCAGCAGGGCCTGAACTGCTGTCCTCAAATGAATTTTTGTTCAATGAGCATGACTTCATGGGTTTATTCCCTTTGTTGCTGGGATACACCATTGGAGTGAGCTGTATATGGTGGTGGTGAGGTAGAATATGATTTCTCTCAAAGACCTTTCATAATGCCTTCTTTAAATCATCTTGAGAAAGATCCACAGCGAGACAGATAAGAGATGAGATAAGAGGAAGAAAGAGGGGGCCTCCCCGGTAGTGCAGCAGGGT
Source organism: Galemys pyrenaicus (assembly GCA_019455555.1). NCBI lineage: Eukaryota > Metazoa > Chordata > Mammalia > Eulipotyphla > Talpidae > Galemys > Galemys pyrenaicus. The sequence goes on from JAGFMF010011629.1 coordinate 3,675,789, forward strand.
GAGCACTGCGCTGTGAAGCATCTGAGGCACAGCAGTGCAAGTTCCATCAGGCCAGATAGGGCACCCACATGGCACAGCAGACTCTCCTGCCTCTCCCAAAGCTCTTCTCAGCAGTGTATTTCAGTCGCTCTGCCTGTTCTGCTCCCCACTTTTTCTCTGGTGAATCCTCTCACCTCCCACACCTCTGGCCTGTAATAAATGAGGAGAGAGAGAGAGAGAAAGAGAGAGAGAGAGAGAGAGAGAGAGAGAGAGAGAGAGAGAGAGAGAGAGAGAGAGAGAGAGAGAGAGAGACTACAGTGGGNGATGAGAGAGAGAGAGAGATAGAGAGAGAGAGAGAGAGAGAGAGAGAGAGAGAGAGAGAGAGAGAGAGAGAGAGAGAGAGAGAGAGAGAGACTACAGTTGGCCAAAGTACAGCTTTTCAAACTTGGTTGGGTTCAAATTGTGATGCCTCAAGCATTTCAAGCCCTATGATTTGTACAATTAATCTGGACCCTGCTAGATCAAGCCATAATTTGATTGAATACAGAGGTTTCTTATTAAGTATTCTCTAACATCACTCATTGAGCAATATCCTCCAATTAAATAGCACTTGTGTAGCAAAGTCTACCTCCCTTCTGAACTCTGATCACAGCTTAGCTGACTAAAAGCCACCTGGATCCTCCCTTAGACTGTAACCAAGATAACTGCAGAAACTGTTTTGTTTTGTCTATCATGTATCTGCTGTAAGTCATATAATAGATGCTTGATAAATATTTGAAAATATAATTTCACATAGTATTATCATACAACGACCATGATTTTTTAGGGAGGTTTCAGAGAAAAAAAATGAAACCTAAACACTTTTTTTACATTCCATAGCATATTGTATTAAAGTTTTAAAATTTGTTTCATGGACTATATTTGCAAGTAGTACTTGTAACTAGCAAAAGGTCTTCAGAAAACATCTGTTAATCACACACTTCATGACAGAATTTCATCTTTCAAGATATTTCCTCCCTAGACCAACTGATTTAAAAAAAATTTTTCCCATATCTTTATAGAAAAAAATCCTCTATGAAATCCAATAATAGTGAGGTAATCCAGTATGAAATAAAATCAATATGAGATTGGACCATTGTGAAGCTGGAATGGACAGGTCAGGTTCCCAACAGTTAAATGCTTAACCTTACTAGCCCCTATGACTTCCTGAAGGTATTTTTCACTTAAAAGCATCATTAAACTAATAATTTACCAGTGATGATATAAGATGTATCGACCTGTTCATATTGGATTACAATATTTTATTTTTATTTATATGATTTGTAATATAATAGAGAATATCAGTTTTAAATTGTCTTCAATCAACACATCTGTATTGATTCTTGATAGTGGTAATGAGAGATGACAATATAAATGAGACATTATTTTATCTAACATTTTAAATTTTAAAACATTAAAAATGTCTCTTGGATCTTATCTTTTTGAAATCTTAAACTATTTGAGATTTGAAACCCTTTAATTGCTGTGCAGTAATCTCAAGTTCATTTTGTAAGAATGGCTCATGAATACTGATTCATTCTGTGTCTTCATTCCATTCTTTCTAGTCTAAGGCATTATTAAAGAGTGTTGTGTCCACTTATACAAGGAACTTTTTTTAATGAAAGGAATATTTACCCCTCTTATTTTACAACAGGACAGAAAATAAGCAAGTATGATTATGAAATTACTTTTTTTCTATAAAGGTATCGATCAATCTCTTAGAATGTCCCTCAAGAAACTCCATTACTAAGTTAACATGAGTTGGTTAATTTATTCATTCACCTATCCATTCAACAAGCATGATCTAAGAATCTACTAAAAGCCAGACCAGACTAATTAAAATATTAACTCAGCAAATTTCCCTTCCTCCAGAATATGTTATACAGTAATATTTTTTGACTGAGATGATGGAATGCTCATTTGAATCATGGTTGATGTGTCTAGGATATTGAGCTTAAAAATGCCATTAAAGAGGATTGTTTCCTTTCAGGTTGTATAAACGTGACTGGAAAAAATCAATAATTTTAAAAAGTGGTCTCCAGACCTAGGCAAACCTGATTCTAAACTTCATCCCCATCATTTAAAAGAGTGATCTCAGAAAAGTTACTTAACTGATCTGAACTCCAGTTTTCCAGGTGTAAGCAGTTTGAAAATGCCTATCTCTTAGTTTTTGGTAAAGATTAAATAAACTATATGCAAAATTCTAACTACACTAATACATGAAATTAGCTATTATTTTTTTCTGATTATCTATTGCTGCTTAAATGCTATCCTACTTGTAATGACACAAAATAACAAACATTCCATGGTGCTCATGGTTCTGTGAGTCAGCAGCATAAATATGGCAGAGACGGAATCACTTGTCTTTGCTTCCAAAATCTGGGGTCTCAACTGGGCAGAAAGTAGGAGTAGTTTAGAGACTTCACATTCCTTTATGACCCCAGCTTGAAGTTAGTCAAAGGACTGGAACTATTAATGGAGCACCAGTACATGTCCTGTTTGGGATGTTTGGGCTTTTCACAGTACGACAGCTGGATTCCAAGAAAGACAATTCTAAGAGCAAACACTGGAGGACAATCAGGTAGATGCTACATGGTCTTTTAAGACTAAGTCTCAGAAAACATTAAGTATTACTTCCTTCTTAGCTGTCTTATGTCTACCAAGATTTCCACAAATAGGGTACACAGATTCCACTTATCAAGACAAAGTTTCAAAGAATTTATAAAGGCTAATTTATAAAACTATTGTTTCCAATATCCTCCATAGATTAAATAGGCAGATTTTTCAGTTCTTGCTATTATCACAGCTTCTAGCTGTATTCTGCAGCTAGAAGAGGACATTCTCTCAGACATAGCTATTAGAAGTTTAACCAAGTCAATCCTATAAAATTTCTAGGACTTATGATTTTGGGTCAGTTGAATGTGAAATTGAAATGCTTTAAATGCTTTAAAGGAGAGAGAAGAATTACCATTAATAAAAATTTGATTAGTGTTAAACTTTTTTTGAAATAGGTATGCTCATTCATTAACTGTCTAGTGAGTCTGTATTTCTGTGTATCTGATGGACAATTGATTATGCAAATACTCTTGAAGTTTCTTGAAACAGTCTCTTGAAAAAAATAGTCTCTTGAAAAAAGAGGGGACTTATTTCCCCTTTAAATATCAAGTTTTACATTTTTTGTGGTTAAAATATTTTTCCTCTTGAAATTTTAGGCAGTGGAAATTATGTCTCAGTCACATTATATGTCATGTACATCTATGTATGGGGCTTATAGGGAGTGTATATATATGTACACATCTTGATGCATGTACATACAAGTATATGCACTTATTGTATGTATACAAAAGCTATTTAATATCCACCACACATATTTTATTAAGAACTCATAAGAAAATGAGTATTTACTGGATGTCATTGATATCTTTAATAACCACCATGTTAGAATGCCAAATATTATGCTAAAACATGAAATGCACTTCAGAATTTTAACAATTCATTTAGCACACAAAATTATGCACTCCATGTAACACATGTCAATATTTTTATTGAAATTATGAGACTTCCTTATTTTAAAAGTCACTAAAATTAAAGTTGCATAAGGTCCTTTACATTTTTTTATAAAATACAATTGCTGATACCAATCTCATCATCCTTTAACTATTTTCATTTTTCTCTTATGGTGAACTGGATGACTTTCTGCTGAAAGGCACATTTGGTGTGATTGACTAGTTCCGTCTTACTCTCCAGTAATAGGAAAGGGCTTGAATGATGAGCATATGGTGGAACTGTCGCCAACTGGTGAAGAGTACTCTTGGACGCCTTAGACCATTTTAGACTTGGAATATAAAGCTGCTAGCACAAGTTACAAAGTAGCAGCTAAATAATCCCTTCCATTATTTGACTTTTGCTCATTTTTCATCTCTCTTTATCTGCTCTGTGCTGTTTTGATTTGTTTCAACTCTATCTGAAATATTGGTGAACAGCTGTCTTTTTTTACAAGGACTATAAATTTCTGACTAAAGTTATGTAGGTAGCAAGAAACCTATGAAATTTTATGATCTGACAAGACTAATCTTACCTTTCCTCTAATCATTAGCTTCTAAAGCAATAGCGTTCCTTACTTGGACTAATTAGAATGTCATATTAATATGTTGACATGTCCAGTAACTGGTCACTAATCACTTTGATGTAGAACTTTGTTGATGAGGGTAAGGAAGACAATGGAGAGCTTTGAAGGGTGCCTAGAACTCACAGTTCTATCAAAGATAGTAAAGCCACAAAATAAGTGTCCTTAAATTATTCATTTTATTTTAACTCAACATGTTGCTTGAAAGTGGCATATGATCTGGGGCTTTATTTCTTATGTTTTCTAAGTCAAAGAATGCAGGAATTGCTCCCATCCAGATTTTGTGTCTTCCCTTTGTTGTTAAAAGTTATGAATTTCCTTATTTTTAAAGCTCATAGCTTCTATGGCAGGAATATAGATAACTTTTGTAAAGCTAAAATGTTTGCAAAGAGTATCATCAAAACTCAAACTTAAGCATCATTAATACTGAGTAAGTTCATTTTGTTAATGATTACATGGTTATGCTTGCTTGTAAATGGGGGTGGACACTGATCTCAAAAGTGAACAAGACTCAATCCCTGTCTTAGTACAGTGGAGTGGGAGTAGGGATACACATGGAAAGTTATCTAGCTGCAGCTATTACAAATTTGTAAGTAGAGAGTAAGAGCAGGTAGCAACAATTTCAGATCTGAGAATCAGGGAGGTTATTATAGAGCATTTTGCAGTATACACTAATGGGAATTTGGTATGCAGAGAGTGCATGGATTAAGAGATTCTTGGATTAATCCTGGAGTGGAATAATATGAGCTACAATCAAGTATATGGAAGTAGAAATAAAATTTTGAAATAAAAACTGTTAAAAGTCATTGCTAGTATTTGGGAACTGACTACAGAAGGTGACTCAAGCAAGACAAGGAACTAAAATTTTCCAAAAACAAAGAGTAAAAGAGTGGAAAGAGACAGAATTTGGATTCAAAGATTTGAAATTCCTAGTTTTCTATCACATCAATTGTGTTGTCTAAAAAAAAAATTAATAAATGATTTTGTATCATGGAACAAATATTCTTAAAAATAATTTCCAGAATAGACAACTTGGAAAGACATCTGAAGGGTGTTGAGGTTGTACAACAAAAAACAGCCTGAGGTAGCCCTGAGAGTGAAGAGCAAGGGAGGGGAGAAATGAGCAATAGAGCTACAGGGTTAATTTTTATGAGATGTGATAAGGTACTTGGTTCATGACACATAGCTGACCTTATCCACACCCTCACACTGAGAGGAAGCCACTGAAAAAAATTTAAACAGCTGCCTCTTTAGAGGGTGAACAGATAAAAAAGGCCAGAGAGGATACAGGACAAAGCTCTGACCACAGTTCTGCCTACTGTAAAAATATGTTTAAGATGAAGCAGATTAAGAATAGCTGATTTCTACAGACAAAACGATTATGTAAAATTCATGACCTAAATTACTACAATCTCACTCACTGTCAACTCTATAATAATAGAGTTTTTATACTCAACTTCAAATTACTGTCTTCATCTTTACTCATTAAATCATCAACATTGTAATATTTTAATCTAAAACTTCAAGTTTTGAAAATAGTTATAAGAACTTTAGAACATTAGTGATAAAATCTCATCACACATTGTCAAAATAGATATTTTTGAAAATATGATGAAAAAATATTCAGTGTCCAACTTTTCTTTGTTACAATAATAAAAACAACAAACTTAATTTTAATTTATTGAACAAAAACTGTGTACCTAGCTCTTATCTAGGTATAGCCCATTTATTCCTATGCCAGCACAATGAAGTGAATTGTACTGGATAGCTTTTATAACTGAAGATCGAAGAGCTTTATAACTTGGCTAATGCCATACAGTCAAAATGGTACATTCTTGACCCAAATTTTAACAGCTGTGCTAACCTCAGCACCTTCCCTGTGCTCTTCCGTGACATTACTCCCCTGCTTCTTTTTTTTTTTAAAGATTTATTTATTTATGCATACAAGCACTGGGGTACAGGCCAGAGGTGTGGGGGGTGAGAGGATTCACCACAGAGAGCGGGG
>JAGFMF010011629.1:3681987-3789430 GCA_019455555.1 Galemys pyrenaicus
GAGAGGTCTGCTGCACCATGTGGGTCCCCTCCCTGGCCGGCAGCAGGGATCGAACTCGTGCTGCAGTGGCTGCGGTTTGCTTCATAGTGCGTTGCCTAATCCACTGTGCCACCAGGGAGGCCCTCCCCTGCTTCTTTTTAACCCATCTAAAAGGAGACATCAAATTTCAGAATTTACACTTAGTTCACGTCTTATTGCCTGCTTTTTTAGGTCACCTGTTACCTGGCAAACTTTGGTGACTTTCCTTAATTTATTGACAACATGTTTAATATTAATTTAATAGTTTATTTTCACTTTGCTCTCATGTTTTCATATATACTTATTTTTAAATATTTATTTATTTATGCATCCAAGAACTGGGGTATAAGCCAGAGATGTGGGAGGTAAGAGGATCCACCAGAGACAGAGTAGGGAACAGAACAGGCAGATCTACTGAAAAATACTAAGAGAGCAGTGGGCAAGGTAGAACAGGTATCCTGCACCCTGTTGGTCACCTCCCTGGCTGAGGATAAAACCTACACTTCAGGGGCTGCTGATGCTTCCTAGTCTGGTGTTTAAACACTTGCGCCACCAGGGAGACCTGCAATGTTTTCTTAAAGACAAAAAATCCTACCCCAGTGATGAATCCTAACAGATAATAAAAAAAAGCAGACTGACTTTTGGCCTTCTCATATATTCACGTGCCTTCATTTACATAGATATTTTTAGATATTAAAATCCATATACTTCCCAGCTGATAGAAGTCCACCCATTAACAACAGTTTGCACAGTGCTTTGTTAATCTTGTAAATTCATACATCATGAAATGTAGTTAGATGAAAAAAAGTAAAGGTAAATTTAGCTGTAATGGCTTTTTGTGTATGAGCATTTATTATTGAAGGTCAGCTAACCTTAAAATGGTTTCAAATGTCAAATAAATCACTTACTTTAAAAGCATAGCCTAGATTAGGAATAAGCAAAGGCATTCTAACCTTACTTCATTAAGATCTGTGACTTCAAGTCAACTATTTTTTGAAAAAATAAGGATGAATAGAATATCATGTTAAATTTCTACTCTGCATGATTCATTTTATTTAATTTTGTAAAATATTTATCTATTTATGCATGCAAGAACAGGCCAGAGCTGTGGGTGGTGAGAGGATTCAGTAGAGACAAAGCAGGGAGAACAGGCAGATCTATTAAAACACACTGCTGAGAGAAGCAGTGGGTGAGACAAGTTAATCTGGCTGTGCCATGTGGGTCACCTCCCTAGTCAGGGATCGAACTTGTGCTGCAGTGGCTGTGGATAGCTTCATAGTGCAGCAACTTAACCCCTGAGGCACCAAGGAGGTCCTATTTAATTAATTTTAGCAGGTACTAGTGAAAATATATTTAAGTAGACTTTTTAAAATATTTTAAGAATGAAAATTTTAATATAAAAAATAAAAACTATTTACAGCAAAAAGAAAAAAAATAGAATTTGTTTCTCCTAATATCAAGTATAGTAGTAAATTTTCATTATATACATAATTTGGAAGTCAATCAACATTTAAAAATCATCCTTTCATATTAACTAGCATACAGCAGAATTCCCTCAATTTATGAGCATCAAAGCTTCCACATAGTGCTTTTCAAATTTCTATGTGTCATAATGTATAAAGTTCCAACATTCACACATCATACACACCTCAAATCCTATCTGTTTGGAAAAGAGGGTTGCTGCCAGGAAAGAAAAGGAGATCTTTTATACAGATATTTAAGATAGACATCTAGAAAATGTTTACAAAGTTATTTCATGGTTTCAAGAGATAAATACCCACAAAGTATACTATGTTAACACAAATAGTTATTCTTACAATCTACAATTATGGTCTATGAAATTTAAATAAGGAAATACCACATGAGTTTTTTCTAGTGTAGATTATTTCTAGTAAAGTTTAAAACTGATAATGAGATTTTCCTATGAAGCAATGCTTAAATTATATTGAGGACTTTGTTGATATTAATTTCATAAAGCATTTAAATAAAGTGTCAATGTATATTCCAAACCTACTACATTAGATACATTGTCTCATCTTAAAATCTGCCAGAGAACTAAGCTTAATTTGTGATTAAAAAAAAAAGTAACACATAATATTCTATATTGCTTTTCTATCCCAGGTACTAGACAAAATGCTTGTTGTATATTAATTTACTTAACAGAGTAAGAAATCTATTTCAACATCAGCTATTTTAACCACCAAGCAGCTGATAAGAAATAGAGGGCTGCAGATGGAACTACTGAGTTTACTCAGAAGCTAATTTTCAGCAACTATTGGTGTGGTAAAAACATAGCAAGACATAATGCTTTTATGAAGGCATGTGCTTGCATTTGGAAATGTATTAAATATGAAGACACTTAGGTTTCATTGAGGTTTTCACCGGCATTATCATTATTTCAACAATCTGATCATGATACCACACATGCTGCTTTTTCTAGGCTTCTTCCTGCTATATCATATTAGCAGAAGGCGCGTGTGGGTGAATCTCCTGCTATTTAATCAATTGATCAGTTGGAAAAGATACATCTGGCTACCTACCATAAATAAGAAATGCAAAGGGAAAAAGTTTAACTTAATGACTTCACCACGAAAATTAGCAGGTAAGGAATCTATATGTTCATTGTGTATCTGTCACAGATAATGAAAAAGTGCTTTGAGTATCACTCACCAGAAAACATAATTATCTCATGACTGGGTTTTTCCTTTTATATTAAGAGATATTTATAATTATTTTAGGTGGTATTACTTGACACAAATCAATTATAAGTATGTAAATAAAATATGTAGATACATAATTTTATATATACATAAGTTATAATAAAATATACAGTTTGATTATATTTTAATAAGTAAGCTTATTTTTATATATAACCCATTTTTACTGATAATAAGAATGTATATTTTGACAACAAAGTGATAACATGTCAAAACCTACTTATTAACTGATTTATAATAATATTGAGGGTAATCCATATAGAGTTATTATACTCAACTTCAAATTACTGTCTTCATCTTTACTCATTAAATCATCAACATTGTAATATTTTAATTTAAAACTTCAAGTTTTGAAAATAGTTATAAGAACTTTAGAACATATTAGTGATAAAATCTCATCACACATTGAGTATAAAAAATAACAGAGATAAAATATTTATGCAAAACCCTTAGGATGGTATTATAAATAGGTCACTTGTGCATATGCAGTATTTGTTCAATCCTTGGCATCACAGACCAGATTTAGTTGCTGAATAAGAGTTGGCTATGACACAAGCATCAGACAATCAATTCCCCTTAATAGCAGCCATTATAGATTTCATGTCTTAAACCAAACCATCCATAAATATGTTTGCTAAAGAGATTTTTTTGAAAAGTCAAACAGTGGGCTGGTAAATGTCATTTGCCAGGTCATCAATAGCCTGCACAATATACATAGACTAAGAGTACATACAGGAGAGTCAGATTGCCTTGGTTTGAATTTGGTCCTACTGCCTTATAAATTATATATAATTGTTTGATTCCTCTACTTTACCATCTATAAAATGGACATAATCCCAAATTCCACCTTTCTGAAATATGGTAATATTAGACTTTAATATATGAGTTTTAAGTACTAATAATAAATTGGTTGTTAATGGAATTAATATTAAAGTAACTCAAAATGGTGGTAGCTCCCTCAGATTGACTCATTCTAATAGAAAAAAAAAAAAATCAAGTGATGTAGGACCAGACTGGGAATAAATATTGAAAACAGGTTTAATATAATTAATACCTGCTTAACTCACTCTTACCGGTCTGAAATAACAATCCCAGCTTAAATATCATTTGTGTAGCAAAAGCAATAATGACAAAGAGGAAAGAAAATGGAGGCATCACACTCCAAAAACTCAAGATATATTATAAAGCCAAAGTAGTTAAAACAGTCTTGTCCTGGAATAAAAACAGGCATGAAAACCAATGTAATAGAACTGAGAGGTCTGAAAGAAGCCCACATATGTATCTGGACAAAACATACTGGAACAAGGACAGCCTCTTTGGAAGTGCTGCAGGGAAAACTGGAAAGCTGCATGCAAAATTATGAAACTAGACCAGGATCTCATACTGTACACCAAGATCAACTCAAAATAGACCAAAGACTTGGATGTAAAACCTGTAACTATAAAATACTTAGAGGAAAACATGAGCAAAACATTTCATGACATAAGCTTTAGTGATTCTTTTAGGGATTCATCCACACCAACAAGGAAAACAAAGGAGAATAAACAGTGTGACTACATCAAACTAAAAAACTCTGTACAGTGAGAGAAACTATAACCCAAACAAAAAGACATCCACTGAATGGGAGAAAACATTTGTGCAAGACAAAAAAATGATAGCAAAGATAAACAAATTGTGCCTTTATACCAAGCCTTTTAACCACATACCATCCAATCAGAAACTAATGAAAGTGAGATTAGAAAACTCTAAAATATACTTTTCCTTGGTTGTCCCTACTTTTTTGTATTCCCTATTTGATGCCTGTATTTTACTGTATACCTTCTTTGTGCTGAGATTTTACTAATCACTTGATCTTCATAATAGATTCCACACCCCTAGTCTTCACTTTCTATACCTTCCATTGATGAAGGTTGACAGTAATCTGGAAGGTTCTACCCATTCCTGTCCATACTGGGAATATATCCAACCCTTCATGACCCCAACCTACTACATTTAATCGATGGCATTTCCTCCCCCAGTAATGAGTTTTCCAGCTTCTGTTGAGTAAAATCCAGAAAGGCTGGGTCAAGGTTAATGTTTTTTTAAATCTCTAATTATAAACAAAATTATAGTTATATAATCTTAGATTAGCTGATTCAGATAACACACCTCTATTATGAATCATTTAAATGCCATATTCTAATCTACTGCTTTTATATAATGCATTAACCCATTATTTCCTTGTATTTTAAAGAAAGAATATTATCAAGTTTTTCCTGCACTATTAGATATAGTCTCTAAGACATCTGCAATTCTGTATGAATGAAAATACTATGGGAGCCAGGCTATGTCACTAATGAATAGGCTCCTCAGAGACCTACAAGCTGTCAACTATATAAAGATTTTTTTTTGTAATGCAATGTTTCAGTTCATTGCACACAACATCAAAACCCTCAGATCAGAGAAAATGCAAACTATATTTTAAATGACACTTAACAAAGAAAAATATACTAAACTCAAGGTGTTCTTGAAGAAAAGGGAATTATTCAAAATAAATGTCTACTCATCACCAAACAGTAGAATATCATGGATAACTATCATTTAAAATAGATTCCTAACAATTATCCTGAAGATCCTGCCACTTCTCTCTAATGCAGCGATGAACAATTATTTTATTTTTCTAGTCACTATTATTATACAGCAATGTCCTAGTGTATATGTGTGTGTGTGTGTGTGTACCTACAAAAGCAAAAAGGACATGGTAGCATGAACCCAAGGGACTCCCAGAAGAAAGTCATGAGGACTAAATACATTTGCATGTATTTGACTGCGTAGTGAGACAGAACAATTATACAGTTCCCAAAAGGCAGCTTAGTAATTGAAAATTACTTCAAATAGCTTTTTAGTCTTTTTGATTGATTATGTATGACCCACAGATAGCACTTTTAATTTTAGTGTAGACTAAAAAGTAAAAGAAAATGAGGTATGTCACTCATAAGGGCAAGTATCTGGAGGCTCTCGTATACAATTATTTATTCTGTAATGCTGAAAATTAGTTTTTGAGCAAACAGAATGTACAGTGCTTTGTGTTTCCAGATATTGATTTAATCTGAGGGGCTGACTTAGATTTATGTCAACTTGGAGGAAAGATTAAATAAACCAATCAATCAGGAATCACCTGATTATCACTAGTTACACAAATTCCCTGATAGAGACATTTTGTTGCCTAATGGAAAGTCACCTTGCAATAACCAACCCACTATTTTACCTGTTTTAACTTGCTAGTTCCCATTCCCTTCTGCCTATAAGTTTTTCACATTGCAGAGCTCCTTTCCACCTGTTAGGCTGGAGGCTGCCCGATTTAAACCTATTTTTGTTCACGTTAACTCTCAAAAATCTTTAATATGTCTCATTTGATTATTTAAGATAATCATTATCAATGTACAAGTCTTAGTAGTATTATTACTATAATTACCCTGTACTTAAATACCTAGTGCTTCATATGTATACACTCATTCTCACAACCATGTGTGGTAGGTACTAGTATTAGTATTAGTATTATTGAACTAGTATTAGTATTATTGAACAGAAAAGTTCAATCAGTTATCCAGATTTCAAGTGGCAGAGGAAGTCTTTGTACCATGTGCTGGCTCCAACACTACACTCTTCATGACTATACAAGATTGTCTTGAATGTTAAGCTGCACTGGAGAGAAGTGGCATCATTTCATCACAATAGGCATAATAAAGGAAAATTTGGCCACTATTGTTTCTAACAGGAATATTTTTATTTAGTCTGTGCAGCAGAATGATATAAATGGACTGCACAGAGTAGAAAGATTGCAATCTCATACTGATTTTCCTGCTATGATCATTAATTTTTTGAGTAGACTTGACTGGGTCATGGGGTGCTCAGATCAAATTTTACCTCCAGGTGTATCTGCAGTGTTTCTGCATGAGATTAACATTTTAATTGGTGGGGTCATTAGATTGTCCTTGTCAATGTGTGTGGTCATCATCCAATTTGTTAACGGCCTGATTAAAAAGAAAAGGCAGAAGAAAAGATTCTCCCTTTCCTCCTCATGATTTTGAGCTGGAACAGCATTCTTTGTCTACCTTTGGGTGATATTTATACCACCAGCTTCCCTGATTCTCAAGTCTGCAAACTCAAACTGGACTTACATAACTGGTTTCTCTGGATCTCCAATTAGGAGAATTTTTGGTCTTCATAATTAAGTGAACCAATTCCTTATTCTATATATCACATCAGTTAAGTTTCTCTTAGAACATGTGCTTTAGATACCCTTGTTCTTACTCTTTTTCCATCTTGGAGAATAGTTTTTAGTAACATCTCATTTTCCTTTAGACTGTTTATTCATTATTTTTACCTAAGGAATGGTTAGTGATATGGACTGGAAACATATGTTGTATTATTTAATTCAGGATCTATAAATAACATGCCTAAGTATATGAAACCAAATTTAGTGGAAAAAAGTATCAAGTTCTATAGTTAGGTTTATAAAATGTATGGACATTTTAAGATACCCAAACTTGAAACACATATCATGGTGCTTTATGGTTGGTTCATTTGTCTTGCTCTCCCTCCATATAGAGTTAGATTTTTATATTTTTCTCAGTATCTTTAGCAGCTAATTCAGTACTAATTATGTATAATGTGTTCAACAATAAATTTGGATGGGTTGCTTTCAAAGTATTTTATTTTTCAAACATCAGAAATGATTAGTTCAAAAACAGACACATACACACACAAAAAAAAAAAGACACACAGACCAATGGAATCAATAGTAAACTCAGAAATAAACCCAGACTTATGAACAACTAATATTTGATAAAGGAGCAAAGAATATGCAGTGGGTCAAAGATAGCATGTTCAATAAATGGTGCTAGGAAAACTGGACTGCTACACGCAAAAGAATGAAGCTAGACTACTGCCTCACAGCATACACAGAAATCAACTCAAATGGATTAAAGAATTAGACATAAGACCTGAAACCATAAAATGTATAGAAAAAAAATATATTGGCAAAACACCACATGACCTATATCTCAGTAACATCTTTAAAGACATCACCTAAAGCAAAGAAAGTGAAGGAAGAGATAAACAGCTAGGACTACATCAAATTAAAGACTTTTTTTATAGCAAAAGACATTATCCAAAACAATGAGACACCCCACAGATTGGGAGAAATTTTTATGTACACAACACTAATGATAAGGGACTTATTACAAAGATCTACAAAGAGCTAACAAAGCTCAACAAAAACAAAATAACCTAGTCAAAAAATGGGCAGAAGAATAAAAGACACTTTTCCAAAGAACAAATGCAAATGGCCAATAGCCATATGAAAAAATGTTCAACATCACTTGTTATCAGGGAAATGCAAATCAAAACCACAATGTGGTACCAACCTATACCAGTGAGAATGGCACATATTAAAAAAACTAGCAACAACAAATGTTAGCAAGGATGTGGAGGAAAAAGAACTCTCCTACACTGCTAGGGGAATGCAGACTGGTCCAACCACTATGGGAAGCTGTGTGGAGGTTCCTCAGAATACTAAAAATGGAGCTTCCATATGATCTAGCAATTCCACTCCTAGATATTGACCCAAAGGACACAAAACAATTCAAAGGGTCACCTGCACACCTATGTTTATTGCAGCACAATTTACAATAAGTATGTCATGGAAACAACCTAAATGCTCAAAAATAGATGACTTATCAGAAGATGTGGTATATTTACACAACAGAATATTACTCAGCAATCAAAAGTGATAAACTCATGCCATTTGCAGCAACATGGATGCAGCTGGAAGGGATTGTGCTCAGTGAAAACAAGCCAAAAAGAAAAAGAAAAATATCCAATGGTTTCACTTATAGGAGGAATGTAGAAGAACCAATAAGGGATTGGGGTGGGGGGGGAAGTAACTATAATAAAGTAAAAATCAAAATCATCAGGCAACTATAGATCAGAGACATTCTGTAGGTGAAGGGGAAGGAAAAGGACCAGGAAAGGATTGAGAAGAGCACAAGAGACTATGGTGGTGGTCCATGGGTAAATTGGTGGTGGGAATTTCATGGGAAAATCATACATTGTATAAATATGAAGGATGATGTAATAAATATATATTTTAAAAAAGAAATGATTATTTCACTATAAACTACATTTCTGCTAATATTAAATGCACTTAGTATAAAATTGTGGTAAGAGTGAAAAGTACTGTATCATAAAAGGAGCATGATTACAAATTAATATATTCTCAGACCACAAGCTGAATGTTTTCTGAGCATCTTATTTCAAGGGAGATTCTGACACAATGCAAAGAATCAAGATAACACGTCAAAATATGATTAGTCCTTTGAAATTCATTTTAAAAAATTATGTAATGTTAGGGTATTCCATGCTTAATTCAAAGAAAAAACTTAGAAATTGGTCTTCATATATTTTAGAACTGACAAAGGAAAGGTTAGATATGCTGTACTTTTTAAGAGATCTACAAGTGTCATAAAATATATTTAATCTCTAAATATAGAAATTAATGTTGGGGCCTCCCTGGTGGTACAGGGGTTAAAGTCTCATTGCTATTAAGCTATCACCAGACATTGCAGCATGAGTTTGATCCCCAGCCACGGAATGAATCCACATGGCACAGCAGACCTTTCTTCTCTTGCCCACTGCTCCCTTCAGCAGTGTATTTCAGTAGATCTACCTATTCTGCTTCTCACTCACCTCCCCCCAACACCTCTGGCCTACACCCCAGTTCCTGTATGCATAAATACAATAAATCTGTTTTTTAAAAAAGGCAAAGAAAGAAGACTAGATGTTATTTGAAAGGAAAAACTAGATGATTAAGAGGATTGAGAGAAAAGCTAAAAATAATACATCAAATCCATGTAACCAAGCAGAAAAGTCAAAGCAGCAGTGGGACTATAAAGCTATAGAGTAAATATAAATTTCTTCCTTCAAATCACAGGAAGGACTGGGATATCCAAGGCATTAAGTACACAGAGAACCTAGGAACTAGGCAAAGGGATAGTCTCAAGATAATGTTGTAAAAGCAGTTACTCACTAGAAGTGACAGGGAGTGAGTGATGTTGAATTTGTCAGGAAGCTGAAACCAGAATTTTGGTAATTTGTGGCAATAAAAGAAAATTAACAGGATCTTAAGAGGTAACAAAGCACTATAGCTCAGAGTTCAGTCAAAAAATAAGATTAGAGGACCAGGTAGTAGCAAAAAGAAAACTACAATACTGAGAAAGCAGAGGTCAGGTTTTCTAAAAGAAGGGAATGGCTAGGGCATACCAAGTATAAGACATAAATCATTTTCTTTCTACCTGCCTATTTTTTTTAACTTAGTAAAGAAGCAATGCTGACATTGTCCCAAGGACACACTCAAGAAGTTGAAAATATTCAATGAAATACACTGAAATATAATGTTTGGGAAACATAAAACTATAGATCACTGATATTTTCAAGAATATTGTTTGCTACAAATCAAAGCATTAACATACAAATCTTGCCAATGAGTAAAATAATGTATGAACATAATGCAAATAAAGTTAAGATCTTGTTAATATAATTGGTGAACATGATTAGAATTGTGAGAGAATTAAATGGAAATTCAGTAATAAAAGTAATTTTATTCATTTAGTAGTGATGACCTTTTTTAACTCAGTACCTATTTTGGTATCATATCATCCTCAAAGGTCTTATATTCCAGAGTAGGCATGAATGAATAAAAGAGCAAGCAAGCAAGAAAACAAAATTAATAATTTAATATAGTTAGAAATCCCATAGAGAAAACAGAGTAGGAATAGAGATAAATATAGTAGAAGGGATTGGACTGAGGGGCTCTTTTTAGTAAGGAAAAGCCTCTCTTGAGGATATTTTATTTGAACAGAGATATAATTGATATGAATGAATGAACTTATTTTTAAAAGCACAATTATTTAAGAATAGCACAAATACCACATATACCACATAAAAAGACCCTGAGATATAAGTGGGCTTAGTATATATAAACATATGGCATGAAGCAAGTGACACACGAAGTTAACTTAAAGGAATTTAATGAAAGAACCATTTGCCAAAATGTGAGCAGAGTTAGGGAACTAATAAGACTTCATGATGGATACTGAAGGACTAGAATCCATGTGAAGCATTTAACACTCTCCATCTAACAGTGCAAGATGAGAAACGGCATCAGCAGAACCTGAGAGCACCAGTGACTTAAAAGTTCCCTCCAAGAGTTACAGCCATAAAGAAATGCTGTCACACCAGGATGACACTAGAAAATAAGAGTAGAGGGATATAAGGGGATCAAGGAAAAAATAACAATAACAAAGCAAAACAAAAATAAACAGACAACTACAAATCAGAGACATTCTGCAGGAAAGAAAGAGGGATTGGGATTAAGGCAGGGACGGGAAAAGCACAAAGCACTATGGTGATGGTGCATGGGTGAATTGTTGGTAGAAATTCTATGGGGACTACACCTAGAAAAGAAAGCAAACATTGTAAGGAAAATAATAATAATTAATAATAAACAACCATTGGACCTCCCTAGTGGCACAAGGGGTTGAGTGTTGCACTGTGGGGCTTCCTCAGTCACTGCAGTGCAAGTTCCATCCCTGGTCAGGGAGGGGACCCACATGGCACAGCAGACCTCTCCTATCTTACCTCCCCTCAGCAGTATATTTCAGTTGATCTTCCTGTTCTGCTCCCTACTCTGTCTCTAGTGAATCTTCTCATCCCTGCCTCTCCTCTGTACCCCAGCTCTTGTATGTATAAGGAAATAAAATATTTTTTAAAAAATAAAATTAAAAAATTAATGAAAAAAAATTTAAACAGTAGAGGGATAAATAGCTCAGATTCCTTCTTGTCAATCTTGTCTAGTCCTCCCATCTTTTGACCTGCTCTATTTGCTGAACTCAAGAGAAAACAGATAGCCAAGGAGGCCAGGTAACTAAGCCATAAAGTGCAACCAACAGGGTGAAAAATGGAAGGGAAATGGATCAATGGAGCCCAGTCAGTACAGGAAGTATGAAGGAGAGACTAATGTGCTTGCAGCTCAGAGAGCAAGGGAAACCTCTTGGGAAGTAAGCAGAGTTGAGTCTTAACATTATGCTGGGATAGTGCTGGGATTTTAAAATATCACTCTGCCACAGTGTTAAGTAAAGCCAGAGAAGGACAAGATTCTGAAAGTAGATAAGCCAGTTAAATCTATGGTAGACTAGAGGGAAACAGAGGAGGAGGGCAGCGGTGGATTGAAATTTTGGGTTATTTTGGAATTTGAACCTTAATATCAGATACAGAGCCCTATCTTCTACAGTAAACAATTTTAAAATATTCAATGAGCAGGTAATCTGTCACAGGCAATGGGACAAAGTGAGGACCTCAGGGCAAAATCATGCATATTCCCTTTTCAAAGGAGCTCACAGCTTTGAGAAGAAAGACCAAACTTAACAATTAAAATAATGTACACATGATTCGATATTAAAATACAGAAGTCAATGGGAAAACTTTATATTCATTTAATTCAATGTTCCTGGCATTGACTTTTCAGCTTCTTTGAATACAGCTTAAGCATATTTCTAAGGAAAAAGGACTAGGGGTGAGGAAGATAATTAAGAACAAATGATGTGCTGACCAAGAACTAAGTGTGCAAAGTCACAGG
The DNA here is from genome assembly GCA_019455555.1 of Galemys pyrenaicus. Taxonomy (NCBI): domain Eukaryota; kingdom Metazoa; phylum Chordata; class Mammalia; order Eulipotyphla; family Talpidae; genus Galemys; species Galemys pyrenaicus. The sequence goes on from JAGFMF010011629.1 coordinate 3,694,399, forward strand.
GGCCTAAATAAGTATAGGGGGATGATGTAAGTCCCCAAGTGACTTATGGTTAAAAAAGAGGTGTCACCCACCCCTGAGTAAAGTAGGTCAGGTAACAAAGTTAAGAATGGTCTGAATTGGAGGTGCTCAGCTTTTTTTGTGTATTTGGATATTCTGGGTATTTTAGAAATGCTTGCGTAAAACTCTACCAAGGGTGAATTAAATCAGTATTTAAGGAACCTGGGAGTCTGTTTTTAAAGTTTCCTAGGTATTTTGGATGCACAGCCAAGGACAGTAGTTGATGATCCTAAATCCAGAGGATCCTGCATTTCTGTAATAAGAGACTCAGTTTTATTCTGAAGATTTGAGAGTTGAGGTTACATAAAAAGAAGAACTATAGATAAGTAAAAATGGAAAAAGCAAACATCCATTTCAAAAAGACTATAATACAGTCCAAGTAAGAGGGTGATAAGTTATGTACCAATAACAAAGGAAACAAGAACAGAGAGTGGTGAAAGATTTCAGACGTAAAACCAAGAGAGGCTGGTGACTTATTTGGATACAGTTGGGAAAGGATGAGAAGAATGGATAGGAGATGACGGTGAAGCTGCACTATCTAGCTTTGATGAGAAGTTGTATGGAGCGCAATAACCAGCATGGACAAACAGGAAGAGAATAAAGATAGGAAAGAGGGGCTTCAGAGTGGGACAAAAGTCAGAAATGAGCAGTTCAGTTATAGATATGATGAGTTCCAGACTTCCAAATGGAGAAGCCCAAAAGGGGGTCATAAGTGTTACTAGCTGAGAATCTATAAATACAGATACAGATTCAAGAGTTTTATAACTACATATACTTTTGAACAGTGATTATAAAGTCACTCAAAGTGTATATAAATTATAAGAGTAGAAAATGGAGGACCATCTCCTGGCAGGGCATCAGGAAATAAAAGCAGATAACAAAAAAGAAGCTATCCTCAGCCATGGCAGCACAAGCTTAATCCCCGGCCAGGGAGGGGACCCACATGGCGCAGCAGACCTCTTCTATCTCGCCTACTGCTTCCCCTCAGCAGTGTCTTTCGGTCGATACAGCCTGTTCTGCTCCCCACTCTGTCTCTAGTGAATCCTCTCACCTCCAGCACCTCTGGCCTGCACCCAGCTCTTGTGTGCATAAATAAAATAAGTCTTTAGAAAAATACTTTTAGGGCATCTTTGTTTTCTTTCTTGCCACTTTTTGTTCCCTTTATTTGTTTGCATGTGTAATGACTATTTGCATATATATAATTATGACTTATTTGTGCTTTTAAACTAGAAGAAAGAATTGTGAATTTTATATGTAAAGAGTATTCATTAATCCATATAGATTGACAAGTTTAGAATATCAAAGTCAAAAATGCAAAAAAATAAAAGAATCATCCATCTGCTAAATCTCTTTCCCAATGAAAAGAACAATAAATCCTGTTCTGCTGTGATATAGATGAGCTGGAAAATGCATTATGTGCTGTGAATAAAATGGTGTTCCAACTTCAAGCCATAATCTGTAACAAATATTTTTTTTTCAGTTCAGTTTTATGGTAGACTGTATTCTCACTCATCACATATATTCTCTGCATTTCAGATCCAAAATATTCAACAATTCTAAATGAGAACCAAAATAGAACAATAATTACAAAATAAAACAAAAAGAAATTGAGGAAGATAATTGAGCAACTTTCAGCAACTAGATTAAGAAACAGAAAAATGCACAGAAAATATTGTGTGGTTATTTAAACCAGGCAAAGATTTGACTGTATGCCCAACCTGTGTGTCACAGAGAAAACAATTACCTTTGAAGGAGCAGAGTGGTCACATTTCTGATTTATTGTTTAACCCAGGAAGACTTTCAGTAACTTTGTATACAACATATACATTTAATGGAAGGCATGCTATGCTTCTTTTAAGAATTTGTTCCAAGTCTTTGTGTATAATTAATGGCTTGTCTACATATTTTTTCAATAAAACTATCCATGCAGAATTTTAAGTAGGCATTTTCAATACCAGAATGAATGTATCTTTGTGAAGATACCATTTATCTACCATAACATCCAAAGCATACTGAGGAGACTTTGATACACTGCAGATTTAGAACTGACTTGGAAAACAAAGCCCCAAGATACTGTCCTGTCAGCACAAAGTAAATAAATTCATCACAGTAAAGTTGAGATTTAAATTTGAAAACTTATCAGCAATGAAATTAAAGTGAGGTATTTTTTTTCTTGACATATCATTTTTTACAGATCTAACTAAATTATATGGTTGGAAAATCTGCTTTGTAATCAGGCGATTGATGCATATAAATGTTGAAATTGAAAGTTTTGCCATTTTGTCATATATACTTAAGCAAAGACTCATTGAAGAGCAGAAACTAAGAATCATATTATCCCCTTTTGCTATTCTTTAAGATAACCTCTAGAATTTATTTTTATCACATAGGTACACAAAGTGTTCAGGTATTTACCTATTCTAATTTATGATTTTTTACAAGTTTCTAATTTATGATTTTATACTTTGAAAATATTATTAAAATATGAAAACACTGTTCCCACAATATACCAGCAAATAAAAGGTTTTTTTTCTATTTTCATATATTAAATAGAAATAGCAAAGAATCAAAAGAGAGCCCCAAAATAGATAACTAGTAATTGGAAATACAAAAATCATAGCTAATCCTAGAAATACAAGTCACTTTCTACAGAATGTGCTTCAGGAGAAGCATGCCATTTGGAGAGTAAGGAACCTTTCCAGGCCAGTTCCTAGTTTTCTAAGAAAGTGCAGTCGTTAATGCTACAGTAAAATATCTCGTTTCCAAATTATAAATGTCAAAATGTTGAGATTAAATAATTCATCATCTGTGAATCATAAAGTCTGAGGCCTTTAAATTACAGTTACACAATGAAGTATAGGCCTCACCAATTTGCTCAAAAAGGGCCCCTCAAATGTTCAGAATAGTCATTTCCAAGATGTTTCACATTTGCATGTGGATTTCCTCCAGCTGAGTTCAATCAAGTCCCAGCAGGCTCACAAGAAACTTTTACCACTCTCTCATATAAAGAATAAAATTGGAATTAACAAGAATTCCATTTTTTACCAGAAATAATCTTCCTTGTGAAAATCCAGCTACATGTCAGAACAAACATCTCATTACAGGACATCTAATCATCATGATATGAGTCCCCTCTTCTCCCCTTGAAGTCTCAGGCCTCCATTACTCCATTCCTGAGCTACCATTTTACCCCATGGCTTTATAACCCTCATTTATGTAGGTTTTCCACATGTATATAATTTGTTATTTTCTCCTCTTAATCACTCTGATGTTAATTTTATCATTTGATCAGCCAGAGAAGAACCCAAAAAGGAAGGGAAAATTGTTCCCTCTTTCCTGACTACATAGGAAGAGGACTCAAATGCATGCTAACCTATAAATTTATGTTTAAAGTGAATTTGAAAACAAAAGGGTACTTTGCTTGACTTAGAATCAAAGAATTGGAATTCAGGAAGCATGGATTCAGGTTAAAAACCCAAAATGTCTCCTGAGGAGGGACAAAGGTTAAGAGCAAAGGAAGTATGAGGTAATAAGAAATGAAAAAGGTAACATGATGAAGTGGCAGGGTCGCAGTAAAAGTCGGTGAAAGTCTACTTTATAAGTTCTTTCAAAGAGGATAGTCTCAATTGCTTCTCAGCCTTTTGGCTTCGATCAAGTGCAAAGAGGATATTCTCATTATCGCTAGCTCCTTGGAATGTTGGCTGTTCAGACCGGAGGTCAAGCCCAATTTAAATAGGACAGGAACATGACTTGCTTGAGTCTATTTTGTTTTTTGGTTTTTTTTTTTTTAAAGATTTACCTATGCATACAAGAGCTGGGCTACAGGCCAGAGATGTGGGGGGTGAGAAGATTCTCCAGAGCTGGAAGGGGAGCAGAACAGGCAGATTAACTAAAATACACTGCTGAGGAGAGCAGCGGACAAGACAGGAGAAGTCTGCTGTGCCTTGTGGGTCACCTCTCTGGTCAGGGATAGAACTTGTGCAGCAGTTGATGCAGATGCTTCATAGTGTGGTGCTTAACCATTTGTGCCACCAAGGAGGCCCCTTGAGTCTATTTTGAAGTGACGCCAGTGACTCCAACTTTTTCACAGGTGGAAATGCCATGTTTTTTCAAATTATATATATATATATATGTATACATTTCTTTGCTATTTAAAAGTCATAGATTTCAAGACAGGTTCAAGGATACCTGTGAGTTCATCAAAATTAACAATTGATTTCAATTTTCTGCTGAAACTGACTTATGCTGATTTGTACCTGCTTGTGACAGTTGATTATTCCATTTTTAGAAAATTTTTGAGTGCTTTACTAAACTGCTGGAAGCTTCAAATTGGCCCAGGGTGGTAGTATTTACACTATAAAAATGGGCACACTACAGATCAGGACTTTTCTGTTTTCCCCTTCCCTCCCTGATTCATATGGCAGCACACCACTGATTACTCTTTATTTTTGGAAGAAAATAAAATGTCTGATATGAATAAAAGTAATTTATAAAACTTTTTGTTTTATACTTTATCATGTCCACTTAAGCTTAACAGTGTTTTAATATCTATTAAATACATTAATATTTAGATGCTACTAATAACAAATCATCATTTCTCCTGAGTCCAGGAATAAAAATTGCACTAGTGGTTGGATAAAATGATATAAAAAATCACCAGACAACTCCCCAGATATTTGAGATTGTTTTTCAGATTTATGCAGAAGACTTCAATCTACATGTAAATATCTCAAAAAAAGTGATTTTTTTTAATTATAAATAAACTATTCCACTCACCACCAAGCTGCTGAGACATTTTACTTTATGGTATTTTAAAATGAAAACAAAACACAAGAAAGTGTTGATGAAGCTAGTGAAAATCAAAAGGGTACAGACTTTTACAAGTATCATGATCTAAAAATAAAATGAAAAGGTTTGAAATCCTAAAAAAATCTGTAAAGGAATAAAAAGTTTAGGCAAATATAGCCCCAGTAAATTATGATAAACTAGAAGAAAAAAGAAGTAACAATAAAGTGAAAGAACTTGATACAGTCCACCCCTTCAAAAAAAAAATTTTTTGATGGCAGTCAAAAAAGCCTGGGGGGAAAACAAAAAACTTATAACCAGACAGTCATCCCCTGAAGAACTATACTAGATTTTTAAATTAGGGGAGATGGATAGGCAATGCTGGTGACTGAAGGCTGTTAACATAATTAAAAAGATGGGAAAATTCTGTAGCTGGTGATAAAAAGCCTGAAATACAATATGTTGTAGTAAACCAAATGTCATTTCTATTATGTGTCTATTTCTCAATAATTAGTAGTACAAAGTAAAAAGTTAGTGTATAAAGTTCATGTTATTTTATAAAAATAAATAAAATCTAATTTTATTATTTTATAGCAATTGAACTAAATAACCACCAGAACAGAGTAGACATTATCATTAGATGCATATAAATCTAGATTCTTTTTCAGGATATAACCAAAGTCAGATCATGTGTAATATTTTAAGAAAGAGCAAGGAAATTTTCTTTTTAAAGATTAAATTACACAGGCGCCTCCCTGGTGGCGCAAGGGGTTGAGCACCACACTGTTGGGCTACTGCAGTCACTGCAGCATGAGGTCAGTCCCTGGTCAGGGTGGTGAGCCACATGGCATAGCAGACTTCTCCTGCCTTGCCTGCTGCTCCCTTCAGCAGTGTATTTCAGTAGATCTGCTCATTCTGCTCCCTACTCTGTCCTTGGTGAATCCTCTTAAACACCATACCTCTGGCCTGTACCCCAGCTCTTGTAGGTATAAAGAAAGAAAATCTTTAAAAAAAAAAAATTAAACTACACATATATTGGTCTCTTTGAGATACTTATTTTGAAATGCAGGTTCAGATAATTTACCTACTCCTCAGATTGACTCAGCAAACAAATTAACATCTGACCTATTATCAGAAGACTAAGTCTAATTACGTATGTATGGAGAATTTAAGTGACTGCAAATTCGATTAAATTGGACAGCATTAGCCTTAGTATTCTGAGCTGAGGAATGTGCTGGGTCCTGGTCCAACAAAGAGAAAAGAAGGCATCTCACATGAAGACAATGATTTCACATGACAAAACTTGAAGCATTAGCTGTTTACCCTACCTTAAGACTAGCTTCTCTGATGAAAAGCTTACTTCTGCAGATGACCCTAAACCTGGTAATATTTATTCTTTAAAGTAATAGTAACAGTTTTTCTTGAAAGAAACACAGTCAGAAAAAGGCTACTCTGAACATTTGGAAAAAGTCTATCTAAACATTTTGGCAAAAGCCTGTCCTTCAACATCATTGTTGAAGAGTGTTCATTTGTATAGTTATTTATATGCATAGTTGTCTTATTAAATAAATTGGCAATTTTAGCATTTCAGAGTGATTTCAGAGATTTTGATGAATAATTTCCTCAGACACCAAGCTTTTTATTAACAAAGCACTGTTCAAAAAGAATTTATACAACCTGGCAAAGAAAAGAAACAGGGGCAAGTGCATAGAAAGGGACAGACACTAATTTTTCTGTGGATTTAGTATGTTCCATGGACCAAGTCCAAATGGGAAGGAAGCCGTGGCATCGTCCTGCTTCTTTGAAGTCTAATCTTCTCCAGAACATTACAAAGATTCCAGGCTGGGAAAGACAAGCAACACACAGACAGAAACTAGAAGAGTCTTAGCTGTACCTGATGTAACAACTAAGATGTAAAGACAATGAGCCTCCGTGGGTTCCAGAAGAGGGAGGGTCTCCAGCAAACAGAATAGTCAATGAAGGTTTCTTGGAGGTAGAGGAATTTCTTCTGAGCTCAGAAAGAAGGACCATAAAAGGACCTAGACATCTCCACCACTCATTTGTACAGATGTTGCACGCTTTCAGTGCCAGTAGGCTGTAGTGAGCATAATTTTGAGTAAAAAGCAAATACAAATGTCTTTAATGACAAATATTTTAAGCATCAAGAAATACCCCATGGCTTCCTGATTTTTAGTGACATCAGCTACTTGCAGTGAGATAAGGACACCTGGGAAGATAAACTATCACAGCAATGAGTAGAGTCCCTGTTCCTTTGCATCCTTGCCAGCAATTGTTGTCATTGGTGTTCTAGATTTAAGGCATTATGATAGGGGGGCAGCATGCTGAAACACTCAAGTGAGTTATCTGGTTATGTAGCATCAGTGGGAATCACAAAGACCCTTTTGCATAAACCAGCAACTCTTACTGGACTGGAAAATGGGATAGCTGTGTGATCTGTACTTTTATAGTGGGCAGACCTCAGGGGGAAAGCCACGGCCTCTTACAGTAACTACTCAATCCCACTGGTGGGAAAGGGACCCACATGAAGATGACAACAGGCCAAAAGAATGATGCTCTTCAGTGTGGGTGGCCATCAGAACCAAAGGGAGCGAGGTCACCATCCATGGACTGATTTCCTTTTTATAAAGCAAGATCCAGGATATTGATAAAGTGTCATAATTGCTGGGATGCAAAATCTTTTATAAAATAAAGAAGAGACTGTTTTATTCTAAATTTGTCATTTTTGAGCCTCACAGAAAAAAAAAATATCAGTTTTTCCTTTGACTTTTGTATCTCTGGTAATCTCTGTGAAGTTGCTGTCAGTGTAGAACAGGCCTTTTTATTCAGGGTCTGCATTTTATCACATGTGAACTCACATACACTGATTCCTTCATATTATAGAGGAAAAAGAGAAAAATCTCTTTCCTGCTCCTACATGTTATTTCCAAGTTAATCTTCAGTAGGCATGATTGTTTGTTCCCTATCAGGGTTATGGTAGCAGCAGCCAAACTTCCTTGGGGGATAAAGTCATTGATCACACATGATCAAATTTTTACTTATGGCAAGAAGGCAAGCCTTTTCAAATACTCCTGTTATCAGAGCTCTCTTTTCCAAGGACACATTAAAGAAACCCACTGTTAGCAAGTCCTTGTCATTAAAATAGTAAATGGGCTCTTTTAGGCTAGAAACAGGGACTATTCCTGGTAGATGGTGGCTAAAGCTATTGGCTCTAGTTCAAATATTGAAGATGAACATGTGAAGGAGACAGTCTTATTAGCAGCCTTTTGTCACTTTTCCTTATAAAATAGATATAAATGTGCAGATGGACAAATAGATAAATTCACAAAGCAATCTCTGAAGAATACTAAAACAGTAATTTGAAAAGATATATGCAACTTTAGCATATATCACAATAGCAAAGAGTTGGAAACAACCTCAGTACCCATCAGTGGATGAGTGGTGTATAAACACAATGGAATACCACTTTATTTTTAAAAAGATGAAACCCTATAATTTGCAACAATATGAGTAAATCTAGAGGTTATTATGCTTAATGAAATAAACGAGAAAGAGGAAGATGGTATGATTTCACTTGTGTGTGTGGTACATAAACAAAACAAATGAGTGAATGAAATAAAACAAAAGCAAACTTTTAGACTAAAAAACACATATTATGGGTTACCAGAAGGGAAAAGGAAAATGGAGTAAGTCGGGTAAAAGTGTAAAACTGTGGGGTCTCCTTGGTGGCACAAGGGGTTAAGCACCGCACTGTTAAACATCTGCAGCCACTGCAGCACAGGTGGGATCTCTGGCCAGGAAGGTGACCCACATGGTGCAGCAGACCTCTCCTGTCTCACCCACTGCTCCCATCAGCAATGCATTTTAGTCAATCTGCTGGTTTTGTTCTCCACTCTGTTTCCAGTGAATACTTTCACTCGAATACACCCCTGGCCTTTACCCCAGTTATGCATAAATAAATAAATCTTTTTAAAAGTGTATAATTGTACTATGAAGAATAGAATTAGACTTTTTGTAGTCAGTATCTTATATACAGATGTTGATTTATAATGAACCACAGTTGAAACCTAAATGATGTTTTAATGCAATGCTACTTCAATAAAAGAAATTTTTCTAAAGAATTTATGCATTATATAAAATATTGTTAAAATGGCATTTTACTGGATGTAATATACAGATTCAGTGAAATCCCTATCAAATTTTCATTGGCATGCTTCAAATAAACATAAGAAATATTACTGAAATTTATATGGAGCTTCAGAAAACCAGCAGCAGTTCTCACAAAAGGATGAATAATGGAGGTATCACAGTCATAGACCTCAAACTATACTACAAAGCAATAGTTATCAAAACAGTATGTCACTGGCCTAAAAACAGTACACAGATGATGGAATAGGACTGAAAGCCCAGATATATATGAAAAGCTAATCTACAACAAAAGAAGGATGAGTATTCAATGAGGAAAGGAAAGTCTCTTCAACAAATGATGTTGGGAAAAGAAGACAGTCACATGCAAAAGATTTAAACTAGATCACTACTTTTATCTCATAACATATAGAAAATTTATATCAAAATAGATTAAATAGCTGCATATAAAAGCTGAAACCATAAAATAAATAGAACATATAGGCAAAACCCTCCATGACATTGACTTCATAGATGTCTTTGAGGACTCAACCTCAATGGCAAAAATCTCCAACAGGAAACAAAAGCAAAAGTAAACAAATGGGATTACATAAAATTTAAAAGCTCCTGAAAAATCAAAGAAATGATCATTAAAATGAAAAAAAAAAAACATGCTACTGAATGGGAGAAAATATATGCACATCATACATCTGATAAGGGGTTATTAATATCAAATATCTACAAGGAACTCATAGAGCTCAGTAACAAAAATACAAAATAAATCAATAAACAGCTAAAAGACCTACACAGACACTTCTCTGAAAAAGACATGGATGGCCTATAGGTGCAAGAAAAAATGTTCATCATCATTTATTGTCAGGACAATGCAAATCAAAACCCCAATGAGATACCATCTCACACCTGTGGGACTGACCAGAAAAGACCAAAAATAGCTGACTACCTGTGACTATGCAGGTATCATTATTTTTTTCTCCTTTTAAGAAATCTATCCTTCAAAATGTAAAAAAAAAAAAGAGAGAGAGAAAAAAGTACAGGCAAAGGTGTAGAGCAAAAGGAACACTAATATACTATTGGTTGAAATACACTTGTCCAGCTCCTATGGAAAACAGCATGGAAGTTTCTCAAAATATTAAAAATAGTTCTACAATATGAGCCAGCAGTTCTACTCCTAGGTATCTACCTAGAGAATGCAAAAGCAATAATTAAAAGGGATATGTGTGCTCCTGTGTTCACTGCAGCACTATTTACAATAGTCACATTATGCAAACAACCTAAGTGCCCAAACACAAACAAAACGGAATGCTGCTTAGCTATTAAAAAAAAAAAAAAAACTCATCATTTGTGACCACATGGATGACACTGGAAAGGATTATGCTAAGTCAGAAGGAAAACAACAAATACTGGATGTTATGACTCTTATGTAGACTATAGAGAAACAGAGTCAGACAAAACCAAACCAAAAATATACCATAGAAATATGACTGTAAAATTGAGAATACTGCAGAGGGAGGAGGAATGTAGATAGCAAGGTATGGAGAGGCCCCAAAAATTATGGTAGTGGGCTGTGGATGTCATGGTGGTGGGTGTGGTCTGGTAACATATCTGAAGAGGTAGTGGAATGAAAACGTACATCTAAATCACACAGTGTTACAAACCATTGTTACCTCATCAGCCAACATTGAAAGATATAACAATAGTTTTTTTTTTACCCACCCCCATCATCAGTTCTTGCACAAAACTGACATTTTATCAAAATGGTAGGATGATTAAAATTTATTTCTCAACCATCCCCCTACCCTCCCTTTCTGTATCCTTTTCTCCTCTGGAATATAAATGTTTCCTATCTTCAGGCATCTGGAGATGCTCTGGGTTCGCTATTCCTCCCACTGACATAGATTAGAAATGATCCAATAGCACACAATTACTAAAGTGCTTTTGATCAATGAAATGTTTTAAATTAAATATCTTTAAAAGAATGTGCCTCTTAAGCCTTTTATCTATGATTTCTCAGTGAGCATATTTGTTCATTGCCCCTTGAAATCTCAAGTCCTCATCAGGTCACTGGAATAACTGAGTGAATTTGGTCCACATGAGAATGCTGAAAGTATATTTCAAATGATTTAATTGTAGTAAAAATGTCCATTTCCTGAGTCAGCAGTTTGATCCAGGATCTTTCCAGTTCTGGTTTCTACTAAGCCCTCTTTACCAAATGCATTGATTTTGAATCCCAGAAAACATTTGTTTACCAAACATTTGACCTTTTCACTTTGCTGTGAATAGCCTTTCTTCCCTTTGAAGTCCTGGATCCCTGTACCCATATCCCGAGCCCAGGGTGACATAAATACCTCATTTTCCATTTATGTGTTTGGATCTCTCATGTCATTGAGACCCTAGTACATAAGCAATTAAACTTTTCTTGCTCCTGTTAATTTGTTCTGTAATTTTGTTAAAACCAGTCAAATAATCTAGAAGGGTAGAAGGAAATTTTCCTTCCCAGCAATCCCCAACTACTAACTCCTGGGGAGGGGGGAAGTAGAGAGGCTGAAGATTGCCAGTGGCTGATTATTTAATCAATTGTGGCTGTGTAAACTTTGTAAAATCCCCAAACCATGGGGTTTGGAGAGCTTCAGGGTTAGTTAACACATCACAGTGGTGGTTGGATGTCACTCCCACATACAACACGAAGTTCTACACAACTCTTACCCATACCATCCCCTATACATCTCTCACATTTGTCTGTTTCTGAATTTATCCTTTATATTATAAACCAGAAAATGCAAGTAAAGAGTTGTGTCTTTTTGTTTTCTATGAGCCATTCTAAAAATTACAAATCTTCAGAGGGATTAGTGTGAATCCATAATTATAGCGAGTTGATCAGAATTATGGAAGGCCACAGTTCCTGAAGTATGAATTTATAAATTAATACATTGAAGCTCAAGGGTGTTTGGTCTTTACCTTGTGGAATCTAACACTAACTCTAGGTAAATAGCATCAGAATTGAATTGATTTGATATTTGTTGAGATGGAGAGTTGGAGGATGTGAAGAAAACCCCCATTTATCTGATGTCAAAGTGTTGTGAGTTCAAACAGTTTAGGTGGAAAACATTACTAGAAAAAAACATTACTGAAAAAAAAAAATTGAAAGGTTAGGACACAGAAGGGGTCATCTATAATAACAGACTTGATATCAACTAGATTCCAAATAGGAGTATACAGGAAAGTCACATTGAGCCAAAAATTAACAACAAAAAAAAGTCACTAAAGGACAGTTGATAAGAAGCATCAGAATTCAGGAAAGGCTAGATTTTTAAAAATTTATTTTATGCATGCTGTGATGGTGGGTGTGGTATGGTACACACATCTGAAGAGGTGTAACCTATTCTTATAACTCATATACATTATTGTAAATCAGTATCACTTCAATAAAAAACACAGGTAAAAAATACTCAGAATTCTCTCAAAAATATTATCTGTATTTGAGATCAACTTCAAATTGAAAATAATTATTTTATCCCAGTCATCTCTATTCCAAGTCTCTCCAGAATGTAAATTGGAAAAAAAGCAGCAAAAAGTTTTAATGAAATTCTGCCCTTTTTATTTCTAAAAAAGCACAGTCAACCATATTCTCACAAAGTGAGAATTTTCATAATTTTTTCAATTGTCATATTTTATGACAACAAACAAGTTGAATTGCTAACCAAACTGTCTGAGGAATGGGGTCCTCTGTTTAATTTAGTTTTCTTACTTTATAAAGATCTTATTGTTAAATATATTAGTCTCCCTCTGGTAATTCAGTTTCCAGAGTCTGATGTTAATAATTCATGTACTCTACGTAGACCTGTCCATATACTTTTGGAATTGAGAGATTTGGGGTCAGATATCACAGGAAATTTATGTTACATTGTCACTTACTTGTTTTAGCTACCCATGTCATTACTTCTAAATCTAGACCCGAGTTGAGGTTTTGCAATATAGTTTACCTTCAAACTAAAGTATCCCTGGTTGCAAAAAGGTATATTTTCCCTCTTCTTTGTTCAGTATGAAGATATAAGATCAAATGACTTTTGGAATCCCACAGACCTGAGTTTCACTTTGGTTTCTTCCTATGAAATCTACAGCAATTTGGTGAACTTTACAAAGATGTAAATAACACCAACTGCAAAAAAAAAAAAAAAAAAAAAAACCCTGAAATAGTTTAAATCCAGTAACTGGAGCTGGAGCTGGAGCTATCTCTTTGATAGATTTCTTCTTTATGGTTCAGCATCTAATGATCTGCAAGCAATTTCAACATATGGTGTTTTCCCTCACCAAGCAATTCTCTTATAACAGTTGGGTTTCCTCTAATTCAGTTCTGATATGGGCTACCCAAGAAAGCATCCGATCCACCAGTGATGGGTTCAGTCTAAATGTCCCACACCTCAGGTACCAATCATAACTCCAGGTCCTTACAAGTCCTTCTGCCCAACTGGCTATAAATCAGCAGTTTCAAAGATCCCTTTTGGGTTCCATTAATTTGCTAGAACAGCTTACAGCAAGCCTAACTAGAACTTGATAACTACCTTACTGGTTTATTACAAATATCAGAAAACATGAATCAACAACCAGCTGAAGATATAAGAGGGCAAGGTATAGAAAAAGTGTTTGGAGCTTCTATGCTCTCAGTGCTCTGGTTAAAACACTGAGTATTGATTAATTCAACCTCCAGTCTCTCTCCCTACTCCAGAAATCAGGGGGTAGGACAAATTCCAACCCTCCATTCCTGATTGGTTCCCTGGCACCAATACTGGCTGAAAGTCACCTGACTGACATGAAGTCTGGTGCAATTGAAAGGGATTATTATGAACATAAAAGCTGACATTTATGTCTCTGAAGCAAGAAGATTCTCCCATTGTTCTTATTGTTCAGGAAATTCCAGGGTTTGGGGAGTTGTGAGTGAAGAATCATGGACAAAGAGTAGTGTGAGTGAGTGTGTGTGTGAGTGTATGTGTGTGTGTGTACACAAGCAATTATATAAGATAATTTTCTATACACAGGCAATTTTCCAGACTTTAGTATAAAGATAAATAAAAAGGTTATGGATAGACCTTCAATCATGAAGGTGTTACTTTGTAGAAAGAAAATAAACATTTTTTCCTCACATTACACCAACCCTAAGGATACTGGCAGATACTTTTCCTACCACGATGGAGACACTAATATGTGGAATCATAGGAAATAGAAGAACATGAGAGAAGAATGGTTTTATTATCAGGTGCTCTCGTTTTACTGGCAGTAACATTTGAAGAACTTAAGGGTATAAGAAATAAACCTTAAATGGACTTAAGTGCCAGGAAATTTTCATAAGGGTGTTTTCTTTCTTGTATGGTAAGTCTGAGAACCAATAAAATTGCTCTGATAATTCATTATGTTCTTTTCAAGAGAAGCTATTTGTAATCTAAAGTTATAGATATGCTATGCCTTTACATTAATAATTATAATGCCTCTCACTTGTGAATACATGAAAACTAGCTGTATAACAAGAAAACGTAGATCCATCTTCAATGAGGGCTGCATAATTTACCAAATGTTTATGAATCTCTGTCTCCACTATGAAGTATATTATCCTGAATATGACTCAAAGTAAATGACCTCAAAGGAACTTGACTGTAAAACGTTTTGTGTTTTTTTTTTTTTTTGACAAACTATATGTTGTATTATGATTAGAAAGAAATCACTTAAAGTGAGAATAAATGTGTTGCTTATTACCACCTCTTTTTATGGATTGGACCTACAAAATTAAAGCTTTTTTCTAGGGACAAATTGAAGGCAGTTGTATATATTGAGTATAAATTCATACTGCCCATGTTAGACTTAAATTATTTAAAAAGAAATATGTAATTTGCACTTCATAATCCATTAGCTGTGTCCTAAACAGTTACACCTTAGTGATAAAATTATCAATTATCAGCAATTATTAGCAATTAATTATCAAAATAGACCCTTGACTCATTATAATGATGATATGTTCCCCTGATCCATAGTTGAAAGATTAAGACAGATTTGGGGATCTTAAAATTCTTGAACAAACTAGCAGTTCCAGCTAGGGCAATATTTGCAGAATTCTATTTCTCCTCTAACATTTTTTCCACTTACAGTGCACTTTATCAAGGTGAACCACACAAATGTTTCTGACTAGCAAGAATAGCCAATATAGTTATACACAATTATCTGCTTGAAATTAGACCGGAGATCTGAAAAGAATTTAAGGATCAGAAGAATAAACATTATACATTTTTTTATCCACTGCTAGATTTGCCTACAACTTTCTGACAATTTAAAAAACATGAATGACTTCCAAGTCATCTAAATTGTTATCAAAGTGAAAATATACAAACATCATTATTTTGTAAATGAGCTATTTGTACAAACCATGAGTATAAAGCCTATCCACTTAAATTTATCTTAAAGTGGAAAAAGAAGTCAAAACAGACAGGTAGGTAGGAGGTTATAGGTCCTGTTATATTATCCTGATGATTTAATGAGACCTTTTGTACTAAAAAGTATTAAAAATAAGACCCCAGGCCCTAAAATGCTAACCCTTATTTCACCAAACCAAGACTTATAGTTTCTAACTCTCCCACAATCAGAATGTTAAAACAGTGAATCAGGAATCTACTGACAGGCACAACTTAGATAAACTACCTTTGCAATAATCAACCATTGCTGTTTTTTCTTTAACCTAATATAACTTCCTTGATCCTACTTCTATAACCAATGGCTGAAGCCAAAAGACTGCTACTCCCTCTGGAAGGAGTTGCTGATTAGAATTGATAGCTCCAGGGAAAACGCTGAAATAGATCACATTTGGGGGTGGAGCAACTAATAAAATATATAAGGATTGGAGAAGGAGCCACAGAGCATTCAGTCTTCTGGATTCAGTGTTCTGGATTCAGCATCTGAAAAATTCATATTTCAGATTCAGCATCTGAGGATTTAGTATTCCAGATTCAGGGCTCAGTGTTCCAGATTCAGCCATGAAAAGACACCACCTTAGCTCCTTTTTGTTTGGGATTAAAAACACTGGACACTGCTTTGGGTGGCTGCTTCTGACCTCAGTAACTCTTTGTTTTCCCCTGGTTTGTTAAATAAATACCATTGTTGTTGTTCTCTGAGACCAAGTAGTCTTATAATTGTGTGCACAGGTAAAGAACTAAGACAATGACGCATAAAGTATTTGGGTGGTGTCCTTGGCCACTTTTAGTACCCCTTGCTGCCCTATACCACTTCCTTCTGTCTACAAAAGTCTTTCAACTTACACAAATTCTCAGAGTTCCTTTCTGTCTGCTAGATTAGCTATTAATCAAATCAATATTTCCTCAAACTCTTAATGCTCTTTACATACCTCAGCTTATCTTTTAATAAAAGTGCCACTTGTCATTTGCCCCATGAAAGCCTCCATTACTGTTATCAGTTCTTACAAGGATAAGGTAGTAGTAGAATTATTAGAATCACATATGCATTTAAAAGTTTACCAGATATCACCTGAAGTCAACTTGGAGGAAACCTTCTAGAACGTGAAAGATTTGGCCTTCTTCTGGAGAAGGTTCCATCAAGACGGGTATTTCTAAGTCCCCTTGGAGACATAATTTTATTATTTTGGGTTTTAAGGTGGTTCACTATTAAATATCTTAGAAATGATAAACGTCCTTATGAGAGTAGAAATTTTCTAGCGCTCTAGGAGAATTTTAGGTTTGACTTAAACAGTTCAAATACTAAGTAGGTTCATCATTATGGATGAGCACATACCAAATTTGCCCTTGTTCCAATATGAAAATTTAGGATTATCTCTGATAGCTCCATCAACTTCCCATGGTTAGAGTTACACATTCAGTACTTGTGACTGGCACTCCCTAGTAAACTGTAGATGACAGCAATGTCCTTTCACAGATCAAATTCACTTTCTAAAGAACTATTAGATGAAAGTCTTCAGGGTGGAATAAGTACTTTCGATGATGATAAAACATTACAAGAAAAGAGCTGTATTCGTTATGGACCCTGGAAAAATATAGAATATTTTGTATTGTGTGATTTGGGTTAAAACAATTCTTAAATTATTATTTCTCTTATTTTTGAAAAGCTGAGAGGGCTCTGAGAAAGCATCTAGATAATTTGTTAAGTAGTAAGATAAATTTATTCACATAGAATTGAGTGATCAAACTAGGAGATAGTAATATTTTTAAAGTCTTATGCACTGAAGTGAAAGGAATGCTTTCCTAAATATATTAAAATGCTTAAAAATTACCTGTACTATCCAAAAATACACATGATCTGGCATAATCTATAGCAATAATTTGAAAAGGTAACTTTATATACCATATGGAATTGATACTTATACTAAATTTAAGAAATGTGTTGTTACTGGAAAAGGATAGTAAATTCCCACCATAACTGATTTGCATGAAAGTCTATTAAAATATCATTGATGTAGAAATGAAAAATACTCAATCCCAGATTTGTAGAAAGCAGAGAAAACGCAAGGAGTTTTGTCTACTAAATTTCATTCTCAAAGTTCTTTGAGAGTCAAGTCTGCTTCATCCATTACTTCTCCTCAGTTTCATGTTCCTAATTACATTCTATTGTGGCTTTCAAGTAACAGCCATTATGAAAGAAACAATCAAATATCCAGACAGATAAGGTAGGGGAGGCCCATCCACAGATGGGTAGGCAGTGGCAGGTGTAGGGAGTAATGCAAATGAAAGGTTACCATAAGGACAAAGGAACAGATCAGCAACAAAGACCGAATTACAAATGAACTCCAAAAATTTGACATGCCCTCATTGTCGCACTTGGTTACGAGGGTTTTAAGGGTGTATGAGGCAGAGTATTCTTTTTTTCCACTTAATTCTGTGCATATTTTAAGATTATGCCTTGAAATTATATATTTTTTAATAAATAAATTATTAATGATGACTAAAATCTGTCTACAGGTCATGTGTAGCACTGAGGAAGGACTTCAACTACTAAGGTATCTATTAGGAGTCTTACTTTCTAAAAAGCCTGTAATTAATTATTGATATATATTGCTGATAATTTCACTCTTACAATGTAGAGAAAGCACTGAGGTCATCTGGCCTTTGGTTCCTCTTCACTGCCTTCCACAACTCTTTCCCCTTCTCCAAAATGGGGCACTTTTGTGGCTCTCAACTCATTTTGCATTTCTACCAGAATTTCTTTCCATCCATAAAGTGCAGTCAATTTTTCCTCTGTCCAGTAATCCCTCACTGAGGGACAACAAGCAAAAATAAACCAGAACTGTACTTTAATCAAAGGAAAAAGAATTATCATTTGGGCCAGAATAGCTGTCTGGTACACATAATGGATATTTCTGTTGGATTTCAGTACTGTTTTCCATGGAACCCACATTCATTACCAGCCATAAGTAAGGTAGAGGAAAAAGTAGCACAAAAGCATTTAACTGAAAATTTCCTAATCGAACGCCCAAGCCCAACAAATAAAATGTTCAACTCACCTTCTTTTCTCTTTTTCAAGGTGTTTGGTGGTATGGTGAACGCCTACTCATAACAGCACATAGTTATGAGTGGTTGTAGTTAGTTGAAATTCTGAGTAATTTTGTCCAACCTCCTTTGCTTGTTGTTAAGTTACAACTGCAGGAAAGCTCCCAGCAAGTCAGTCTTAAGTCTTTTTGCCCAAATATGCATTACAGCTGAGTTCCCATCACAGTCATCTTCAATCAGCACCAACAAGACCAAACCCCAGATGCTGGAGTTCCTGATTTTGTAACTCATGCCATCAGGGTAGCTAAAAAAAAAAGGAATTTGGCATTTAAAAAAGTTTTATGTAGACAAGGCCCAATAGAGTGTCTGTTTTAAGAAAAAAAAAATATGAAATCATAGATCACACACTTGGGATAAAATGAGGCTTCTATTTAAACAGTTAAAAATATTTAAATACAGCAATAGTAGCTAATTTTACACAGGAACTTTATTTTATAAACACGTTTCCTTGTGTCTTTTCAATTGTATGGTTTCTTGGTTGGATGCTGTTTTTAACAAATTGTGCATTAATTAAAAAAACTTAAAATACATCATCAAAGCTGTAGGGAGATTATTGGTATATCTCACAAACCTCCATCATCCATCCACCTGGTGGCCATTTCCTTTAATTGAAATCCAAGTACTCAAAAAATAAATAGAATGTGTTCAACTGATCTCACAAGTTTCCAAGCCAAATCTATAAAATGAGAAGAAACCCTAATTACTAGTAATTTGCTCTGTGGAATCAAAACAGATGGATTATAAAGATGATCCCATGATAAACAACTAAATGTAGTTACTACCTTCTGTGCTTTCTTGGTTCACATTTTGATTGTATTTTTTTCTTTATATGCAAATAATACTATCTTTTCTGCAGCAATACAAAATTTGCAGCTGCTTTGAAAATGTCAAAGCTATTTTTTTCTTTATTGTATGTATCTCTTTAAGAAGGTAGAGAAAACAACATGAGCAAAGTCTGGTGTTGGAAAGGGTAAAGAAAAATAAAGTTTGAGGAGGAAAATAAAATGAGAGTAGTATTTGAAAACAATTCTAAAGAGAGAGGAGCTAGTTACTTAATTAGGTTAAGGTTTATTTCTAGATTTTCTTGCTTGTTTATTTTAGAGGCAGGAAAGGTGGCACAAGAGCAATTTCTTGAAAGTTCTAGCACAGGGAGGGAGGGGAGGGAGAGGAGAAAAGGAAAGGAGTCTTGGAGCCTTCCGTGGCTTTTATACTTTTTATTGTCAGAGGTGGCCAGGTACATGGCAGGCATGGGTGCCGGGTAGCTGGAGGCTAGCAGGCCTCCCAACCCCCAGCTCACCTCACCCTCTTAGCTGCTTTGCTGCTCTCCTGCTTGCTGTTCTTGCTCTTAGCGTCTGCAGGACACCGCCCTTAGAAGCTGATGTCCAAACCCAGGTGCGCCCACTTGCGCATGCCCACAGGTGTCCATCATTACAACAATGGCAGGAGGGTGGAAAGACCTGATAGCTTTCTCTGACCCTACATTTATCTATTAAAAGACATTTATTAATAGTGAAAAAAAAGGTTTAAAAAGAAAATATCTAGTTATGTGATAGTGGCAATCTTAGGAAGGCATTACGGAAGACGTGCTTTTTCTAGCCTTAGTCAGCATATTAGGTATGTGTGCTATGAGGGAAAGTTAACATGCATTGTCAAGTGCGAGATCACATCATGATTCCAAGCATCAAGTCAGACACTGATTCATTTTCCTCTTAAGATTTTATAATCTTCACATTAAAACATGAAAAGTCAGAGACTGAATGTACATCTACTCTTTCCAAAATTAAAAATTAACAAGTTCCTATTATGATAGAGAAATGTGTTCTGCTTCACAATCAGTACTATAAAGACCACCACAGATTTAAACAGAATTTATTAAGTTAAAGTAATAGAATATTGATGTATAAATAGCATTGTCAAACTGCTTTTCAAACATACATGCAAGTTGATCTTTAAGGCATTACTTTGGAATAATTTTGTATGTAAAATAAATGAAATGACATTGTGAGCTAAGACAATTCTGTTCAATTGTAATTCTGTAATTCTGTTCAAATTACAAGATCCTGGATGAAATCACTATCCCAAGGATATCTCTGTAACCCCATGAGGTTGATTTACAAGGAGACTAATGACAAAGACGTAGGCAGGTAGAAGTAGAGAAACCACAAGAGGACCCCGTGACTCTGGGTTAGTAGCAGCAGAGAGAATCAGAGGGAAGGGACCACCTTGAAAGTCAGTGCAATGCTGACCTAATGAGACACAAATTGGCCAAGGAGACCGAGAGCACACAAGGAGCCTGAATAATCTCTGATCACTCATCCTTCCCTCCAAATTCTTGAACACAAACAGAAGGCAGAGAGCAAGGGAACTTACTGATATAATCAATACAAGCCATTCCACTTGGTCAGTGTAGCGGCAGGAAGGTAGCACAGGGCAAGCTCGGGATGGTCTTAGCAGACAGGGTGGCGGGGTAAAGGAAGGAGTCTTGGAGCCCTCGGTGGTTTTTTGTGCTTTTATTATTAGAGGTGACCAGATACATGGCAGGCATGGCTGCTGGCAGGCCTCCCAACCCCCCGGCACATCTCACTCTCTCGACTGCTTTGCTACTGCTGCTGCTCTTTCTGTTCTTGCTGCTCCCATTAGTAGTCGCTGCTGCTGATTGGTACTCTCGTTTTCACTGCTGCTGGCGTCCTCATGATGCCGCCTCTATATGCCCGTGTCCAGACCCAGGTGTGCCCACTTGCGCATGCCCACCTAGGCATGGGTGCAGCACCACAGGTGTCCATCATTATACCAGTGGCAGGAGGGTGGAAAGACCTGATAGTTGTCTGACCCTACAGTCAGAATCAGGGTAAAGGTTAAAGTATAATTAGGGATAAAAGGCAAAGAAAAGATAACACATATTTGCTGATCCAGATCAATCATGGCAACAAAGGGAAGGTAGTTTCAGCACTTCAGTACTCCCATGAAACTCATAGGTATTACTCTTTCTGTAGCTTTGCTTGTACAATGATTCAAGATAGTACAGACATGAAAACTGATCACCATCCATTATATTTCGATAGGTAAATAACACAACTACAGTTTTTATTATCAATTGACTTCAAGTTATTTCTCATTTGTTAGCTATGACAGTATATTAATTTTATAATGATTAGAATATATGTTTTCACTAACATTTTGGGTATTGAAAGGGCCATTCAAGAATTCGTTACTGGAGGTACTAGTCAGATAGACCTGAGAACCAGTCTAAGGTCCACTGAAGCGCACAGGTCTCCAGTACCTGTGTGAAATGGAAGTTCTCTTAACCAGAGAATAGGAAATGTCTCCTATGGAGGTAACAATCATGTCTTCTATGGTTTATAACACTATGCACTATCTGATTAATTAATAATTAAATAATTAATAGAGTCCCTATTATATAAAAGACATTTGATAAGTACTTTGAGACAAAAAGTCTTTCTTTATGAATTAAATTTCTTTCTTACATCATTGTAGTCCCCATAGTTTTCCCTTTACCATATCACTCATAAACTATCGCCATCTCTCCACTTTTTTGCCACCCTCCCTCCTCCCCCTTTGTTGTATGCTTCAGTTCTATTGTCAACTTGTTAGTTCTGACTTTTTCTTCACATTTTGTTTGGTTTCTCCATATTCCACATAAAAGTGAGACCACCCAGTATTTCATTTTTTCCTTCTGACTAATTTCAGCTAGTGTAATATGCTTTTCAAGGAGTCAGTAGTTTAATTGCTGAGGAAAGATAATAGCCACAAAAGTACTAAACAGTAGAGAATGTAGGAAAGTTGTCTGTTTAATAATATCTGCAGTATAGACTTTTTGTGCTCCCTTTCAAGGGTACACCCATATGATATAAAAACCTAAGGAGAGATAAGCCTAAAGGATAGTTTAAAACTATCATATATATGTATTTTTATTATGTTTTTATTATGCAGTTAATGTAAATTTCTTCATCAGAGGTCAACTATTCTTTCTTCAAGAACTGGCCTTTGGAGAAGCATTGGCAATAGTAGTCCTCCAGAAGTTTCAGCATGGAAACATCCAAATTGTTTATATCTAAAGCCTACTCTTTTTTTTTTTTGTCAATCAGGTAATAATGTCATACAGGTAAGTTCGGCACAGCTCATTCAGTGAGTCTCTACTGTCAGCTTTATTCCTAAGTGCTCTTAAAATACCTGTTTAAGGGGCCTTCCTAAAGTCGGTTGGAGATCAATAGGTGACTCATTGATAAGAGTATTTTTGGAATTTACCATTTCTTTCTTTATTAAACCTGATGCAGTTGCCTCTCTTTAGGACTCAAACATCTCAAACCCTCTCCGAAACTCTCAAAATCACCAACACTTGTTCCAAAACCAATTCATATTTTCCATAGAGTTTATTTATTCAGTATTTGAAATCACTTATAATGATGAGAATCTAGCTACTCCCCTTAACCTAACATCACAAATATAGACTTTGGTTCATCTTTGAGTGCCTTATCCTTAATACCAGAGATTTTTTCTTTTAAATTTTATTCTTAGAAATAATTTCTACTAGCATCTCTATGAATTCATTTGTTATCCCTTACTTGTATTTATTATCAGAATTACATAGTAAAGGCTAAAGACTTCTCAAATTTCTAACTAATTAATTTAAAAATGGGAGTATTTTTTCTTTTCCTATTTTAACAGTGATCCTGGTTTTTCAAGAAAAAATACAGGCAAATTTAAGTGTTCAGATTCCAAGATCTGAAGACACATAAAAAGTGGGCTTTATCTGAACTGTTCTGTTTCCAAATTACAATATCAGACATATGAACAAAACAGAGGAAAAAGCAAGTAGTAATTAATCATCGTAGACAATTCCTTTGTAATAACACAAAAACCAAGTGTCCTTGTTTGGGCTCCCAGAGCAAGAAGATTTAACTTACCCAGATCCCACTAATAAACACTTTTATAATTCTTCATAGATCGAACGCATTTAGGCCACTTTGAAAGTAGCACCCATGGGGAAAAGAACATATGAAACACTCACTGCTTTTTGACTTGGCATTCCTCTGGAGTAAGTTAGCACAATTCTTTTATACTCTCTCCCTTTGCAGGTCATACGTGATGAACACCCACCCGACTATCAAAGTGTATATGCTGAGCTCCTTAGACAGAAAGAGCACAAGACCTACACCCAAGGGGATTCTCTGCATATTCCTGGCTCAGCTGGACCACTTCCAAAACGTATGTCCAAGCAATGTTCTTTTAGATTCAGATTCTTCACCCAAGTATGACCTACAAATCCCATCAGATTAAGTATGCCATGGGTAAAGCTAAACTAAGAGGTTACAATTCAAGCATTCATAGACTTCAGATTCTGACCAAAAAAATCTGTGTTGAAGTTAAAAGGCATTCTTTTTATTTTTTGGTTTTTATCTTCATATATAGAGTCAAAATGCTTTGTTGATAATGGCCTTCTGGCAGTAATGCCATACCAGGGATAAATATATACCCTAAAGAGAGATACTAGTTATTCTGTGAACTCTGTCTTCTATTATACTTTAAAGATGCTACAGACTTGAGCCATTACTATGCAGATTACATTGTCAGAAACCTCCAAAGAGCACCTATGACATTTCAAATGCCAAGAATATAAAACAGTAAATGATTTAAGAAAATAAGGGTACAATATATGTGCAGAAGGTATTAGAACACAAACAAAATGAGAGTGACCACAGAGGAAATAAATTGAATATTAAAATGTTTACCAACAATAACAAAATTCTCTCCTGCACAATGATTTTACCATTTACTAAGGAGAACATAGCACAAGCTATCCATAAGGATCTTTCCACTTATACTTTTGAGAAGGTTTTAAAAGTCTCAGGTCATAAAACAAACAGAAACAGGGGCCTCCCTGGTGGTGCAGTGGGTTAAGCAATGCACTGTGAAGCAAATCACAGCCACTGCAGTACACTTCGATCCCTGCCTAGGGCCAGGATGGGGACCCACATGGCACAGCAGACCTCTCCTGCCTTGCCTGCTGCTCCCCTCAGCAGTGTGTTTCAGTCAGTCTGCCTGTTCTGCTCCCTACTCTGTCTCTGGTGAATCCTCTCACCTCCCGTGACTCTGGCCTGTACCCCAGCTCTTGTATGCATAAATACATAAATCTTTAAAAAAACAAAACAAAACAAAACAAAAAAACCAGAAACAAATCACTAAAAAGCAAAATGAAATTTAGCCAGAGTTGGATCCCAAATTTGGAAGCTTCCCAGGTATAAGCTGAATCCCCACCCCCAAATTCATGGAGGGCAAGGATGGACATAAGAAAGGGAAACCACTCCAGGTTGGTAGGTGGCAGTATAATGATCAAGGAAACATATTTATAAGTTTATCTTGGGCAACCACAGACAGGCAGTTCTTCACACTCATGTACCAAATCTTAAAAGTTTATATAGAAGCTTTAGAAGTCACGTATATGCCAGATGGTCTCAACACTCCTATAGCAAGACTACAATCTTGAATCAGCTTCTAGGAGCAGGAAGAATAAGTAGAATGTACATTCCAAGATAGGTGGAAAAGGAAAGGTGACTGCAGGTCCAGCTCATAGAACAGCTGGCAATCACTTCCTTTAGATGACTTCCCCCACCATACTACACTTAAATATCAATTAAATATTAAATTAATAATATGTTGAATTATATTAAGCATTATTGTTTCATATGTTCATTAAACAAAAGCTCACTTAACATCAACCATGCAAAACATTGACATGTTACTGAGAAAACAAGAACTTACCTTCTTCCAGATCCTTCTAAAATTTTTACATGTGTTATTTCATACAATCTTTACCAAGAAACCTATGAAGTATATACTGATTCTTTTCAACTGAGAGAGAAGGAAATTTAGTCATAGAGAGACTAAGTTGTAAAGATACCCAAAAAATCAGTAACACAGTTGAGATTTGGAATCACCGAGGAGTAAGTATAATTTAGGGAAGCAGCAAAATAGATCATTGTAAGCATGGTCTCTGAAGTCAAATTCTAGTCCTTCCTCTAAGTAGTTAAGTTCTTTTAACTGTCTATTCTTAATTTTATATTGCATCAATTTTTGCCTCTCTTAGGAGCTGGTTAGCATAACAGTCATTTATACTTATAGAATACTTAGAACAGAACCTGACTCTTGATAAATATTAGCCAATTTGTACCATTTTGTTCACCTTGAGTAGTTCACGGTCTGATAGAAATCAATGTCAGTATGGATAAATGCTTATAAAGACAGCAGGGAGAAATATAAAACCATATAAACAAATCCATTTTACTGGAATGAGTGTTTGAAAGCTATGTTAAATTGAGAAGGGGAAGGGAAAGTCCCTAAGGATGAGATCACATCGGTGAATCAGTGACTGGAAATTGATGAGGCTTGTCTGGAATGTTCTTTTGGAAACTCTGAGATGAAAAAGTTTTGACAGAGAGAAGGAGATGATTGAAGAGTGTTGGGGAAGACTGAAGTCAGTAGATATGGTAGTTCAATAATAGAGAAGACAAATGCAGCAAGGGGAAATGATAGAAAAAGTAATAACTTACTTGAAATGCATGCTAAAATGTAACACATATAAAATATGCTATAGGTAAGTTATCATTATTATTACAGTAACAGTATTTTCTGGCCATAAACCTACAGTCATATCACTTGGCCATATATAGGCAATTCCTTATGCCTCAGAGAACATAAATAACTTCTATCAGAAGTATTAGAAATTGACCTCTCTAGTGGCATAGGAGTTGAGGCTCAGTGCTATCACCTCTAAGGCCTGAATTCGATCCCCATCCAGGAAGCTAACCCACATATGATGCAAGTAAACCACTTCTGCCTTGCTCACTACTCCCCTCAGCAGTGTATTTCAGTAGATCTGCCTGTTCTGGTTCCCAATCTGTCTTTGATGAATCCGCTCACCTCCCCAACCCTCCCCCCACATGCACACCTCTGGCCTATACCCTAGTTCATCTATGCAAAAATAAATAAAATTTAAATTAAAAAAAAAGAATTAGAGATTCTTTCCACAACTGATCAGACCCTAACAGTTATTAAATGAAATTAACTATCATTTTAATGTAAATTTAAAAAAATATTTTATTTATTTTTCTTATGTTTGCATTCTTTTCTAGGTGTAGTCTCCATAGAATTTCCACCATCAGTTCACCAGTGAAGCACCACCATAGTCCCTTGTGCTCTTCCCATCCCTGCCTTGCTCCCAATCCCTCCCTCTTCCCTGCAGAATGTCTCTGATTTATAGTTGTCTGTTTATTTTTGTCTTGTGTTTTTTTTTTGTTGTTATTGTTACTATTTTTTTCCTTGATCCCCTATATTCCTCCAATAAGTGAGTCCATCTGGTATTTTTCTTTTTCTTTCTGTCTTATTTCACTGACCATAATCCCTTCAAACTCTGTCCATGTTTCTGTGAATGGTATTAGTTTATCTTTTTTGATTGCTGAGTAGTATTTCATTGTGTATGCAACTTTAAAGGGATTCAAAATCTATTGTCAATGAGCAAAGTGAAGGTTTTCATCAATAATTTTGCCTTCAGTGGGTTCTCAGATCACATCACAATTGCAATAAACTTTTTGTCTTTTATCACGTTCCAAATGAATTTTTTTTTCTTTCTGGTATAAGAATATCTTCTTTGAAACTATGATATTTAGCTCTACCTCTATGCCTTGTGGGTCTGTCCTCCAGCAGACCATCAGCCACTCCCTTAGTCTTCCATTTAATTCTAAATTCAAGTACCTAACATCAAATTCTCACTTTCTGGTTATACTTTCCAGTGCCTCAGGCATTTCATCTCACATCCTTTATGTTCGCTTTTAATCTACATTGAGATGCAAGTTTATGGACACCTCCAATGTCTCAAATTTTCATTTATCCCAATTGTTTTGAGTCCCTAAGATGTATGCATGCCCATGAGATTTCCAGAAATTTGCCTACTGAGGTTGCTTATGCATGACACCAAAAGGACTCCAGAGTGTTGCTCCTCCTATGAGGACATGAACGATCACTGTTGGGTTCAATTACTTTTATTTTTTTTATTTTTTTTAAAGATTTATTTATTTATGCATACAAGCACTGGGGTACAGGCCAGAGGTGTGGGGGGGTGAGAGGATTCACCACAGAGAGTGGGAAGCAGAACAGGCAGATCAACGGAAGTACACTGCTGAGGGGAGCAGCAGGCACAGCAGGAGAGGTCTGCTGCACCATGTGGGTCCCCGCCCTGGCCGGCAGCAGGGATCGAACTCGTGCTGCAGTGACTGCGGTTTGTTTCATAGAGCGTTGCTTAACCCACTGCGCCACCAGGGAGGCCCCAATTACTTTTAATATTTTAATATTTATTTTTAATATTTTATCCTAGTAGCATTCATCTTGTAAACTTACAATTTTATAAGTAGAACTTAAAATTTACTGAAATCAAAGTATAAATCCGTAGACTTTCATGTAGCTGAACTTTTGCCAACTGCATACCCCAAAAGTCTAGTGGGGAATATTTTGTCAGGAAATCATGCTATTAACACAAATCTAAATAACTCATCCACTATCAACTGTTTTCAGGCACCCAATAAATAACATTTATTGCTTGTTGTATTGGCATGATCTATATAAGCAGATGATCCATTGTCCTTAGAGATACATTCAGAAAATATTACCTGGTAAAGTCATGTTTTAAAATTACCTCCCATCTGATAATTTTCTTATAATAAACACTGCCATTTAAGAGTTTGTTTCCATTTGCTCCTCATTTTTACCTCCGCCTGTCTTCTGCCTGTACCCTGCAGCATTACATATTTCTGGAAAACTTGACTATAATGATATTGCACGTAGAAAAATACATGTCTACCAAACTGTTTTATTCACAATATCTTTATCTACTCACCTATAAATAACTCTTTATATATTGCTTTATATGCACTTTAGAAAAATTTTCAAGTGCAAAAATTTTCAATAATTTTAATAATATACAATTGTGTTTCCATTTTTGTTTATAATATATAAATTGAAGCAATTTATAATTACTGCCTGGGATTTATATCCCAAAGGTTGCTACAGAAAGCTGTCTGCTTTACATATGTATCTAATTTCTGTTTATATGATTTAACATATGCTAGTAACTCATGAAATCTAGATTTGGGGGCCACTCTGGTGGCACAAGGGGTTGGTTAAGTCACAGCACTATGAAGCTATTCACAGCACTGACTGCAGCATGAGTTTGATTCCTATCCCCAGTCAAGGAGGTGACCCACATGGCACAGCAGACCTCTCCTGTATCACCCACGGCTCCCCTCAGCAGTGTATTTCAGTAGGTCTGCTTATTCTGCTCCTCAATCTGTCTCTGGTGACTCCTCTCACCCACCTCCTGCACCTCTGGCCTGTACCCCAGTTCTTGTATGCATAAATAGGTAAATCATTTTTTTTAAAAAGCCTCAATTTCTCAGTAATGATATTAAATGAAAGAAAGATAGCTCAAATTTTAATAACTAGTTAAATTGAGGAATTCATTCCATTGAATACATAGGCACCAGACACTGTTTAATTATTAAACATCTTTGCTGTCTTAGAATATCATATAAACATTTGAATATAAGGAAAAGGTGAAACGCCCATTTTAACTTTCCAATTTCATTTACCAGAGTGCTTATATTCTAGCTTCATTAGTGTCCTTAGAGGTTAAAAAGAATATTTTTTTGGAAAATTCAGACAAATAAATCACCGTTGGCATTTACTCAAGATACTCTTTAACCTCTTAAAAAACATTCTGAGAACTCATTAGCCACATATAGTCATAATGTAGGCAAGTAATAAATGGAAATGATGAGTTCATTGTAAAGTTTAAACCAATGATAGCATGATCAGGAATTTTTGTTAACCTGAATGCATAATTAGCTCTGGAGGTGAAATGAAAGACAAAATCACTTCACATATAATACAAAACAAATTAGAACATAATTTTATAAACCACTATAGTTTCTTTGCTATTAAGAATCAATGAAATCTGTAATTAGAGAACAATCTAGAAAGGTTAAAGATGAGTCTATCATCAGGAAACCTAAACTGTTTAGGTTAATGAAATGTCTGTGAAAGTCAGGTTAATTAGCAGGTTTAAAAGAACATAACTTTTATAAATGCCATAACAGCAAGTATTAAGGTTCCACACCCAACTGTGTCCCACCCATTTACCACATAGCACTTATCTCTTTCAATCTTCTAGCCATCTTCCCTCTAATGATTATTGCATATTTCTGGAAATCCTTCAGGAGATAAAAATTTAATTTAAGATATGACTTTTGAAAATAATAGGAAAGTCCAAATTTACTGTTTCATTAATAGAATATTGTAATTTGACAAATGCATTTCCTTATTTTCCTTTGTTGTTAATTCTGTCAAAAGCCATCCAAAACAATTTCTTTCATTCAAAAGTGAGAGGCATGTTCATTAAAATGCAGTTTAAGTTGGAAAGAAAAAGTCAGAATAAAACTGCGTATACTACATAGACAGGAGAAACATTTTTAAAAAGATTAAAACCAGAATCAATCATAACCACCACACTTATATTTCTATACCATAAAGTTAACCACATAGCCACAGGAAAACAATCACTAAAATAGAAATTGTGTTATTATTTTCCTTCCCTGAAGCAACAACAATTATCTACTAAAAGTTCCCTTTATCAAATTTCTTTCTTTTTAATGTTCAAAAGTTAAAAACTTCTAGTAATACTTTTCAAAAATATTTTAATATGTAGATATTTATTTGTACTTTATCTAAGAAATCCTCCCATCCTAAACTGATAAATTGATCTAATTATATTTAATTCATAAAATACTGATTAATGGGGTCTAAGTCTTTTTATTATATAACATGCTACATTTTAATCCTAAAATGCTAATCAATTTCATATCATACATATTTTTTAAATGTTGACATTAGTAATTTCTACAGTTATTTTCTAGTTTAAGACAAGAATGCCCAATAGTTACTAGATAGCACTTTACAGATAAAATACATTCTTTTTTTTTAAAGATTTTTTTATTTATACAAAGGAGAGCAGGGATACAGGCCAGAGGTGCGGAGGGTGAGAGGAGTCACCAGAGACAGAGTGGGGAGCAGAATAAGCAGACCTACTGAAATACACTGCTGAGGGGAACAGCAGCGAGGCAGGAGAGGTCCACCTGGCCATGTAGTTCCCCTCCCTGTCTGGGGATCCAACTCACGCTGTTGTGCCACTGATGCTTCACAGCTGATGCTTCACAGTGTGGCACTTAACCTGCTGCGCCACCAGGGAGGCCCTACAGATGAAATATCTTTAATGCCACTTTATATGATGCTTTACTGACATTCTGTCCAAGTTTTCTAGTAATTTCTATCTTGAACTTTTGCTTTTACGTCTTCCAAAAATTGTAATGAGCTTCTCCCTGATATAAGTTTAATGAAACTCATATCTTTGAGTGAACACAGATAAGTTGCTATGATTTTTACCATCAAAAGGTAAAAAATATATTTTTTAATCCTCATTAATTTCATTAAATCCATCTTTATCCCAGGAAGATCAAACCATATAGGATGTCAGTCTTCGGGGTTAAAGAGCAGTAGTGTACTTGATTTTGCATCTGGCTTAATAAAGGTATCACTGTTCTCATTAGGTTATAAATGTATAAAGGCAAGAGTCACCCTATATTGAAGTAGTTATTTCCTCCAAGTTATAAGACTGACAATGACTGTAAGTTGCCAGAAAATGCATGTGCCTGGTGCATGGTGTCATGTACACAGCTACTAGGGAGCAAAATTTTTAGTTCAGCTTCTCCTCCATCCTCTTCCAGACATTTATTCTAGAATCTAGATACACGAGAGACATTTTTGATTGCTGAGATCTTGGCAGTGAGTGGAATGTGGCGTGAAATGTTAGCGATGGAGACAAACTTACTCTGCCTGTGTCTTCAGCACAACCACAAGTCTTCAGCTTTGCCAGGTTTGTGGGGCAACTTTCTCAGCTCATGTTCACAGATTATTATGAAGATCTCTTGTTGTCTAGGGGTCACACAGAGGCTCTTCAGGCCAATCTGACGCACCATTTGCAAATATTTCTCCTGATTCTATGGCAGCTGCTAAGAAGAAACTTAAGGATCTTGCTCTTCACACTCTTCTTGAATTTACCAAATCTCTATCTAACAACCCACCTTGCAAACACCAGCAACAATCTGAAGTAAAGAAACCCACATACTGTTAATTTCTCAGCTATCTTTGCTTCCTCTCTGTCTGAGTTTTTCTCTCCAAACCTAATAAGGAGCAGAAAATTTCTCTACAAATTTCCAAAATAGTCAGGTCTTCACCTGGGCTTTAAAATCCAAGAGCCTGACAAGAATTCAGCGGGTTTCTTTGCTTCCCCATGTAACGTCACCCATATCCGAATATATTTAAAAAAAAAACTCACAAATTTATAATCCCTACATCAACCAGCAATGGATCTTCAAAGTGCATTATCTACAGATAATACCTCTTTCCTTATATATTTTTAAAAGATTTATTTATACATACAAGAACTAGGGTACAGGCTAGAGGTGTGGTGGGTGAGAAGACTCACCAGAGACAGAGTGGGGAACAGAACAGGCAGAGTGACAGTGTGAGAACAGAACAGGCAGAGTGACAGTGTGAGAACAGAACAGGCAGAGTGACAGTGTGAGAACAGAACAGGCAGAGTGACAGTGACACTGCTGAAGGGAGCAGTGGGTGAAACAGAAGAGGTCTGGTGGGCCATGTGAGTCACCTCCCTGGCCAGGGATCTAACTCATTCTGTAGTGGCTGCAAATGCTTCATAGTGAGGTGCTTAACCCCTTGCACCACCAAGGGAGCCCCTAAGATATATTTTTTAAATGCATGGTTAATTTTTTTTTTCAGAGCATAAGCTCATATGATTTAATTTTCTCTCAAAGCATTAAAGTTTTAGAGTTCTAAAGCTATTCCAAGACTCTTTCAAGAGTGCTTGGTTGGTATAAAAAATCTAAAAACCAGAGCCTCCCTGGTGGCTCAAGGGGTTAAATCTCAGCAGTTCAGAAGCTATCAGCAGCCACTAAAGCAGGAGTTCAATCCAGGCCAGGTTGCTGACCCACATGACACAACAGACCTCTCCTGCCTAGCCTGCTGCTCCCCTTAGCAGTGTGTTTCAGTCAATCTGTCTGTTCTGCTTCCCACTCTATCTCTAATGAATTCTTTCAACATGCCCCACCCCCCGAACTTCTGGCCTACACCCCAGCTCTTGTATGCATAAATAAATATTTTTAAAAATCTAAAGACTAGGTATAATTTGCACATGCAACCAATTTTTAATAAGAGCATCTTCAAAACTCACTAAATTAATGAGTACAGCAGGATAATGAAAGATCTAGTTAAAGAGGGACAAACTTCTTTCCTGCACTTTTACACTGGAATTCCATATATAAAGCAGAAATTCCAAAAATTGCTCAGATCCATGAGCATTATCTTGGAATTTTCTGAGACAGATCTAGTCACTGAAAACCAAGCTGGGCAAAGAGGAAAGCGAAGCTCTGATATAAAGTCCACAGAAGAAACGGGACACATACCGTGAGATGGAAGCCCCCTAGGGTGCTGGTAAAGAAGGTCCCTGCTGCTGGGAGGTCATACAGATTAAACTACTTAAATTGCTTTCAAAATAAATTGGCAATGGTGTCTGATGCACATCACCCACAAAAGGACACTAAATACAGTCAGATAGAAATTGGACCTTTTCAAAGTGTCAATCTGGCAAGAAGAGAGGAGAGATCAGTTCTAGCATAAAATGGGTTTAAGATGGTTCCTATTTCAAAATCTCAGAGGGAAGAAGCCAAGACAGAGACTGTTCCCTGGTGTTTCCAGGTATTATAACTGGACTACTAAACCAGTACACAGGTACTCAGAAATATGTAGGATGGGGGCTGGAGGGGTGGAGGGGTGAAGGGAAGACTTACCAGAATACAGGTTTCTCTAGCTTCCAAAGTAGAGCACACCTATGAAAACTTTTCTAAGCCAAATGGCATGAAGTAGTTACCATTAATTTATTCAATATAAGGGAGAAAATTCCCAAATCCAAAATATAACCTACCAAATCATATCAAATAACACATAAAAACTAAAATAACATTAACATCTAACAACATCAAGAATGATATGTATGATAAAAACATAGCCTATTTAAAGTATATCCAGTGGAAGGAGTTTGGGGAGGACATTCTCACTGCTGTAACACCTCGGGAACAGCTGCTGCAGAGCACACTGGACCCCGATTTCACTTCTCAACACTCGTCAGAAAAGAGAAAAGTATCCTCAGATTTCTTTTAATTAGAAGAAACAGGTATTAAGGTAATCTTTTATAAAAGCGAAGTGTTGTCACTTGAACTTTCAGAAAGCAGGGGATGTATGAGGTAGAGAGGATGCACATGAGGCCAGAAATAAACGAGGTAAACCCATAATCATAACTGGAGTACTCCGTAACTGTCAGAGCTGATGCCAAAAAAAATCCCTTCATATGTGACCTCTGTCAATCCCTTTGTCATAGGTCAGGACTGGTTTCTAGAGACAGGGAGATAACTATAATTTACAGCTAAGTGTTGGGGGTAAGGAAGGGTGTGGGACAGTGGTGATGCCAAAGTACCAGGGTAGGAAGCAAGTAATAAAGCTGAAAACTAGTTGCAGTCTTAAACCACACAAAGACACGGTCCTTTGTCAGTCTCTGCCAGTAGCTACCATTAGTTCTCAAACAGAATCAGTTGGAGAAATTATAAACCCACAGTAAGCTGGGAGTTCCCCATTCAGGAAGTAGGGAAACCCAAACTGGGGGCCAGGATTTTATAGTAAGGAGGCTGATCCTGAAAGGACCCATGATTTTGCATGAGATAACTATTCAGCTGAGGGCAAGGGCGGAGCATGCAGGGAGAAGAGCTGATACTGCACACCTAACAGATGAAGCCCTGCCACCTACCAGGGCACTTGCAATTTACTCTTTATCAATATATTCATCTAGCATTGTGTCTATAGACACTTAAGATGCTGAAAATATAAACATGCATTCCAGTCACTTTCATTGTCCTTTGGTTAATAACCTATCAGTGTGGAGGTTTCCAGCTTGCCTTTGCTTGGTTTAAACTGCAGCCACTGCAGCACAAGTTCAATCCCTGCTGCCGGCCTGGGAGGGAACCCACATGGCGCAGCAGACCTCTCCTGCCTCGCCCGCTGCTGCCCTCAGCAGTGTGTTTCAGGCAGTCCGCCTGTTCTGCTCCCCACTCTGGGGATTCCTCTCACCTCCCATGACTCTGGCATGTACCCCAGCTCCTGTATGCATAAATAAATAAACCTTAAAAAAAATAACTTGGGATAATCTGAGAATTCATATCCGGTCCTAAAATTTGGTATACTCCACTCAGTCATTGACTTATTTGATGTTTAAAGTCACAATCTATTCAACATATAGCCCCATCTTTCTACATGAGACAATTCAGCCCTTATTAGGAAAATAATAGGAATTTGGATTTCAAATCTTTTTAGTTAACAGCAATGAAGAAAATAAGGCTTTGCCTAATGTAAAATATCTGCTGGAGTGTGTTCTATTGTTTTATCATTTTCAGTTGTGTGGATTAAAGTAACTGCCTCAAAATGTCAAGGAATGCTTACAATTTGAGGATCAATTCATGATAACAGGCTGCCCTCTTGTGACAAAATGTTGTATATTTTACTGATAATGCCGGACAATCTCACAGCCTTTAGAATCTAACTCCCAGCAGCATAAAAATGAAATAAAGC
This sequence comes from Galemys pyrenaicus, assembly GCA_019455555.1. NCBI lineage: Eukaryota > Metazoa > Chordata > Mammalia > Eulipotyphla > Talpidae > Galemys > Galemys pyrenaicus. Next base: position 3,729,777 of record JAGFMF010011629.1, read on the forward strand.
CTTAATGCAGCTTGGAATTTTTCTTCTTTTTTTTAAAAAAAAAAAAGAGAGAGAGAACTTGTTTATATACCATTGGATAATGAGTAGTTCTAATTACCTATTCTATAGATGCATCTATTAGGTAGATGTTCCAGGGAGCTAAAGATTTAACCTGTCTCATTCTCATTATTTAACAAATTTAATGGACATATTCCTGCCTACAAAATTAGCTTAAGTTTATAGAACATATCATAGAACTTAATAACTTAAGTTGTCATCTGTGCCATTGTAACTATAAATGCCATTCCCAGATTGAAGGATTTGTTAATCAGTAAGCATCACTAATGGAAATGAATAGTACATGTCCTCTGGCTTTGGAGGGCTCTTAGTCTAATGCATGAGATAAATTATACAATAAACAAAACAAAGGAAAATTGCAGATACTATAATACCAGCATATATATTATACCTGTAAGCATGGTGGATGAAATGCTCAGCTCTGCTTTAGAGAACAGAGGAAACAGACAAGGATAAGCTAGCATTGAAGATACTATTAAAATCTGAATAAAATATACATTTTATGATATGCTATGTATGATCTTACATGCACTGGATATATCACTGAATATATTTTCCCCTTATATTAAGGAACCAACGTTCAATAGAGAAGTCACATTGTAAACAATTTGAATGCAACCTAATAAGGTGTATAATGTTGTGAATTTTCTCTCCATCTCTCTTGAAACTACCTTCTTCATTTCATTTCTTTGCCATTATTTAGTACAAAAACAGTAACTATAATATTTCTGTGATTTTAATTTTTGTAATGACATTGGTTTCTTTTTTATTCTAGTATTTTCCCAAGTCTCCTTCCTTATTTTTAGGAGCAAAACTATGGGACTCACTAGTGGATTTAGAGGAAGGAAGGATGCATTTCATGAAAAGTGAGAGTAACCTGCAATTGTCCTCTTAGAAGCTTAAACCTTTGGAAAAATTTAGAAGGGTCATGGAATAGATGGAGAAAAGAAGTATTTTGCTCAGTGAGAAAGATTATATAAATGTAAAAGGAATAAGATTTTTCCCCAGGATAGAAAAAAAAAACGATACCCCATACCCCATAGTCCCTTCCCATAGTTGAGGAGAGGGGAAAAATAGAGGAAGTCCTTGGTGAACAGTAGAGACCTATGAGCAGTTCAAGAGAAATACTTCAGGTGATATAATCCCAGAAAAATTATATAGTTATAGGGGTGTTCAAGCAGAAGATATCATGGAAGGTCTCATGGAAAGGATTTGTACATTCCCAATGTGGGAAAGCAGGAGTCTGTTGATCTAAAAGGCTCATACAGAAATGGACAAAGGAAAGGCCAGCAGTGGTTTGTGTGGGCAGATGGCCAAGCACTAAATGCTTAGGCACAACCCATCCCCCACTCTGGCTCTATTTACTAGGGCTGTGCTCGCTGCCCAGAAACTTTCCTGAATACTGAGCAATATCCTCAGCTCCTGGGAGTGCAGACAGCTGAGTCTTGGCACTAATACGCACAACTGAATAAAATCACCTCATTCTCTTTCTCAGTCCCCTCCCAGGAAGTGGGCAATGTGTACAAATAAAGGTATGGCATGTTTCTCTCAATTTAGGGCAGTTTTATAGACCCATCAGTGTTAAGGAACAAAAAAAAAAAGGGGGGGGGAAATAAATTTATCAAACTTATTAATTATTCTTAATAGTGTGACAAAAATTGCAAGAAGCATGTCACTTGATTATTATTTTAAATGAACAGTAGGGGCTTCCCTGGTGGTGCAACGGGTTAAGCACTGCGCTATGAAGGAAAATGCAGGCACTGCATCACTTGTGTTCCATCCCTGCCTCAGGCCAGGGAGGGGCCCACATGGCACAGCAGACCTCTCCTGCCTTGCCCACTGCTCCCCTCACCTGTGTTTCAGTAGATCTGCCTGTCTGCTTCCCACTCTGTCTATGGTGTATCTTCTCACCACCTCCCCCCCACATCTGGCCTGTACCCCAGTTCTTATATGCATAAATAAATCTTTTTAAAAAAATAAAATGAACAGTAAAACTCCAGAGGGGATATAGAGAAATTAGAATAGCTTTATCTCAAAGGGAAGGAACCCTGAATACATGTCCTTTTAGTGCTTTTGCTTCTGTTTGATATTGGCAGAAAAACCCTTAAACAAGCAATAGGAAATTCCTATGCTATAACATACAGATTCTAGAAGTTCTATAACTCTTACAGATCCCATAGATGTGCAGTCCATGGCCTAGAAAACCCTATTAGATAACTTCAGGAAGGACTTGACTGATAGGAATAAGACATTGTTGTAAACAAAGTGTAGAAAGAATTTGATTAAATGGTTTCACAGAATATGCAGATTTCTAAATCGGCATTTAGGTTTCTCCAAATCCAAGAGTGTCCCTAGAAAAATTTTCCCAAGCTGAAAAGCTGTAAAGTAAGAAGCAATTACCATTCATTTATATGGAAGAATTTTTGAGCACCCCAGACCAAAAAAATAACCTGCCGAATCACAACCAATAACACATAAGAACGAAAATAACAGTAACATATAGTAAAAGTAGGAATGATGTGATACATACACAGCTTGCACGAAGTAGCTCCCGGAAAAGGAAAAGAACGTGGTGGGCCACTCTGGCTGCTCGGGGCACTGTCGCTAGGGGCTGCCGCAAAGCAAGGCTAAATGCTAAATGCCAGTTTCGCTTTGCGACACTTGTCGTAAAAGACAAAACCCCTTCAGATTTCTTTCACTTCATGAAAAGTGGTATAACTCAGATTTTCAAAAAGGGGATCCGTATTATCTTTAGCAATGCGTATGATTCCTAAGTATTGTAACATGATATTTTATTTTAACCTACAGCATAATTTATATATTCAAATTTATCCACAGACTACCTAGGCATCCCCTGCTGCCTGTGATGTGGGCCGTTGCCCCAAGGCAGTCATGCGGGAGTGTCTGGTCCGAATTTTTCACACACACACACACACACACACACACACAGAGGTGCACAGAGAGACCTAGTGAACACAGGTGCAGAGGCCTTGAATTCTCTCAACAGGAAAATTTAGAAACTCTCAAACCACCCTATTCTCTCCCATCCAGAAATGTAAATAGATACATTTACATTTCATATATAGATCCGAGTCAGTGATTTCCTCTCCACCCAGGTAAAAAAGAGAACTAAAAACCATTTAAGACATTTTTCATTAACTCATTTTTTAAAATTAAGCAACCAAAAATATCCTTATTCTGAAGAAGGAATAAGAAAGACGATGAAATTTAGGTTTTGATAGTATGACTCTAACTCATTTAGGAGGTTTCATAGGTTTAGATTTCAAACCACTTCTATGAGGATCCCTTCAGAGGTACCATCCAGATTTTGTCTATATAAGTGGGTCAACTTAAAGTAATACATTCCTCATGTCCCTGTTGTGGGGAGTGGGGGGAGTCAGTTATATGTTCTTTTAAAAGAAATCCCATACAGTTGTCAACCGGATGGTATAGAGCAATCTGACAGTCGTAGACGCACCAGCACATCCACGGAGACACACTGAGGTTCGAGTCATGGAGCAGGTCTGCAAGGCCTGCAGCCCAGTGAGCAGCCCTCTTGCTCTTTATCGGCAATAACACACGAGCACGATCGATCACATGATAATGGTAGGGAAGGCAGGGTCCAGGGAGACAAGGACTTTCATCTCCTGGGGAGCAGGACTTCAAAGGGATCAAAGGTGATCATCAATTCTCTGGAGAACAGGGAAGAACAGGTTGGTCTTGCATGCAGGGAGCACTGTCTGTGCAGGTGCTTGGGATAATTATGGGCTTCTCCCAGAGCGTCCTGGACTCTGACCACACAATCAGTCACGGGCTACCTAGGCATCCTCCACTGCCTGTGATGTGGGCCATTGTCCCAAGGCAGTCATGCAGGAGTGTCTGGTCCGAATCCTTCACACACACACATACACACACACACACACACGCACGCACAGAGAGACCTATAGGACAACCACTGTTTTCATTACAGTTTTCTCTGTAATGAAGCTTTAAAGGCGATCTCAACATGTATTAGAGGAGGAATGAAGAAACTAATGCTTTAGAGACTACATCTACACAACACAGGACTTCTTGATTTTCCTTCGTGTCTGGGTCTGTTCTGCTAACTTTGGCATATGAACTCAAGCTTCTGAGTGATGGTGTTTCCTGGGGTGTCTTTATCCTCTAACCAAGTTTCTGTGACCCTAGGTCAGCAAATACTCTTCAGATCTCAATTTGTGTTATATATGCTTTTGTCCCAGTGGCCCATGCAAGACCAAAGTTGAGGTCTAGGTTTGAGGCAGTTAGTTATAGGAGTGGTGACAAGGAGAGTGAACAAATTGGGACCATTCCTGAAACTGTAGTACAGGAAAGCAATTGAACTTTTCTTGCCTGTATTTGTTTCTAATGATATAATTTTCCTGCATTTGTTAGTGCCTGCTGACTAGAAAGTAAAATAATGGAGGAGAAAGAAGAAATCACTATATTCTCAGAATTCATCACTTTCCAGTAGGTAAATGACATTATATAAGTTTGTTTGCAAAGTGAAACGGAATCTGTTCAGTAACAACCTCTTTTCCCATTCTTGACTCTGCTATCTGTGTCAATGTCCCATTTGTTTTTGATTTTATAATTACTTCTAGAATTTGGGATGTTGTCATTAATTTTCATAGGCTGCAGAGATTTCTCAAACTTCAACCCCTTCTGGGTATTCTTGACTTGTTTAATAAGCAAGGGAAAGGTGAAGCCAGCACTTTGAGTTGTCATCATCATAACCCTAAGTCGTCTTTGAAATAATTTTCCTTTACCTTATATGTAAAACTGTGTACTATAAATCAGTATAAATAATTGTTCAAGTGTTCCTTTTTATGGCGTAGGCTATGGAAAAATAAGGTTGAAAGAAGATAGCCGCTATATTCAGTAACCCATGACTTTGCAGACACTGTACCTGGGCTTTTAGAATGAAAGTTTCTACTAGATCATGATGTTCTAAGGATGTATTTATTAACTTGATCATAAAGATAAAATGTGTCCTAATAAATTATCTCCCTTCCTAATCTTGTTTCTCCCACTTACCAAATGTCTGCTAAGAGTAAACACACATTTCAATTCTTGTTAGTTCTTCATTCTTCATTCATTTTGGTAATCCTCACCTTGAAAACTCTTTCCCTAGACATTCCCCTTAAACACGTTCTGGATGTGTCAAAGAAAAACACTAACAAATATTGGACAAAAAATGTCCTTTGAAAACCTACCCTAGCAAATGTAATTAAATAAATGTCCAATGAGTTCATAATGTTTGTCTACAGTAGATTTTGTTTTATTGTTGTTGCTGTTTTGCTTTCAAATGGTCTCTTTTCCTAGAGTGTTGTGAAAGGAAAAATATTAAATTTGAATTTTCTCTGTTTACAGTGTTCATGAATGTTTGACTACTTTAATAATATATGTGAAAAATTTTTAAAAATTCAGTTCTAAATACAACTTATTCTTAAATATTATATTTACTTGACTAACATCATCTAATATTGAAAGCTTGTTTTTCTGCATTCTTAGGTTTTGAGATATAGATAAAATTTGCTGTACTAGGAGAGCTCCCTGTTCTCCAACAAAAACCACTTAGAATATTTTGTTCTTCTAAATGGCCTGCAACACTGGTCTCTGCCCACTCTTCCCTAAATACAAAAAAAAGAAAGAAACATATTGCACCATTTAATTTTGCACATATCATTCAACAAATATTTGTGAATCCCCTGAAACAGACCAAGCATTCCTTTTAGACCCTGAAAATACAGAAGTGAATGATACAGACCTCCTACTCTTAGGAAGACCACAGTCTAGTGATGGAAACAGACAAGGCAAAAAATTATAATATTCGGTGCTGAAACTAGGACATGAAATAACATTTCTGGGGTCTAGAGGAGGAGACAAAAGCAAAGGAGAAGTGAACTTCGTTGGGTGAGATAATAAGTTAACCATGGAAAAGGCCAAGAAAGGGTACAAGTGAGAAGGAAGGAGTGAGGGCAAATCTAAATTAAGAACTAGAAGGGACAGAGTACATCTAAAAGCAAATGTGGAGGAACATTCAACAGTGTCCCAGTGAATTTGGGTGAATGATATGTTGTTTTGAATCTTCAAACACTTTCAGCAATATTATGTTCCATTTAGAGTACTTTAATCATGACTGCTAGCCTGCATGCAAACACATTCTTCCATGTCCCCGTGAGATATAATTCTACCCCTAGCCAAGAGTCTAGCATTCCAGAAACTTAAGCCATGATACAGAAATCCAAATTCAGTTCATCAACACCATCTGCATAACCAGCTGTTCACCTCCCAGATTTCCTCCGTTTTTCAAAAACCACGTGTTAGTTGAAAAGAATTTTTTGAATGAAAATGTTAATCCTAGTGTTGAAGTCCTGCATTCTGTAATCCCAATGTGACCCTCTCTTGTTCTCTGACATTGTCATTTATGCCACCTCGAGAAGCAGATTTATCTTGAAACAGGACTAAAGTAGTTAGTAACTTTTAGCAGTCTTGTCACCCTAAGGTCCCAAAAGCACACACCAGAAAACCAGTTCATGTATTTGTGGATTTGCTAGGGTAGAGACATTCAGCAAATTCCCAGGCTGCTGGCAGCCCTCACCACCACACAGTTTCTCAGACAGATTCCCCTTTAGTCCTCTGTGCTCCTTTCCTAGAGAATCTGACTTCTTTGCTCACCTGTCCATCTATGTGTCACTCACAAACATTTACCTAATGCCTATTCATAAAGTATTCAGAACACTTTACTATATGCATATTTTATTTTCTCTATTTTGATTCTTAAAATTTTGAGACGCAGGAATATCTAAATCCCAGATTGAACAGTGAATTCTAAAAGAAATACTGATTGCATTGTCCTAGTATTCAAGTTCTTTTAATTCACAAAAAGTCGTTACAGTTGACGGAAGAAAGAATTTTATATTTCCTGTGGCATACATGTGCTTAGATTGAGAAATACTTCTTTGCTTTCTTTAAGGGAAACATTATAATTGCAAAGGGGTGGTCTGTGAAAGAGAAGGAGAAAGAGAAAGAGAAAAATAACTATTAGTAAGACAGCAAAGCTTATTTTCTTCTCATAAATATTAGAATATCCTCTGCATTACACATGCTGCTCTTCCAAATGTGGGGCGTTGAAAAAGACCCATAGGATCATTTCTACTCCACCTTGCTTGACTAATTAAGGATAAAATAGACTGAATGCCTATGAGAAAGAAAAAGTTCTGTTTCAACCTCTCTCCTTGTTGCTTCATCATGATACTTATATAAAATGAAAGATATAATTGGATACTGAAATGCTGACTCCTAAACTCAGCCAAGTCATTCCTCTCGTGACAGCCACCATGGAAGAGATGGACTGCATTGCATAGGCAAATTTTGCCCAATATATTCAATCAACCCTGATTATCACTGCCTCACATTCTATGTCTTGGAGAAATGAGTAGTTGAAGATTTCTGAGAACTCAGGTGACTGGCGTGATTCAGGCAAGTTCTTCAGTTACTTATCTTCCCATTTATGTCTTGAGAATTTTCACAAAAAAAGTAATCAGCAAATATACAAACATGACCAAAAACTGGCAAACATTCAAAAAAAAATAATGGAAGAAGAAATGGAAGTTTTCTGCATCAGCAATAGTAATTTAGCCAAGGGAAAAGGTGGAGAGAGGGCTATTCAACAGCTCAGGTGTAGGTAGCTGACCTTTAATATATGCACCATTCCAGAACTTTAGTCCAACTGTTTCAGGAAAAGTATCCCAGCTCACCTTCATCATACATATATTTCTCAGATCCTAAAGGGAAAGGCCCTACTCTACTAGAAATGCCCAGGAGGAGAGCTATGATGCTGTCTCTATCAGTTTGTTTCAGAGAGATTACTTGTTGAAGTCATACATAGTTTAATCTGGACCATAAAGCATGAAAATTTATAACTCACATCCCCAGTAATTTGGCAGTGCTAATTTTCATTAATTGCATATTATGTGAATGGAAAGATCTAAATAGGAAAAGCAACTAGGTGGTTATGGCAATTATCTAGATAATTAAATCTAAAGCATACATTTCATCCAAGCATCTGTTAGCATCCCCAGCCAGCAAGGAATGCTATTAATTTTGCCAAATACTCCCAAAATGTATTTTTTGTACTTTTCCCTAAGTAGAAACAGTTGCATCTAAATTTTTGAAATTTTCAGTCTATTCATTGTTTAAATTTCACATAAACATCAAAATTACGTGATGATTATTTTTTGCTCTATAGCAGATTCCAATGAGTTCACTCTATTACTTAACCAGTGGAGGAGTTATCTACGTTATTTATCTATGTAAAACATGATTAAGAAGATAGTGAGTCAAAAATAGGAATAGATACATCTGTCTTTTTCCTTCTCATAACAAGTGATTTTAAAATGAGAGACATGCATAAAGAGAGCAATGACAGTCTGTAGGCTACCAACACTCTGTGTCAAAGTGTGACCATCATGTGGTGAGGTGGAAGATGTGAAAATTTCCTCCTTTGTATTTCCCTTACGACTATATAACAAAGAATTTGCATATAATGCAAATAGATATCTAAGCATAGTCAGTATATAATAAACAAGTGCCCAGAATACAAAGCAGCCCAAAGGGAGAAATTTGGCATATTCCACAAATGACAGAATATACTGGTAGTATGAACTCATAATTAGAAAGGAAAAGTGTTTATCACGTGAGATCATGGTTAGTTTCGTTCTTTTGCATGCAGCTGTCCATTTTTCCCAAAATCATTTACTGAATAGGCTAAATCAACTCAAAATGAATGAAAGGGGGCTTCCCTGGTGGTGCAAATGGTTAAGGAGCAGCACTATGAACCTATCTACAGCCACTGCAGCACAAGTTCGATCCCTGGCCAGGGAGGTAACCCACATGGCGCAGCAGACCTTTCGTGCCTCACCTGCTGCTCCCCTCAGCAGTGTATTTCAGTAGATCTGCCTACTCTGTTCCTTACTTTGTCTCTGGTGAATCCTCTCACCCCTTCCCCCATATCTGGCCTGTACTCCAGTTCTTATATGCATAAATAAATCTTAAAAAAAATGAATCAAAGACTTGATGTAAAACCTGAAATTGTAAAGTACATAGAAGAAAACATAGACAAATATTTCATGACATAATCTTTAGTGATGCCATTAGGAATGTATGCCCAACAACAAGGAAAACACAACTCATTGTGTAATGTTTGTCTATGGAGAACTCTTATTTTCTCTGTATGAAGATAAGCAAAAACCATTGATATTGGCATATTCAAACAAAAATGTTTGAATTACAAAAATGTATGCATAACTCCTTTGTGTCATTGTGTAACTCCATCAAATACACCCTATTTGAGAAAAAAGATGGCAAAATATTATGAAATTCACTTTGCTTATAAAGCAAAGAGAAACTTTGCCCTTGTTTCACGTTCATTTCCAATTTGTTTTGGCATTATGAGGTCTAATTGGTACATTTGGGAAACACTTTGTTCAGTATTTTTTTATCAGGTGATCTCTGGTTTTGTTCTTTGCTAGTCTCTAAAGGTCAGAGCGCAATATGGTCTTACTGGAAGTAACGTGTGTGTGTTGTATAGTTACTTAGATGCAAAGATAGGGAGGTCTGTAAATAGACTTATGAATAAATTGTCTATATATAATTATTTTTATTTAGCTGACAGGAAAGAAAATACCTTTCTGAAATATATAAACTGGGAAATGTGAGAGAAACCATACAGAATTATGTAAAATGTGGTGATGAGACATGGTGTGATAGACCTCTCCTGTCTTGCCTGTTGTCCTCCTCAGTATTATGTTTCAGTAAATCCACCTGTTCTGCTCCCCATGCTATTGCTAGTACTTCCTCTCACCCCCTCCCCAATCTCTGACCTACACTGAAGTTGTTCTACACAAATATAAATAAATAAATGTGGTTTTTTTTTTCTTTTTTAAAAAAAGAAAACTCAGTGAGAGTTCTTTCCTGTAACAGTTAAGGCTCCTTGTCCTCACTATTTCCAATGACCTAACCACTCACACAACCACAGTCATTTCTAAAGTCTTTTTTCCCCCAAGCTGGGAAAAGGTACCAAATTTCTCATCCTACTATTCCCACAGCTGTATGATAACATTGAACAAAAGTAAGAAATAAGTTAATATAATTTCATGCCAAAGAAGCCTTCTCAGAATTTCCTAAACTGAAATGATGGCATCCATTTCCTATTCTTTTCAATGCTGTCCTAAGCAAATCTATCACCAAACCAAATGCCCATTCAGAATTCCTGTACTAAATGATGTCTGTTTTGCTTCCAACTGGCATGTGGTAAGACAACCAAATCACCATATTTAATCTCTCTAATGCATCTGAGACGTAAATCAGATAAAAAGAACTTATCAAAAATAAAATAGAAAACACAACTGTTATTTGTCTCTTTAGTATTAAAAATGTTTACAATTTTTAAAATTTAAGGGGTGGATATGGTAATTTTAAACCATATTTTTAACTTCAAAATTTAAAAATTCACTCTTAAATATAAAAAGTTCAGCATTTTAATTTACTTTGTATAAACACCGCAATTTTAAGGATAAGCTATTTTTTATATCTAGAGAGTCTGACATTTATGTAAAAAAAACCAATCTGAAAGACATACATGAATTCTTAATCCATATTAGTGAATTAATATTTCCAAGTTTAAAATATAAATTTTTTAAATTAACATTTACTATTCTTACCTTTCTGGGTATGTAACTGATTTTAACATGAGACGATAGATGCTGTATTTACATGTCAAACATAGCTGATTTGACGTCTGAAAATATGTCAAACCAATGCTTGAAATATTTACATCATTTAATAATTGAGCAAGAATCTTGACTTCTTGAAGTTTATAAAACGATGAATTATTCCTAAAAAGAAAATTTCATAAGCTCAGCATTTTAGCAAATGAGATATACAATTTAACTCCAAAATTAATATAATTTTAATGCAATTTGAGAGATAAATCCTATAAGTGGGCCAAATAACAAAATATTTGTGAAAGTATTTATTTAAAGCAGTAATTTAAAACAATAAAACATTAACAATAACATATGCACCCTCATACACAAGTATTTGGGGAATGCATTTTGGGAGAAAAAAATTAAATCCTCTTGTTTTCCAGACTAATTGTCTAGACTATAAATTTGGTTACCATTAGAGAAGAAGCCTTATGCTTCCTTTGACTCCTGAACAAGTATTACAGATTGATAATCCCTTGATTTTTATGTACTTTTTTCAAAGTTTTGTGTAGTAAAGAATAACTATAAAGGCCTAAGATGCAAAAGAAATAAAGGCAGAAGTTAATAGGTACAATTTCCAGGGCATTTATAATATACCCATAACTATAACAAAGATTGGTATATTTAACCTTTTCTAGCAATCCAATAACTGCTTTCACTGAGTAATTTTAGTATTGCGATTTTACTGATGGGAAAATTATCAGAGCAATCAAGTTCCTTTACAGGATTCAGATAGTTCATACAAAGCAAAAATGCAAACACTTCTATACCAAAGCTCTTTACCACTCAATTCAGTTTCTCATCCCTATATACCAGAAATGTGGGATCCTGAAGTCATTTAGGTCAATATGAACATAGCTGACAACAAAGGAAGAAGAGTGGAAGGTAAAGGGATAAGAGGGCAGGGGCAGAAAGGGTGCAAGGGAAAAGACAGATTTTTAAAAATATAGGTGTTATAACATACACTGAAGAGTGTGATTCTATACTTCTAAGTCAGATACATTACATAACAATGTTACATCGGAAAAAATATGTTGAAATAAATTCCTCCATGAAGACAATAAGGACTTGTTTGTATAAAGGAGAAAGGAGTAAATCACATGAACCAAGGGGCACCTAGCACTGTATTCTCTTATATTTGTCCCTGCTCTCCTGTCTACAGCAGCTAGGCCCCCCAAAGGATTGTCATCACTGCCTCTCAAAATCCTTCTCTGCTCCTCCGTAGTAGTCACTAGCTCTTCTTCACAAAACAGATGTCATTAGTCATATCTACTTTCTGTCTAAGAGGTTACCTAGATTTGTCAGATACTTCATTGTCAACACATGCAGATGGGGATATATTTCCTTTGGTACAAATTCACTCTTCCTAATGATTTCAAATACCAACTTTTTGCTCATGATCACCAAATCTGTACCTCTATCTGAGTTCTATCTGCTGTGATTCAAGCTCATATAGCCAGTTATTCACCATGCCCCCCTGTATAGCTCAAGGATGTCTAAAGTTTAGAGGGTTCATATCGAAATTGCATCTTCCCCTAACCTCTCACCAAAGAAAAAAACCCTAAAATTAACAAATTTCCTTTTAATTTTAAATGGTATCACCTATTGCTCAAGCCAAACAACTTTACCTTCTGATTCTATTTTGAATTGATCTTTATTGTTTCAACTCCACTGTAACACTCTGAATTAGGACACCATTGTATCTTGATATATATTCTTGCAATTGCATCCTATATTTCTCTTTCAAATCCACTGTGATCAAATTATTTTTTCAAAGTAAAAATCTAATCCTGGTGGGCCTCCCTGGTGGCACAGTGGGTTAAGCAATGGACTATGAAGCAAACTGCAGCCACTGCAGTACGAGTTTGACCTCTGCCTAAGGCCAGGGAGGGGACCCACATGGCGCTGCAGATCTCTCCTGCTTTGCCTGCTGCCCCCTAAGCAGTATGTTTCAGACAGTCTGCCTGTTCTGCTCCCCACTCTGTCTCTGAATCCTCTCACCTCCCACAACTCTGGCCTGTACCCCAGCTCTTGTATGCATAAATAAATAAATGTTTTAAAAAAATCTAATCCTGGATCCAACTGGACTATATCAGTGAAAAAAGTTCAGTGATTTCAATTTATGTAGAAAAAAATACAAATCCTGGAATATAACTTAAAATTCTAGTTTCTACAAAATCTAGGTGTTGTCTAGCCTCTCTCTCATCTCCCTCTTGCTTGCCCTATCTCTATTGCCAAATATATTGAATTTCCTTCCTTAAATGCACTATGCTCCCTCTTGATTCTGAATCTTGGCATTTTTTGGTCCTTCTGTCCATAATGCAGCAGAGTAGACAAAACCTTACTTATCATTTAGGTCTCAACTAACATATACTGCCCTTAGAGAAACTTTTAGTGACCCAATAAGTAATTTACATTCCCTATATTGGGAATGTACTATAATTTGTACAGACATTTTTCATAGAACTATATCTTCTTATTATATATCATTTGACTATATTCATACCCTTTATGAGGCTGTAACTTAATGAGAGCAGGATCATGAGTGTTTTTCTCATCACAGAATCCTCAGTGCCAGCACAGTGCCTAGCCCAGTGTTGATACTTCCTAATCATTTTACTTCCATTATTCATTTGTAAAGTCTATCCATTGGTCTAGACTGAAAATATATAAGGAGAGCAATCTAATTTGTCCAAGTATTTATCCCCAATTTCTAGTATAGTTTCTGACCTACAGAAGCTCTCAAGAATTTTTATTAAATGATTAAACTTGCTCCTTCATCTAGCTCCTAGTTCAGTGAATGGTACTATAATTTAAATAGCTACCAAACTTAAAAGTTGAAGTCACTCCTCTCTATTGCTTTTTTCTCTTTAATTTCACATGCTAATTAATCATAAACTATATTCATGCTATAGCTGAAAAACGCATTTCCTTTGACTTGGTCCAGGCTCCCATCATCCTCCAGAGAAGGTGTTACAATAGCTACCTCTTTGTATTCTTTTTTTTTTTAAAGATTTATTTATTTATGCATACAAGCACTGGGGTACAGGCCAGAGGTGTGGGGGGTGAGAGGATTCACCACAGAGAGCGGGGAGCAGAACAGGCAGATCAACAGAAGTACACTGCTGAGGGGAGCAGCGGGCACAGCAGGAGAGGTCTGCCACACCATGTGGGTCCACCCCCTGGCCGGCAGCAGGGATCAAACTCGTGCTGCAGTGGCTGCGATTTGCTTCGTAGTGCGTTGCTTAACCCACTGCGCCACCAGGGGAGGCCCCTCTTTGTATTCTTGTTTCCAGTCTTGTTCCACTCTAATTCCATTGTTTTTATGGAGAAATATTGTTAACTAAACACTTAAAACTGATATCTTTGTTTAAAATCAGATATTGGCATATTAATATATTTGATATATGTTTGATTTTGTGACATTAAAAATTATAACATTTAGTATAAAAAATACAATGTGTGTGCATAAGGACATGAACAAGAAGAAGAAGGAATAAAAGAAGATAGGAGAGGAAGAAGAGCAGTTATCAAACAGTTTGGAAACATATCTGGATGATTTAAGTATAGATGATTCTCATTTTCCACTGTAAAAGACACATTTTCTTCAGTGATCAACTTATCCTATTTTAACTTTGAAAAGGGAAATAAAAGATCGTTTAAAATTCTGTGACTCCCCAGGCATCTAACAGTTTAAAATCCAAGGGCCTGGTTAAATTTTTTAGCAAAAAGTTATTAACAGAAATATAATAAAACCATTGACCAGGCATAGATGAACAGACTTAACCATGTATATGTGTTTCATATTTTATATTCCTTCATGATAAATGCACTAATTGGAGTATTTAAATAAAATGCATCAATATTTCTTGGCTTTCTGAAAGGAACATGATTTATGTAAAAGAAACTGAAACAATTTCTTCGCTGTCTGAACAAGTTTGAAAAAACTGCTCTAGAAGTACCATCTATATGCTCTTACTGGATGCAAGTATTTTCATAACATCTTTACACACTCTCTCTCCCACTTCCCTGATGCAATACCTCCCCTACAAAGGTTTCCTTGCTTGTTCTTCTGCATGCCCACAGAATATTAAGTGTCCTATTATGACACTTTGAGCATGCACTATCCTCCTCCAGTATTCTTAGAAGACCTCCTTGAGAATTATAACAGTATTCTTTTAGTTTGGCTTTCCAAACTGAGTAAGTTTGGTAGTTATTGAATAAATCTTATTGAATAAATGAATGAATTCAAAAGTCAGCAAAGCATGTGTCTAATAAGAAATAATAAATCATATATAGAGACATAAAGTTTACTCATATACCTAGATACACAATTTTAGGCAATCTAAATTAATTATTATGGAACAATATTATTTTTTATAATAATACATTCAATCAATGCTCAAAATCAGGGGGAAAAGCTTTAAAGTTTCTCTTAATAAAAAATGAGCCTGATGGAAGAATTTGGTTTGGAACTAACCCTGACTTTTTTGACCTTCGGGTACATGAAGACGTGTTACAAAGTCAGTAAGAAAAGCTAGGGTGCATGTATTACCTGTTATATCTACCTATTAAGTTTTCTGCAATATCTTTATTTATTAAGGATAGCACTGTGAGATGTTATATGAAAATTAGAGAAAATTACAAGCCAAGGTAGTATGATAAGAAGAACACTGAAATAAGAGTAAAAAAAAAAAAGTTTTTCTTCTTTTCTAACTCTTTAAGTCACAAGTTGCATAATACAAGTTACTTAGTTTCTCTCATGTTCAATATCTTCCTCTATAGAATGAAAAAAGAGCCCAATACCTAAGATCCTTTTAATATTTAACATTTTAAGTTTCCTTGGGTAAAAAATATGTAAACCTGGATTATCTTCTAAAGTGGATGTTTAAGAAAGTAAATATTAATTTATGAAAGAAAAAATATATTGTACTTACTCATAAAGTTTTGCCTCTTCAACCATTCCAAGTTGGTTAAATAATTTAAATGTAATCTGTCCATCCTTCATAGTTTTATCCAGAACCATTATACTGAGAATAAAATAATAGGCTATAAAACAGAAATAGAGAATGCAATTTGCATTATTTTAACTTTTTTTATACATATGTAGATGCACATGCATGTGCAATACCTGTAATCTAGGCACATACAATATATGCAAGCAGTACTGAGTCACTCACTTTATAAATAGATAATATAACTTACTGCTTGTAAATTTTTAACTAATCTTGAAAATAAAGAATGAAAAAGACTTAATAGTCGTGAGTAGTATCCTATAGAGACTGGATCCTAACCAGTCTACAAAAGAAAAATAGTATATCTAAGTAATTATAAGGTTATTTAATTACCGATTAAGTAACGAATTAGCTAAACTAACTTGACAAATGTTTCACTGTTTAAAAATGACTTCAAAAGTAAAATATCTTACACTGTGAACTCACAATAACTCTTGTTCAAGATGCACCTACTGAAAATTGATATCATACACCTTTCACAGGCAACGATGCTGAACTCACTCCTATGCTCAATACTTGGTAGGATATAGAGAAATGTATGGCTTTCTGTGGGTTTTTCCAAGTATCATGTATCATCACCTAGAAGACAATGCCTGTATATTACATTGAAGGGAACAGAGATGTAACACATGAACTATTTTTGTGAGACATACATGAACCAAATTTGTGCCTGTTAATTGTTAAATGTTGCTACTTCATAGCCTGGAGTATCTTGGTGCTTTGTGCTTAACAGTACTGCCTCAAATACTGTAATGTATTTATGGTTTAACTTCATCAATTTCTAACACAAGAAATGTAAAGTAATGTGCCTGACTTGGAAATGTCCAGCGTTAGATAAAACACTTTGATTCACGTCACCCAAACAAAACAGATATTCAGATTTGCTCAGATGATTTCTGACAGTATGACATCAATATGTTACAGAGTAAGTTTATCTCCTGCTCCAAGTACATAGAAATTCAGGATTTGTGAACCATAAGTTAAATAGACAACCAAACTCAGATGAGGAAAGGTGAACTATTGGGAAACAGAAATGAGAAATTAGAAAAGACTATAAGAAGTACTGAAAGGGGCCTCCCTGGTGGCACAGTGGGTTAAGCAACGCACTATGAAGCAAACTGCAGCCACTGCAGCAGGCGTTCGATCCCTGCCACAGGCCAGGGAGGGGACCCACATGGTGAGACAGACCTCTCCTGCCTTGCCCATTGCTCCCCTCAGAAGCGTGTTTCAGTCCATCTGCCTGTTCTACTCCCCACTCTGTCTCTGGTGAATCCTCTCATCGCCATGGACTCTGGCCTGTACCCCAGCTCTTATATATATAAATAAAAATAAATCTTAAAAAAAAAAAAAGAAGAAGTACTGAAAGGCTGAATAACCCCAGGATTGAGAACTGGATATAGCATGAACAAACAGGTTGAAAGCGTCAACTATTGTGCAGAAATAAGAAAAACAATGCTGGAAATGAAAAGATGGGGTACTTTAACACCTTAACCAATATATAAGAATTTTGTTGCATTTTTTTATGCAAATAACTAACAGAAACAGAAATTTTCAATAGCATAAAAACAAATTAAACACCTAGGAGTATTTTTGTTTGTTTGTTTTTAGTGGCAAAAGAATGCTTTGTTTGCATTATTTTTAGAGTTAACATTGGTTTACATTGTTGTTTGCATTTTGGAAGTATAGGATACTCCCTTCTGGTCCAATGTAACCACTGTCCATCTCTTAGTTCACTTTCTCTCTCCCCACCTTGCCCTTCCACCTGTCCCTCTCCCTCTGAATGTCTCTGAGCAATGAAAACTGTAAAACACTGTTGAAGAAAGAAACAAATATATAAATAAATGGAAAGATATTCCATGCTACTGGTTTGGAAGAATAAACATCATTAAAATTGCCATTGTACCTAAAATAATATACATACTCAATATACTCTCTATTAAAATTCCACTGGAAGACCTCTCTGGTGGTGCAAGGGGTTAAGTCTCAGCACTACGAAGCTATCAGTGACCACTGCAGCATCAGTTCCATCCTGGCCAGGGAGGAGACCCACATGGCACAGCAGACCTCTCCTGTCCCATCTGCCTGCTCACTTCATCAGTGTATTTCAGTAAATCTGTCTGCTCTGTTCCCCACTCTGTCTCTGGTGAATCCTCTCACCCTATCAGCCTCTGAATATGTAAAAAAAAAAAAAGTTCTTGAATGTGTAAAAAAAAAATTCCAGTGGCATTTTTCACAGAAAGAGAAGAAACAAAACATGATCAACAAAATAGGATAAACAATATTAAGATATGTATGGAATCACAAAATAAAAAACAAAGGACCTTAATTGTTTCTTTTGGAAATATTACTCAATGTTTATGTTCATTTTATCTTAAAAAGTCAAGATGTTATTGAATGTATAAAACTGGTTTTAACAAATTTAAAGTTTCTTGAAAATACATAATGGAATTTGAGTGGTTAGAAAAAGACATTTTTGTAAAATGTAAATTAGTACATAAAATATTATAATCATTTGTTTAAAATCCTATTAACTTACTACAGAATGGATATGTGCCAGAAGTATCCAAAAACACAGTGGTCCTAAGAGATCTTTTTTCTATTCTTTCTGTTAAAATATCTTTCCAAAGTTCAGCTTGATAACCTAAGATTTGAAAAATAAAACATTAGAAATCAGAACAATAGAAAAATAGAACATCAGAAATCATAACAATTTCAAATCACTAAAAGACCTAAAGAATCAAAGCATTTATAATAATAAGTTGTGGATATTTTTAAACTTAAAAATAATTTTAAAAATAATTTTGCATTAATTAAAACAACATTTTAAGATCAAGATTCACAAATAAATCCCCTCCTGAGATACCTTATCAGAGCTTAGCTGATCCATTTATGGTTATAGTTCCTTTAATGCAGCAGTTTTTACTATTACATAGTATTATAAATTCAGAATTTTTACCTGTAACTCTCATTCATAAATTCAGTCATTTAATTAGCTAAAATGTTACACAATTTTTAGCTCCATGAGTATCTTTTCCATATATATGTAAATATGTTTCTCTTTATATATTATAGACAGTAGTTCTATTAACTATATCTTGTATTTATAACATGCATTTCAGATAAATATTATATGTACATATAGAATATGTGTTTTACACACATGTACAAGATACTTCTGACTTCATGTGTTTGTCTATGCCTACATTGTCACCTTCAAACTCGAGATCTGAATGAAGTAGATAGCATACAGAACTCAGAATTCAGCGGTTTAATTCCAGTTCTCATTTGTAACCTTAAAGAATCCATTTGTTCACACAGGAGACACAATTTTCTTATTTATATAGAAACCTGATTGGACCAGAAAAGCAATAGGACCAACAAAAAGTCACAAGAGAGGACCTCCCTGGTGGCACAGGGGTTAAAGTCTCAGTGCCACTAAGCTATCAGCTGCCACTGTGGCATAAATTCGATCCCCAGCCAGAGAGCTAACCCAGATGGCACAGCAGACCCATCCTGTCTTGCCTGTTGCTCCCCTCAGCAGTGTATTTCAGTAGATCCTCCTGTTCTGCTCCCCACTCTGCCTCTGGTCAATCCTTCCACCACCCCATACCTCTGGCCTACACCCCAGTTCATATATGCACAAAAAAATAAAAATAAAAATAAAATGTTTAAAAAAATAAGTCTCAAGAGAACTAGTCCCACAAGACATCTTGTGGATACAAGAGTCTATGAGAAATAAGAAAAAATATCTATGAGAAAATAAGTCTGGCAAAGCTTATTTGCCAGTCACAGTGCATGCTTTGCCAGAGATTCTCTAAGTGTATTAGTATAAACCCCCTGCTGACAAAAACTACAGAAAGCTGTTTAGCTCAGACTTTGTAATTGCCAGCCATTACATTGAGCCCCTTAGGCTTTGAAAACATTTCTGGCAACCCCGTCATGATACTGATCAGATATTTACTTGCTCA
This sequence comes from Galemys pyrenaicus, assembly GCA_019455555.1. Lineage (NCBI taxonomy): Eukaryota > Metazoa > Chordata > Mammalia > Eulipotyphla > Talpidae > Galemys > Galemys pyrenaicus. The sequence goes on from JAGFMF010011629.1 coordinate 3,749,607, forward strand.
TAAGATGTTTGGGGCCTGGTAGTCTCTTTTGAAAACCTTGAACAGTCTCTAAGGCTCTTTGGAGCTCTAACATTCCATGTTTTTGTGGATTGCTTTCACGCTATAATTTCCCACTAGCAGATTAGTTATGAGAAGCTGAGTACTTAACTGCGCCTACTAAACATTTTAGTTTCAAAATGTGAACCATCTATGATTCATGTCTACTTGCAGGGGCAAAGCTAACTCCGATTTCCTCTTTTGCTCCTAAAACTCCTCAGAACAAAACCTTCAATGCCACTAAGATTACACAAGTCTTTCTTTAAGTGGAAATATATCAAAAGATAGATGATAATAGATAAGATGAGATCCTTTTGTGCATCAGAAAGAGGATCACTATGAGGTCACCAAATTTGCCCACAACATTGAGAACAAAAAGGCAGTTTATCAAGACCTCTCAATAAATATCTTGAAAATATTTAGTAGAGAATCAACTATGTTCTCTGGTTGTTACACAATTATTCCCTAAAATGTTGACTTATTCTCAAGCCCATATGAAAATATTCAACAGAAAATACGAACACAATTATGTTATTCATTTCCACCAACTATTGTAGTAAAAACAATCTCTTACCTAGCCTAGGGCATGATTTCTTCTTAAAATCATCACAATCCATGCACAAACCAATCTTATAATCTTTGTATGAAGAACAAGGAAATGAGATAAAATTGCAGTCTGTTTCCAGAGCGGCCATGAACAAGTAAACTGCTCGCTGGTGGTCACATTTAATAAATTCAATACCTGAAGGGGAAAATAAAACAAAGGAACTATATGAGCACAAGCTAAATTCAAGCAAGTTAAAGGAAAAAAAAAGTCAAGATTAAGTTGTACTTAATACGATGCACCTGATGAATATTAAAATTTTGCCTGGAATACAGGCAACTAAAGAACTGGTATCATTAAAAATGATGCCTTTTAGGGCCTCCCTAGCTGTGCAGCAGGTTGAGTGCCCCACTATGAAGCATCCACTGCACACGCCCCAAGTTTGATCCCTGGCCAGGGAGCTAACCCACATGGCACATCAGACCTCTCCCTGTCTCACCCACTACTCCCCTCAGCAGTGTATTTCAGTCAATCTGCCTGTTCTGCTCCCCGTTCTGTCTCTGGTGACTCCTCTCACCTCCCACAACTCTGGCCTATAGCTCAGCTCTTGTATGCATAAATAAATCTTTTGAATAAAAAAGATGACTTTTACATGAGATTTATGAGAAAATTTTCTAATGTTCTAAAGTAATGATGAATAAGCGTAAGTGTCTAATTCAACAAACAACAAACCACAAACATTTTACTATTACACTAATGATTCAGGTACCTAAGTCTCCTTTATAACTACATAATACTGATATTTCTACCCAGTGTCAGAGGTGACCATGAAGCCAGGTGCCACTAGGATTTATTGTGCCCCTTCACTTTCCCAAATTCTTAGAACCTTACTCTTTTTCAAGCTGCAGTAGTCATTAGCCATGTGTTCCTTCACAAGTTGTAGATGTAAGATCTCAGAACACGGGCTGCCCTGGTGTGCAGTGGGTTAAGCAATACACTATAAAGCAAACTGCAGCACTGCAGCACAAGTTCGATCCCTGCCTCTGGCCAGAGAGGGGACCCACATGTCACTGCAGACTTCTCCTGCCTCACCTGCTGCTCCCCTCAGCAGTGTATTTCAGTCAAATCTGCCTGTTCTGCTCCCCACTCTGTCTCTGGTGGATCCTCTCACCCCTGTACTTCTGGCCTGTACCCCAGTTCTTGTATGAATAAAAAAAAAATCTTAAAAAAAATCACAGAACATTGCTTGCTATGGTTTTAAAAGAAGCCAAATTCCATACCTACGCAGCTACTTAGCCATTGATGCACAGAGCAAATGCAAGAGCTTATGAATCTTTGTTTGTACACTACTATGATGATGATACAGATTAAACAATGACCCAGACTTGTGTTAAATGACACATTAGCTATACCTGCTTCTTCACTGACTTATATCTTCTCCTGTTTAAGATGATAAACTGAAACTGTAAAGATCTCATCCATGACCAAATGAAATGTCTACTAGTAACCTTTGTCTGCCGAGAAGGAGCAAACTAAACAATTCCATTAATAATGCAAACTGATTTCCTTTCATCCTTTTGAATCACATGTAATTCATTCAAAAATACTATCAATATACCTGAAAAAATTGATTTAGGACAGCCAGGTTGTTTTTTTCCTCCATTTGGATAAAAATCTATATGCCCCAAAGGTTCTTTAATTCCTAAACCTAAAGAAAAAGAAAAAAATAACCAGTAACCAAAAAATGTATTTATTAATCAGGTCAGTAACACTTGCATAAAACAAAATATTCTACAAAACCCACTGAAAATGACTCTATTGAAATTTGAAATCAAAATAAAATAAATGCTATTCTTAAAAAGATGAGATTTCTGATATTAATTTCTCAGATTAATTCTTTGTGAATTTTATGTGTTAGTAATTCAACATATTTACTATTCACTAATTTACTATGGGATAGTTCCTTATGTTTTGAATATATAAGTGAATAGGACACAGATCTTGGTTGGAATGGAAAATTATATTCTAGAAGGAGGAAAACAAACAAAGAAAATATGGTATTTCAGATAGTAACAAATGTCAGAAGGAAAAATTAAGTAATATAAGAGAACAGTGAGGGCCTCCCTGGTGGCCCAATGGGTTAAACACTGCACTGTGAAGCATCGGCAGCCACTGAAGCATGACTTCGATCCCCAGCAAGAGAGGGTACCCACATGGTGTAGCAGAACTCTCCTGCCTCACCTGGGGCTCCCTTCAGCAGTGTATTTCAGTTGATCTGCCTGTTCTGTTCCCCACTCTGTCTCTGATGAATTCCCTCATCCCCCACATCTCTGGCCTGTACCCTAGTTCTTGTATGCATAAACAAATAAATCTTTAAAAAGAGAGCAAGAGAGAGAACAGTGAGTGACTATGAAGGTAAAAGGCTGTACTTTTAAGAATTAGATAACAGATTATCTGAACTATATGTTTCACAAAACATTTTACAAAAAATTCACTCAGTGAAAGTAGAGTGAATTTTTTGTAATATGAATGAGATAGTGAACCAAGTAGACATCTGTGTGAACCTCTCTGAGTATTTGAAGAAGTCAGGGTATTAAAGTGTAATCTTAATATACATAATATACAAAATAGCAAGAAAGTAAGTGCAGAGACTGATAATAACTTAAAAACATCAGGATAATTAAAAAGGGAGAGGATGTAATCAAATCAATAATGTAATTAATAACATGAACAAATTCATTATTGTTTATCAAATTCCTATCTTCAGGATGACATGTCACTTTTGAAATCACAGTGAGGAAAGCTGAAGTCGTAGAGTCTTTTGACAGCATAGGAAATCACTTGCTCTAAGAAACTGTGCTAGTGAGAAACACAATTATGATATTATTACAGACATCATTTTACCCGCTACTCTTTCTCATCTTTCCCATGTCTACAATTTCCTTTCTACTTTCAAATAATTAAGCAGTAAATCTTGAATTTTTACCATTGACATCAGAATGAATGACATCCACAAATTTTGCATCACTATAATCTAATCTGTCATTTGATGATTTTCCAGAGAATTTTGGCCCAGCAGGGTCAAGACCTGAAATTCAAGAACACTAAAAATCAATACTTTCAATAAGTTATAACATATTTTCATTATATTGTAAAATAATAAACCTCTACAGTATTAGCCTAAATCTGTCTAAAATCATATCTAAATATAAATAAAATTGAATTAGGAAGTATCTTTATCACAGGATTTTTTGGCTTGTGATGTAATTACATTTGGGTAAACTCACCCTATATTGAAAATATCATAAGCCGAAAATGCATTTAAAACACCTAAACTACCAAACATATTTGCTAAGTCTAGCCTACCTTAAACATGTTCAGAATACTTACATTAGCCTACACTGGGCAAAATGATGTAACACAAAGCTTACTAAACAAGAAAATGGAAAATGATTCATAAACTGCTTGTAAATTATACTCAAAATGAGAAACAGGATAGTTATTTACCCTTATGTCACGTGACTATGGCTAGCTGTCACAGACTGCATCGCGAGAGAATATCACACCATGTATCACTAGCCCAGGAAAAGACCAAAATTCAAAATTTGAGGTACGACATCTACTGAATGTGTGTCACGTCTGCACCAATGTAAAGTCAAAAAATTCAAAGTTAAATCATAATAAGTCAGTGACTATCTGCACTTTTTTTTTTTTTGACTGATCCTTGAAAGCAGACCATAGATCTGAAACATTCAGGAGAGAATGTCCATTTACATATGGAAATAATAATAAAAAAGATCAGAAAATGTATACTTAAGGTTTGTAGCAATCCTAACTACCTCTACAAGTTATTCACCTCTCCTTTCCTCCTTTGCTTATCCAAATGACTCTATTAATGTTTATAAACACTTGACATTATTATAAATCTTCTATGGGCATAGATCTCATTAACCATATAAAAGCTAAAATGATGGTGGAAGGAACTCCCCAGTAGTTCTAAAAAAAAAAAAAAAAAACACCATTATTACTAAGGGAAATCATGACAACCCACATGAGCATTATTTGGTTAGTAAGCTTTAGAATTTTAATGACTTTGTTGCAGCACTATAAGGAAAACTGGGAAGCAAAATCCCTCAAACTTAGATACCAATTCCTGATTCTCTTTCTGGTGTTCAAGTAAAAATTTTTTTAAAAAAACTAAAGTGTTTGTGAAATTAAATATATGGTAATATTCTTAGTTAACCCACAAAACCAGTTTTTTTACTTGGCATGCCAAATTATCCTCTGGATTGTTATAATAATGTGTTCTTAAAATTCACAGGGGGCTGCAGCAACCTGTCTTTTTCTTCCCATTTCCATATGGGTAGCCAAAGTTCTGTAATAAATGAAACAAGACCTTAGAGTCTAACTAAAACAAAAACTTGTATTTGAATGTAACATAGAAAAATATATACATTTGTGTATAATTTCTGTTGCTGCATTATTGTACCAAGTAATTTCTAATGCATAAAAGTATACTAAAAATTAATTTTATCACCAAAATTTTACCTGTTATTCTTCCAAGCTGCCCTTGGAATATCTTTCCAACAAATCCACTAATATGAGCCCCTAAGCTCACACCTATGAAATGAAAATTATCAAGAGATGCTCCATGCTTCTGTAATAGAAAAAGCAATATGATTTTCTATCAAAAAGTGGAAAATTCTTGTGCATTAATATCTAAAGGTTACTTTTTCTGGTTTAAATTATTTCTAGGAGGTAGGGAATGGTATTTTATTTCAAAATAACTATATCCTTGTTCAAATTTTTTCCATAATGTATCTGAATTTTCTCTATTCATTTGTAATAATATCATTTAACTTCTCATTACCAAATTTAAAAACTTTTTTCTATTATATAGAATTGTATATATGAAATAATAATGTTTAGTTAACAAAGCATTTTGTAATAATAATGATTAGACATGATTCATCACTTATTTGAGTTAGTTACCTTGATAAGTGCTTTGTAAACTTCATATTAAATGTTTACAATAATCCTATAAGTTATTTATTTTTATGCAATTGCATAAAACTGTTATTTACACCTATTAAGTGTTAAATAAATGATGACTTGGGCCTCCCTGGTGGCTCAAGTTGTTAAGTCATAGCCCTATGAAGCTATCTGCAGCATGAGTTCGATTCCTGACCAGGGAGCTGACCCACATGACATAGTATACCTCTCCTGCATAGCCTGCTGCTCCCCTCAGCAGTGTGTTTCAGTCTGTCTGCCTGTTCAGTTCCCCACTCTGTCTCTGGTGAATCCTCTCACACCTGCATCTTTGGCCTGTACTCCAATTCTTGTATGCATAAATAAATAATTTTTAAAAAATAAATAAATGACGACTTACCTAAAGTTACATATATATATATAAATACACAATATACATCTATGTGTGTATATGTGTATATATGTGGAAAGAAGGATTTCAAGCCCAGATCTTTTTAACTTCAACATGTATACTAACCTGTCTCCCAGGCTTATCTGATCTGAGTGTGTCAAAAAAAAAAAATAATAACTCTAGGAAGACAGGACAGTATGAGTAATCATTCTCATTTTAGAGATAGTAAAATGAGGGGTGTGGATTTTAAGTGATTTTACCGAATCACAAGTTAGAGAGTCATAAAGTTCAATTTTCCAAGGCCAAGTTCTAAACACCTATCAGAGTACCTGCTGAAAAAGGTGGTGGGGCAGGGCCAGGGGGTGGGGGTGGGGGTGGGGGGGAAATGGTCACTGGTGGGGACTTAAATGTAGTTTTTCTTCCACCTCACTCTTAGAGAGCAGGTTCTTGTCCAGCCTACACAGTGACACACATAATGACTTGTAAAAAGATATGGAGCATTTACTGCTAATGAGAAATAATATTTAGGCTTTCCAAGCACAGGATGATCATTCTTGTCAAATTTCTCAGAGCAGTGACAAGAAACTTAAGGAAGTATCACACATCCTTTCATCCTGTCTCAATGCAAAGCCTTTGCAAGTAAAAATACTGCTATAAATTCATTTAATACTACCAAGTTTCCTAAATTTCTCCGCTTAACCTTCATATTTCCCACACTTGGAGGTATTTTAGCTACGGAAAGACCACTGCTATAAGAAAAATCAACAATGCAATATACATTTTATCATTAAGATCAGGTAAGTCAATTATCTAGTTTGTCTTTCTAGAGGAATGGTTTGGTTTTGTCCAAATTTGGAGATGTGCCAATAATAATGATCTGATTTTATTCAATGATTATTATATATCAGGCACTGATTAAAAATTCATTTCATTTAATACTTAAACAAAATACTGTTCTAATGCTTGTCATCCCAAATATGTATGTTAGCAAATGAGGCACCTACAGGTTAAGCACTTCTTCAAAATGACACAGATAGAGATGGATTTGGGCTTTAAAACCTTCCAGTATGGCTCACAATAATTACATGTAATAGTTTCTTGGATGTGTGTTGCTTGCTCAAGGTCAGCAGAGCGTTATAAAGTCAGTACCATACAATTCAAAGGTAGATTCCAGGTGTGAGGATGCCCCCAAATCAAATGGCACCCTTCTTTTTCTCAAGTGTCCATAACCAGCACCTTTTCTAGAACAGTTGTCGATCTCCATAGGGACTGACTTAGCAAACAGATCATTCAAACTATAGATTAGCTAGAACTGGCCTGAATCTGACCCAGTTCTCCTTGGGGCTCAAGAGTGAGTAAAACTAAATGGAACTAAGACCTACCTCCAAAGCTGGCTTTTCGTACTGTTTTCCCTCAGTTTTACAAATTCATACTTGATTAACTATAACATACTAGTCAGAACATAGAAAAGATATCTGAAAAATTGAATGATTATAAACTTTACTCCTCTGTCTACAAAGAACGACTACCTTATTTTGAAGTAAATGTAAGTAGTTAAGAAATCTTAAAAGGTTTTCAGGTAAAACAGATAAATGAGTCTTTAAGATTTCTTTTGAAAAACAAGATAGTTCATGTACAGGTATTGAATTACGACTAAAACAAAGAGAAGGTAGCTACATACACTAGTATATGAGAGCAGAAATTCTTATGTTTATGAGTACTTATGAGGAAAAAAAAGTATGTATTACATTTTGTGATATTGTTTGACAATTTGTAAATTACATAACATATATTTAACAGTTCCAGACTTACCAAAAGATTGTGAATGAACTCACTGAGTTTCACAGCAACTTTTCTGGTGTTTTTAACTGCTCTATTGTAAATAAAAGTTGTGGCACCTCTGTTCCAGTCTACTACAATTATATTAACATCATCTTGATCCAACAAAATCCTTAGAAAGTTCTGAAGCCATGAAGGAATGGAACCTATTGGTCTGTATCCATGAATAAGCCAGATTGTTTTCTTGCTTGTGTTGAAATTAGCATTAAGTGAATTATCCTGTTCAAACAGTGGCTCAGCACAGTTAAAGTTGTTCCTTGTATACATCATCAGAAACATTTCCAACTGGGGAACGAACAAATCTTTTAAAGAATCTTTTACACTTAACCTAGAGAATTCAAGGCATGGTTTTTTATTCTCTGAAATAAAAAAAAAAAGGTCAAACATTACTTGGATACCATTTGAATCAATTCCTGTTTCTCTTTCAAAGCAAAGAATTAAATCTGGAGGATGGGGAAGATTTCACTTCATTAGCACGTTAACATAATTTACTGAGCAACTACCATGTTTAAAGTTAACTCACTGATTATGTTAAAAGCACTTTGAACTAGAAACAACCAAAAACTACAGTGAAACCAAATAGATATTGTTGGCTAAAAATGAAGAATTATTTTGTCTGGACAAAATAGAAAAAGTGTGACTAAAATTATTAACATTGCTATTGAAGTGTTATGTACACCAATTAAAATGAATTATGAACTTGAACAGAAATTTTGCAGGATACTTATATATGCATAATAAACATTAGAAAAATATACATTTTATATTTGACCAGATCAAATAAATAAAAATTAAAGCAATAAGGGATCATTTTCTTCTTATCAAATTAAACAAAATGGAATTTTTTAAATACTTTTGAGAGTATTGGAGCAAACATTTATATACATAGATGCTAAGAGCATAAATTGATACAACCACCTTGTGAAATTTTATGTATGATGTAAAAACTAAAATACATTATTTTTAAAACATTTATTTTCTCTTTTCTTTCTAGAATTTACATAATGAAATAGACAATATATTATGTGTAAAGACAGAATTATGCACGACTCAAAATTTAAACCACCTAAAATATATTACTCTCATTCATGTGTGCTTGTTATCTATCCATCCATTCATCTATCCATCATTCTAGAAAGTGGGGCAGAAAATGAAATAACTAAGTCAATCAATAACAATACTGACCAATAGACAATGAAATACTATCTGTTTTTAGTTGTTCTTCAGAATGACATATTTTTTCAATGTAGGCATACAGTCCAAAAATACATATCTGGTTTAATTTGGTAAGAGTTTTGGAAAACAATGTGCCAATAAATATAAAAAACTCACAAAAGTGTCAGTATATTTCAATCAGTAATTCTAATTCTAGTAATTTATCTCAAGAAAACATACAGATGCTTATAAAGAATGAACTAATAAAAATTATTTTAATATAGGAGGAATAGAAATGATTTAAATGCCCAACAACAATGATGTGATTAAGTAAATTATGTATACATATATATGGCTTAAAACTTATATAGACAGTATAAGCATGTTATTATCACAATTATTTAGAAGAAGAAAAAAGAGGAAGGAAATAAAGAAGCTGCAAAACCTGCATTAAATTCCTAGGTTCACAGTTGAGATACACATGGGTATGTCAAAACATCCCCATTTATTTATTCTAAGTACTAGAGAATGAGGAAGTGGAGAGCAGGAATGTCTCAAGCCACAGTGCAATATCAGTGCTAACTCCACTGGGTAAATGTGTATGGAATGTTAAACTTTCATCTACCTTTTCATCAGCTGGTACTCAAGAAGGTGAAATGCAACTCTAAATGACTATTCTGCTCCAAACCTATGTAGATTCTAACTGACCCCTAAAGTGAGTAAACCAATGTGATTTTTGTGGAAAATAAAGGAGAGAAATCACCCAAAAAAATCAACGTAAAAATCTATATTATCTGTGACCAGATATAGACACTACTGTAGAAAACTACAGCAACTCATTAGAATGCAAGAAAAATCAAGTCTCAAAACAGGAGCAAAAGGTCACTAAGAAAAAACATATTGGGGCCTCCCTGGTTTTGCAGTGGGTTAAGCAATGCACTATGAAGCAAACTGTAGCCACTGCAGCCACTGCAGCATGAGTTCAATCCCTGCTGCTGGCTAGGGCGGGGACCCACATGGCATGGCAAAACTCTCCTGCCTTGCCTGCTGCTGCCCTTGGCAGTGTACTTCAGTTGATCTGTTTGTTCTGCTCCCTGCTCTCTCTGGTGAATCCTCTCACCACCCCACACCTCTGGCCTGTACCCCAGTGCTTGTATGCATAAATAAATAAATCTTAAAAAAAAAGAAAAAGAAGAAAAACATATTTAGGTCAAACAAAAAAAAAAAAAACAAGATAAAATGAAAAATGGAGTAATGAGATATACCAATTCAGGAAAAGTGAAAATGCAAATGCAGAATAAAAATTCACAATATCAATGTTAAATCAAACATGGAAAACTTGTTATATCTATAGGAAAAGGGAAGGAAGAGATTAAAATTATGAAAGGCAACATAGCTATAGGCCAGAAAGTAATGATTCAAATTGAAAACCATCAGTATTCTCTTGGTTGGAGTGATATTTGGTGAGGAATTTGTTAGCAGTACTAATAATTAAGGGATTAACCGCATGCCAGGTTGTGAAAACTGAGAAAGCTCATCACAAGCTAGACAAAATCAGTTAGTCACACTCACCAAGAAACTTCCTAGAAACTGGTTTTGTTTTCGATGAAAGAGAAAAATATCCTAAAAATATCAAGGCAGAAATTTCAGGTTAAAAATTGAGGGAAACAGTTATGATGATTTCAGATATGTCTCCCAAAACGGTACATCAGAAGACAAAAGTAAAAAGAACAAAGCATATACATGGAAGATGTTGTAATCTAATACTTTTATATCCTTCCTAAAGTACATAACTCAAAAATGCCAGAGTAAAACTCCTAACATTAGCACTGCTAAATAAATTTTGTATACACTGAAGATAAGAGCCTCAGAAAATCAGATTATGAATGAGAAGATTGAAAGAGAGCAGGAAAAGACAAGTCACACACTAATATAAATAATGTAAAGTATTAATGCAATATCAATGTTGTTCAAATATTTTAAAAGAATGCAGTATAAGTCAAGATACTAACAAGATGAGTATGTAAGATAAAAAGAGTATAAGAGAATTAAATAGAGAGTAAAAATTCCTCAAATGAGGGATTTGAAAGAGGCTATTTTTTCCAACTTTAATAAGTAGACAAGTTTGAAATCTTATGTAAACCTTAAATGTTAGTTATCACACTACATAACTGGCAAACATAAATTTCTACATATTAAAATAAGAAAGTATAACAAGTATCTAATATACAGAAACAAGAAGAAAAAAACACAATTTAAAAAGTAGGAAGCATAAAAACAAATGATAAAATTACACTAAAATGATAAAGTTTTGCAATTTTAAAAAACCTCTATTAAAAAGGGAAAAATATCATCTCTCATAAAATAATGAAACTTAGTTATAAAATATTTAATAGATATACAAAGGAAATTCTAAATAAATAATGAGGTAAGGATATTCTGCACAAATAAAACAAAAGGGACGGAGATTACTGTACTCAATTGTAGGGGAGGTTTCAAGTCATCACTTTCCTGATTCCATAACATTTGCCTCATAACTGCGAGGTATTCTCTGATCATTACTGGGATCACTTGTCCCACTTTCCAATATGGGCACGCACATATGACATGTCCTTGAAAACAGGACCTTAGTAGATACTCCAAGCAGAGCTAGAAAATGTACATATACACCAGGATTTCTGCTATCACCATGAGACCATACCTGGTCTGCCCTGCTAGGTGAGGAGATACAGGTTATCTACGAGCTAAACGCTCCAGTTGCACTAGTCACCCCTGCTGACTCAAGTCACCAGTCAAATAGTCTAGTGAACTCAAGCAGAAGTAGTGCTAACAAAGTCACAAACCTGATTCACAAATGTGAGTAATAAACACTTTATGGCAGTTCCACTGAGCGTTTTATTTTTATTTTTTAACATCATTGTGACACATATGACTGACTTCATTGATAATATCAGTACCAGTTCAAATGAATGAAAAACCGAAACCAAACAAATGAAATGAAAAAAACTACAGGGGAAGAAGAGAATACAGTGGAAGGTGATAGAGGACTGTGGGAACTGTGGAGGTGGGAAAATCATGATGACTACATGTGAAGGGAGAAATCCTATATTGTGAAAAAAATAAACAAGAATGTTTAAAAAAATAAAGAGAAAGAGGGTACATAGAGAAATATAATTTGTATAGAGAACTTTCAAATATTTAGACTTACCATGGAGCTGAAGAAATGATGTAAACTAAAGAATCAAATTAATAAAGTTTGCAAGCATATTACTATCATAAAAGAAGAAAAGGAAACATAAAGGAAAAGATCGCCAGCTTTCTCTTGTCATTATAAAAAAAGTAGTAACTGAATATAATCATATTATCAACAATTATAATAATACCTAACAGAAAAAATTGATAGGTAGAATCACTTTTATTATAAAAATAATATCTAAATATATTAGTTTTTATGTAAATACCTAAATATATCAAATTTAAATATCTAAATATACTAAATTTATTGTAAAAATATCTAAATATATTAAATTTGTTTAACTTAAAAAAAGTCAAATAAATGTACTGTAAGAATATTAAATGACTCAATTCAGATAGGTCTCTGTTAAAGTTATAGGCATCAAAACCTTACAGAAATCTCCAGTATCAGTGAATTTCTCAATAGAAACTTTACAAGGTGGTGAAAGAGAAAAACTACTCTTAATTGAGGTATAGGAGAGAGATAACATTATATTAGTTTCAAGTGTTCAACACAATAAATCCAGCCAACAACTGTCACTAAATATAGCTAAATTTATATATCTAAATATAGCTAAATATATAACTAAATATAGCTAAAATTATATATCTAGTATATGTACTCATAATGAGAAATTATGTTATCCCAGATAAAAAAAAAGCTAAGGAAATCCATTCTCCAAAGACTTCTACATGAAATGCTAATAGGAGTCCCTCAAGTTGACATGAAAAAGAAGCTATACAATAACTAGAAGTCACAAGAATACAAAGTTCTCCAGTTAAATCAATTATATGAACCAATATACAAAGCAAGATCATTGCAATTTTGATTTCTATCTTACTGTTCACGTTCTAGGATTTAAATGCATATAGAATACATAAAGAATAATTATACCTATACTAGGAATATGTAATTTTTTTCATCATTAATGCAAAATGAGACAAGAAGAGCTGCAAAGAAGATTTTTATATGAAATTTAAGTTTTTATTGAAATTAAATTAGTATCAATTAAAATAGAATGTAGTAACTTTGAGATACAACATGTAATCCTATGACAAGAAAAGAAAAATATCTACTGAATGGACATGAAAAGAAGTGAAAAAAAAATCAAAATGTGTCACTACCAAAAAACAACTAAATACAAGGAAGTAATGCGATAAATGAAAGACAAAGAAAAGCTATAAGACATATAGAAAACAAATGACATTAGACAAAATGTTTCCCTATTACTATTTATTTTAAATTTAAATAAACCAGGCAGTCAAGACACAAATTGGCAGAATGGATAAAACAGCAGCATCCAACCATATGCTATTGATAAGAGCCTCACTTTAGTTGTAAGGAAATGCAGGGGGTGTGAGCGAAAGGATGGAAAAGAGATACTCAATGCAAAAAGTAAACAAAGTAGAGCAGGGACGCCAAGAGATCTCCCATCCTTTGTAGTATCATTCACAATAACCAAGATATGGTAAGAACACAAATGTCTTTTTTTTTTTTTATTGAAAGAACTGGAGTGTAGGCCACAGGTGTGTGTGTTGGGGGGGAGGGGGTAGAATGAGAAGATTCACCAGAAACAGAGTGGAGAGCAGAACAGTCAGATTTACTGAAATGCACTGCCAGGGGTAGCAGCAGGCCAGGCATTGAACTGAGGTCATAGCGGTGATAACACTGAGACTTAACCCGTAGGCCACCAGAGAGGTCCTACCTTTCAAAGGATAAAGAAAATATATACATATATGTGACTGTGTTTGTATGTATCTATGTATCTATCCTTATATATACATAAAGATGAATATATACACACAATGGAATATTATTTAGCCATAAAAAGGAGGAAATTCTGACAGTTGTGGTAACAGATAAACCTAGAGGACATTATGCTAAGTGAAATAAGCCAGAAAGAAAAGAAAAACACATACAGTGTTTAAAAAACAAACAAACCATATTTCCTAGAAACAGAAAACAGTGGTATTTTCCAGGGTCTGTGTATGGAGGAAATGTAGGTCACAGGGTACAAACTTTAACTTAAAGGAAGAATGCGTTCTTAGGAACTAAGATATATCATGTTTATTCCATACTTAAAAGCTGTTCAGAGTAAATCTTAAGCATTCTCCCTACATGCACACACATAGTGTTAACTATGTGAGATGACAGATGTGTTGATTATTTTAACCTTGGAAATTATTTCATAATATGTATGTAGATCAAGTCATCACATGTGCTTCAAATATACAACTGTGTTTGTCAATTATTCTTCTAAATTTTGGTGGGAGGTGCTGAGAGAATGCAGAGAGGGAGATGACAATACTCATGTCAGAGAAAATTCATTTTAAGTTAAAAACTTAAACATGAAAAATAAAGAGTTAAAATATAATACTCTTAGTAGAGACGCAGATGAAAATGTAAGGGGGAAACTGTGACATTGAGTCTGGCAATAGATTCTTGAGTATTATAAAAAGCAGCAGAGAGGGAAAATAAAGAGGAAGAGGAAGGAAAATACGAAGAGGAGGAGAAGGAGAAGAGAAAAAGAAGAAAAGTAGGAAAGATAAAAGGGAAAAGGGAGGGTATAGCACCAATAATAGAAAATTGCAAAGCTAAGAAACTTTAACAGGAACTGAAAATATTTGAATAAGCACTGTGAAATACCATGAGCCAGAGAGAAAGAAACAATATCACAACACCAGTCCTACATTAATTTAGGTGTGCAATGCAATTCTAAATTAAGGGCTCAATAAGATCTTTATCAATGGTTTTGAGGTCCCTCTGTTGGTCAAGGCTGAATGTTGCAAGATAAGTCTGTCTTAGCAAGTATAAGTCTCTTCTTGGGAGAGAGGAAACATGTACAAGAAAAATGAATTATATTTTAAAGATAAGGGAACATGATTAAAATTGCTTATATTATAAATCAATTAAAAAGAGATCTGTTAAATGAAATTAAAAAAATGATAGATTAATGAAACAAAATGAAACAAATGGGTATACCATACCAAAATGGGTATAACAATACTACCCAAGATAATTACAGTAATTCAAAGTAGTCAAAGGTAATGGATTTTTAAATAAACCCTGACTAGGATATTATTTTGATTCTTTATCTGCTAAAACATTCCACCTAAAAGTAAAATTATATGTACTAGAGGTATACAGTTAATAAGTGCATGAACTCAGAATGAGAAATGACTTCTAGCATAAAAATGAATGAGAAATCATAAAGTATGAGACTGATAAATTTCACAGCAGACATATTAAAATAAATTTCCAAATACAGACATTATAAGTGAAACAAAAGAAAATAATATAGAGATATATTTTCATTATTAGGTAGGAATTAATATTCTTATATATTAAGAACTAAAATGAAGGGGGAAAAACCCAATCAGACATCAGTTAAGGATATATACAAGAAATTTTAGAAAAGAAAATATTCAAACAGTTCATAATCTTATTAGAATGTGCAGTCTTTTTAAAAAACAAAGATCAATTAAAATAATATTACCACATCATTTCACAATTATATCCATTGATCATTAACACTAATATATATTACAGATATAAAATAGTGAGTTAATATTTAGGAATTAACTAAATATATGACAATGAGAGATCAGAAAAATGATTTTTTGTGTATATATAAGATGGAGACTGCAATAGTTAAGAAATCTATATTATTTATGTATACAGATCAATGTATACATGTCCTAATTTTCTCTATAAGATATGTATAGTATAGTACACATATACACGTTTATTACAATAAAAAATCAAACAAAGTAAACCAATACTTTGTTGTTTGTGGTGACATCATTATTTTTTTTCTTTTTCTATATTTTTGAGCTATATTTTCTGACTTCTAAATCTAAAATATTCATTTATTAGTTTTACAGTGAGGAAGGTCCCACTTTCATGCACTATACAAACATGAAATATCTATGAAGAAACTTTCAAATTAGTAAAATATAAATCATAAACTGTGTTTCCATTTAGATTCTGTATAAAAGGCAAATATCTCCAGAATTTATGATCAGCTCAAAAGCCAACTGAATAAAAACAAGAAATAATTTTAATTTTTCAGTGATATTTTAAGATTATTCAAGTGTGCATTGCAGAAGTTTTTTTTAAAATGAAACATAAAACAGATAAAATGACTTCTTTTTGCAAAATCCCTAAAGAATACTACTCAGTGAAAGACTTAAAATTTGTTACTATTCTTATTATCATAATTAGAACAAGTTGTTCTTTATTACTATAAAGTAATAAATGATATTACTAAAATTAGTAAACTAAAGTACCATAAACCAGGAGAATAAAGTTCTACTATATTACCATAAACCAGTTTTGTTTTTTATTATGCTTGGCATAATATAAAAAAGATTATTACACTGTATGTTTACGCTGCAAAAATACTTTACCTATGTAAAATTTCTCTTCAAAAGTACAGTTATTTAAACACCACATTGAAACAAGATGTTTTTAAGCTATGATTTTCAAATAATGATTTCATTTCTTTATTACTAAATTATTATAACTTCCTATTGAATATGTATACTCATTTTCTAGTTACATTTTCTTGTAAAAAGGTTTCTAGTTATTAAGTATCTGAATGACAAATAAAATACTCAACATGCATATGCCAAATACATAAATATAAAAATATAAATCTACACAGGGTTTTTTCCCATAATAATCTAATCTGCTTATTATAATTAGTACCCGTATCATAATGTATTTTTTCATGCCATGTCATAGCATTCTTTACACCAGAATGGAGACCATATTGATAATTTTATGCACAGTTTTTTAAGATAAAGTAAATTATTGGTAAGTATCTTACCAGATCCTGCCCAGCACATCAAACAAAGAAAAATGTACACTCTCATTTGGAATCTGAGAAAAATTAAAAGAGGCACTCAGATTCACTGAAAAAAAAAAGCAATTCTGAAGTCCATTAAGATTTTTCGTTGGTAAGAATGTCACAATCTGGTAGATTGGAATGTAAAATGACTGAGCTTTTTTGCTCCTCCCCATTTCTTGAAAAGGTAAAGTAGCTTGTCTTCTCCCATTTAGTTTGTGGTTGTGAGAAGGATTTTTAAGTCAAAGACTGTAATAAGTCACAAACCTTCAGCTACACAAGTTGAATTTAAGGGAAAGAAAAAGTTAATTATATATATTTTTTACTCTTCTTAACCTCAGGATTTCAGAAGTGGTCAGAAAGAATATGGTTGTTGAAAGCCTTGAGCAAATGTAATGTTAAAAAATGCTAGAAATAGAAAGAGTCAGAAAAAGTTGTATTTTATGTTCATTTTGATAACAAAGTTGTTTTTTATATATCATAACATCAATAATAAGATCCATATCCATCAAGCTGTCAAGTATAAAATATGTTTTTTTCAAGTTTATGTCATTTTGCAACCTAAACTCGGTGGCTATTTTAAAATTCAAAATCCTAACCTGTCTCTTGAGAGCTCTAATTTAAAAATAAAAGCAGTTTTGTTTTTAACATGACAGTTATTTTTAAATTATTCTAGACTTCATTTTCATGTGTCTACTTAATACTTCATTTATTTTTATTTTAGTAATGGATTGTAGTAGGCAAGGAAAATAGAGAACTATTCTAAGTAGATGCATTATGAGTTCAAAAATTAAATTTGTTTTCTGTAAATTAAAGGCTAAGTTTCTAAAGACATTTTAAGGCAGTTTACCCCATATATCAGTGGAAATTAGTCTTTTTTTCTGGGGACATATCTCAGAGAATCTACAACAAAATAAAATATACATTAAAAATCATCAAAAATGTAACTACTCATGAAATGTCATCATTATGTTGACCTGTATGACTTCCAGGAATTTTCTGTAACACTTTATTTTTAAAAGGCTGCCACAGCTATAATTTGATTGGAAAAATTAAAATAAATTACTTCACCTTCTATTTCTTTCTTTATACATTAAGAATATCTATCTTAGAATAAACATCTAAATTAATAAAACAACAAAAACCTCTATTTACATGGGTCATATATGATTAGGAAAATCAGACTAAAGACAAAATGAGGGTAAAGAAAAAGTGAAGAAAAAGTAAGGTCGATTTTTTTTAAGTATGCACTAGAGTTCTTTTATAGCATTCATGCATGCTTTTGTTCATTCATCTGTGTAATTTCATGTTCCCACTGAATTCTAGGCATGAGTTAGTTGTTGGTCATAAAAAGTAAAATAATTAACTTATACACTTTATTATTTCATCATTAACTATACATCCACAGATATGTTAAATTGTTCCGAGTGCTGAAAGATATTTACCCCGGAGCATTTCAGAGTGAGAACAGTTTGAAAAAAGTATACCTATGAGCCTTCCTGGTGGTCTAGGAGTTAAGCTTCAGCACTATCACCACTATAGCCTGAGTGGGGGCCCCAGATGGGGAGCTAACCCACAGACCTTTCCTATCTCACCTGCTGTTCCCCTTTGCAGTGTATTCAGTAGATCTGCCTGTTTTGCTCCCCACTCTGTCTCTGGTGAACCCTCTCACCCCCCATACTTCTACCCCAGTTCTTTTAAGCAAAAATCAATAAATAAAATTTTAAAAATAAAAAAAGTATACATACCTAGGAGGCTACAAAACATGTAGGTGAGGGAGAAAGTTAATTTGGTGTTCAGAGTCCAGGGAAGTATTTTAAGAGATGCTACCTAGGCCGAACTATAAAAGAATTAAGAGTCAGCTGGAAAAAGAAGAGGAGAAAGGTACTATAGTTTAAATATACATCTGTTATATATAATATACATTATATATAAATATATAAACATTATATATACATTATATATAAATATATATAAACATTATATATACATTATATATAAATATATATAAACATTATATATGTTAACATTCTTATTTTTATGTCCGTATAGTTCATTGTATGACATTTTGATATGAGTAAAAAACAGCTAATTCTTTAATAGAGTGTTCCATATATTTAATCTATTAAACCTTTTATGTGACTAAAGGCCTTATAAATGTTGAGAGTAAATGAAATTATTTTTTACAGACTGCTAGGTTAATTACCAAGCAAACATTCAATATGAGTTAGGAAATGCAATACACAACATTAGAAAAATGATAAACAGATCAAATTCTAAATAAACAACATAAGCTGACTTCCAGAATTTGTAACATTAAATAAGCACTCTAGAATTATAAACACATTAAACTTATGAGCTGTCAAATGAAAAGATGTGATAAGAATATGCAAATATGGGCCTCCCTGGTGGTGCAGTGGGTTAAGCAATGCACTATGAAGCAAACTGAGCCCCTGCAGCAAACCACAGCCACTACAGCAACAGTTTGATCCCTGCTGCCAGCCTGGGAGGAGACCCACATGGCGCAGCAGACTTCTCCTGCCTCTCCCACTGCCCCCCTCTGCAATGTGTTTCAGTCAGTCTGTCTGTTCTGCTCCCCGCTCTGTCTCTGGTGAATTGTCTTATCTCCCTGAACTCTGGCCTGTACCCCAGCTCTTGTATGCATAAATACATAATCTAAAAAAAAGAATATGCAAATATTATAAAATTATAGACAATGGTGCAAATTTTAATTTAATCTGTATAAATATAGAAAGGGCTTAAAGCATTCAACATAATATATATACACATTCCATATTTTACAATGAAACCTGAAGATGTAGTTCCGAGGGAGGTAATGTTTGAGGTCATGTTAAAGAGGAAAGGTGCTGGTTTTGATAAGGTTAAGTAGATAAATAAAAACATAGAAAGAGATCTACACTAAATAAAGACTTGCCTGGAGCCTCCCTCGTGGCACAATGGGTTAAGCACAGCTCTCTGAAGCAAATTGCAGCATGAGTTCAATCTCCAATGACCCACATGGCGCCAGTGCCTCTCCTGCCTCACCCACTGCTCCCCTCAGCACTGCGTTTCAGTCCATTTGCCTGTTCTGTTCCCCGCTCTGTCTCTGGTGAATCCTCTCAGCCCACCCCACCTCTGGCCTGTACCCCAGTTCTTGTATGCATAAATAAATCTTTTTAAAAATGAAATTATCTAGTCATAAAATTAGATAACATTAGAATTCATAGGAAATCAGGGTTGCAAAACTATGTTTGAATTTTTTTTTTAAATTTAAAGATTTTTTTTAAAGATTCCAACCTCTCCTCTCACCTCAGTGTATTTCAGTAGATCCACCTGTTCTGCTGCCCACTTTGTCTCTGGTGAATCCTCTCACTCCCCCTCCACCCCTGACTTACACCCCAATTCTTGTACGTATAGGCTAAAACAAACAAACCACCAAAATAAATAAATAAATAAATAAAATCCTAGGGACTTATTTATTTAGTCTCTGGAAACAAAGAAATTACTCTCTAGCAGCCTGGGAACTTCAGCAATGCAATTACTGTCTTAAATTATTATTATTATGTTAGTTGCAGATATCCAAAATCAATCAATAATGCCATGAAGTGCAAATGGAAGACAACCCTCCAGAAGGAAGGTCCTTGCACCCAATCTTTGCATTACTCACTCTTCCCGGGCTCCACCCCTACCCGGGAGGGGCGGGCACGCAGGCAGCGGTTCTCCGCCCCTGGCGCGCGTACTCTCGTCGCTGGCTCCGCCCCCTCACCGAGCAGCGCAGTAAAACCAGGGGAGGGGGCGGGGCCTAGGTGCCTCCTCCATCCTCGAGAAGAGACCGGAGGTATGTTCCCAGCTCAGGAGGAGGCCGACAGGACGGTGTTTGTGGGAAATCTAGAGGCCCGTGTGCGGGAAGAGATTCTTTACGAGCTGTTCCTTCAGGTACAGTGGTTGGGGAAGGGGCGGCGGAGGGGCCGGGCGCTTCGGTGGAACCGCGATCGGAGAGGCGGGGCACACCTGGACCACCCGGAGCGCCCTCCCCTCCTGGGGCCTTGGTTTTAAGTTAGTTTCTCCTCAGAGCACCTGCCTCCAGGTGAGCGACCGAGGGATGAAGTGACATGTGCTACCCATTCCCATCTTCACTGAAGCGTCCTGGGCGTAGGCTGTCGTGGGCTGCCCCCAACCCCCAACCCTGAGTAAGGGCTTTTTGGTGACTGCCTGGCCCTGGGTGTGCTGAAGCAAAAAGAAAACCGCCCAGTCATTGGCATCCTTTGGGCAATAGACACTCTCAGGCCATTCATCATAGGAAATGAGATATTGAAATAGTTTCTTATTCGTTACTTAACTCCTCCAAGCCCTTTTTGTAGCAGGTGCTTTTACTCCAACACATAAATGAGATTTGAGAAGCCAAATCTGAACTGCGGTCAGCTGATTCCCGACTAATCCCCTGTTTTCATATCAAAAGGACTTTCTGGAAACTTTTAATGACTAGATTGTCTATAAGCACTCACCTGTCATGTACTGCTAGGTATCACTTGATAAAAGAGATACCTTCGTTCAGGCATTCGTCTCACCATTCAGCAATCCAGAATTATATATCAAACACTGAGTAAGGTGTTAAACATAGAAATTAAGAGATAATCCAGGGTCCTTCTAAAAGGGGATATTTAAAATTATTAGCATGATTTAGGGTAATCTACAAGATGAGATCATTTTAGAGTGTGAGCTCTGATGTCAGCAAGTAAATGAATAGCTCAGTGCCTCCAGATTCCTTACCTGTCAAATGGGAGTAATAAAATCTATATGATGTCATTGTGAAGATTAAATAAACTAATCCAGGTAAAATAGATGAAACTAAACCTGGAATTTACTATGTGTTTGCTGCTGTTACTACAACTAATAGTACCACTATTACTATTAGTAATACTACTAAAACTGATGTCAAGAGAAATCAAAACAGAGTGACTTCACCTATTAGAATAAGGGCAGGTGCCAAAGCAGACAATAGCAGAGCTAAGTTTCCAGGACTGGATGGAACTGAAAAGGGGTTTTTAATTGTTTTTTTAGAGGCCCTGCCTTTGTTTCCAAAGTACCCCTCTGTTAATTATTGCTGTATACTTTTTCATAGATAGAATTCCCTCCAGGAACAGAGCACCTTTTCTTGGACATAAAGTTTTCTATTATTTGAAAAGTGTTGTTGATCTTAAGACTTATATGCTTATCCTTCTAATTTGCCATTTTATAAAACTTGCCCTTTTTATGTGATTTAATATTTGTCTTTTCCTATAGGTATATTTTCTACCCAATATCATGTTTAAAGCTTATTCTAACTTTACAAAATTAGGAAGGGAAAAGGAAGGAGGGAGGAAGCGAGGGGAAAACTTATAGTTTGTTTTTCTTTTTTCCAGACTCCCTTCAGGTTGAGCCTTTAGAAGGAGGGAGGTAGAGTTGGGAGGAGGGGCAAGAGGCCTGACAACCTTATTCTAGGCAACAGGAACTGTATCTATTTCAATTGTATGAATCTAAAAGACTAATACATACTACCTTGTCATTTTTTTATAATATCTTCCTAAACAAAATGTTCATCTTTTTCAGCAGATCAAGCAAACAAGCCTATTTTTTTTTAATGTTTGCCTATGTCTTTCTATATTCTGGAAGGAATTGCTAAAGTGAGATGTCTCTTAAAAAGGCAAAACCTAGCAAACTCTGACAACTGTAACTTCATGTGCTTCATTCTAGCTTAAAAAGACTATAATGATGTGATTGTTGCTATAAGAAAGTCCACTTGTTAATTTTTTTAATGATGTAGGATATCTTTGTAAAATTTAAGACATTTGATTATATTCTATCCCTTTGTGATTCCACATATATATCAATAGTGGGAAAGCACAGATTGAAACTGGCTTTATTACTGTATGTTACCTTTTTAATAATTTCTTACAAATTTCTGATTATCCTTTGGTTTAAGAAAATAAATTTTAAGATCTTTGTAGTTTTAACTAAGGAATACTGGAATAGAGATTTTAAGGGAAGAAGAATATGAATTCAATTTCAAATGTGTTCATTTGGAAGTACAATCACACAGAGGTCACTAGATTTGTTTCCATGATAGAGGTATGAATAGGAAAAGTCAATTTGTAGATAAGCTAGTACTTGAAGCCATGAGGGAGAAGGAGCTAGTCACTGGGAAAACCAGGTATTTTAAGAAAAAAACTTGATCCTAAAGTATAGCATCATTTTAAAGATGATCATTAATTTTCTTTAGATTAAAAGCAATATGTTAATATATTTATACAGCTCCATAAAAAAAAGCAGTCACTAAAGTACAATTAGTAAATGTGAAACTTTTACCATTAAATCTTGGTGGAAATATTTTTTTCTTAGTAGGAATTAATGCTTTTTTACAATATTTCTGCTTTTTTACTTTATAATGCTAATTATAAGTCTTATACTCTTGATACAGTTTGAATATTTTCAACTTGTTATTTTTGCCATTTAATAACATACTAGGGTATACTATTCTACAGCTGTAATATTGAGAAACCTTCTATTTTTTGCTCTTCTAAATAATGTACTTACTCAAAAGGCCTAAGCATACTAAAATATTGTTCCTTTGGAAATATTTCCCCAGTGGGATCATTAGCTCAGCATACAAGATAAATTAAGTTTCTCTTTAAGTAGCTTTTAATCTTATTGACAGAAAAAAAATAGACTACAATGTATTACCAGATTTTTTTAAAAAAACATTCAGCCAAAATTGGTACTTTTTTTCAATTATTCTTTTAGCTATACACTGTTGTATGGAAACAAATTAGTAATTTAATCTTGGATATGTGTTCTCAAAATTGTTTTAAGAGTTGGTACTATTGTTTAAAATTTCATGTTCATAACGCCATGAAGTTTCTTTGATGAGCCAGAAAATTCCAAGAAAATGTGATATTTATTGTTATGAAAATACATTATTGGCAGTTATGTTACCCTAGTACTATTAGCAGTTTTTTCTTTAGTCTAAACTGAATACACTTGATTTATCTGTGTATCTAAGAAATCCTTAGATTTATGAGAAAATAATTTTTAAGTTTTTTATAGGCTGGGCCATTAACCAAAGTGACTATATGCAAAGACAGAGAAGGAAAGCCGAAGTCTTTTGGATTTGTCTGCTTTAAACATCCAGAATCCGTGTCTTATGCCATAGCATTGCTGAATGGAATTCGTTTATATGGAAGACCAATTAATGTACAGTATCGATTTGGTAAGTTCTGTCACTAATGACTCTTCCAAGTGTACTTTGTTGTTGGTGTTGTTCTCAGAGGTATAAGCAGTTTGTTGTGTATGTATCTAGTGTACATTTTTGTGTGTAGCCTAAGACCAAAAAAATACCCTGTTTGTCAGAACATATGCAAATATTCACAATGCTATAGAATTTCTATTGCCAATTACATTGCCAACTCTATAGCATCTCTTCTGTATTAAAATTTTAAATGTTTCATTTTACTGTCAACCAGCAAGTAGCTGTGAGTTTCTACTGGCTGCTATCAATTAAAAAAATATATGAATGAACTGGGGACACATAGTCTAGCTTTTATACAGTAAGACTGTTTGCTGGTTTTCTTTTCATTGTTAAAGTACATTATCAAATACTTACTATTTGGAAGACAGGATGGGTGCCTGTCTTTCTCTTGGGGAAAGCATTCCATACAGAATGTCCTGGATCTCAACCCCTTTAAGAGCAGTTAGCCAAAGGCCAGTTTAATAGCCGTGTTGGAAATTGGCCTCAAATGTCTTATGCATATGTCAAGAAGTGATCATCTTTGATAAGATGCCCAGAGCACATTGTGCTGTCACTCTGGCTCTTTTATTTTGAAGGACTGGCAGAGGCAATGCTTATTGCTGATGTTGCAATATTTGCAATCCTTTTGTTGCCTCCCTCCACTAAATGATTAAAACTTACCAGAGTCTCACATATTTGTTTGCTTTCTATTCTTGTTGTATATTAAAAGCAAACAAGAGTACCAACATAATGTTTTATTGCAATGGAAAAGTTTTTGCTTTTCATTTCTCTCTCTTTTTTTAAATGTCTTTGCAAAGGAACCTGACTATATCATGCTCTCTAGTACTGTCAGTTGACTCATACAGGCAGGTAATATGGACAAGGTCATTATGTTCTGATACCCAGAACTCTAGTCAGCCACCCAGCATCTTATGTAACGTTGTATTGACATTTGCCAGTATAGTTTAGAGAATCCATGTCTTTTGTGGGAGACAGGTAACCCTAATTATTTGCCATATTTAGTTACAGATATGTAGAGCAAACATAATCATGTACCTTTTATGGTCCCATCTCAATATTATGCTCCTGTAGAGCCATTGTTTTGGACATAGCTTAAGTAAGACTAAGTATATTTATACTAATACAGCTATCTCACATTACACATCTTACAATCATATATATTGCTATAATGTAAAGAATTTTTAAAATTTATTTATGCTTATAAGAACTGGGATATAGACTAGAGGTGCAGGGGGTGAGAGGACCAGAGACAAAGTGAGGAGCAGAACAGACAGACCAACTGAAATACAATGCTAGGGGGAGCAGCAAGTTAGACAGAAGAGTTCCCCCTCACCATATATCAGCCAGCTCCCCAATAAGGGGATCGAAACCAGGCTATCACACTGAGACCCAACCCATATGCCATTAGGAACGCCCCTATATTGCTATATTATAAATGTTACTGGAAAGATCAAAGATATAGCCATGTATCTTATGTGCATTAATACTATATCCTTTTAGTGGTTTTTTTTTGTTTTTTTTTTAAAGATTTATTTATTTATGCACACAAGA
Organism: Galemys pyrenaicus; assembly: GCA_019455555.1. Taxonomy (NCBI): domain Eukaryota; kingdom Metazoa; phylum Chordata; class Mammalia; order Eulipotyphla; family Talpidae; genus Galemys; species Galemys pyrenaicus. The sequence continues at coordinate 3,775,481 of JAGFMF010011629.1, forward strand.
GCTGGGGTACAGGCCAGAGTCACAGGAGGTGAGAGAATTCACCAAACAGAGTGGGGAGCAGAATAGGCAGACCGACTGAAATACACTGCTGAGGGCAGCAGCGGGCACAACAGGAGAGGTCTGCTATGCCATGTGGGTCCCCTCCCTGGCCGGCAGCAGGGATCGAACTCGTGCTTCAGTGGCTGTGGTTTGCTTCATGGTGTGTTGCTTAACCCACTGCGCCACCAGGGAGGCCCCTTTTAGTGGTTTTTAATAGTTTAATATTATATCTCCAAAAATTAACACCATGAAGTAATGTGTTATTCTGTTATTTTTATAGGGAGTTCTCGCTCTTCTGAACCTGCTAACCAAAGTTTTGAGAGCTACATTAAGATAAATTCACAGAGTTACAGGTAATCAAAAATTTTTTTTCCAAAAGGTAAAACAAGTAAATATGTTCTTTTGTCACAAAGAGTTTTTATATATTCTGAACTACTGTGAAACCTTTCCAATTAGATATAGGAAAATATTAAGAATTCATTTTTCTGAATACATAAGAAATGACAAAAAAGCTTTTCAATTTTTAGTTCAATCAGTATTTTCAGCAGTAGATGAGAGAGATTCACTTCTGTAGTTTCTTTGTGTTTACCATGTTCTTGTCATAGCTGTTCAATCATTTCAGCACCAAAGATCTTGATGTGATAGATGATAGAGATAATTATTACCCATTTTTAATCTTTGAATAAATAGGGATGCAGAAGTTAACCGATTTCCAAATTCAGAAACATTAAAAAGTGGTCATTCTAGGCTTGAAATTAAACCTCCTGGCATTAAGCTATTCTATTATTCTATTTACTAATAATTCTATTATTCATTTTTCTATGTTTTAGAACTTCTCTATGATAATTTTCCAAAAATTTTGCAGAGGCTGTTGATGCAACAGTAGCCTCCATGCACACTATTAAGCCAGCTAGCTCAAAGATCATAAACAGAAAAGCTCTGTAACTAAATTAAGATATTCAAGTCAGACCATGGGTTAAACCAATGAAAAATACACCATGAAAAGCAATAAGAAAGATACTAGAGATGGGAGAATGCTTAGAATTGCACATAAATGACCAAAAGGACCACACAACCTGAGATCTGTTCATACCAATATTTGCACGTCCTTTTTCTCTCTGGCTGGTGCCTCAGCCTTCTCCACTGACTGTGTAGTTAGGAGGACCAGAGTTGAGACTTGAGTAAGGGTATCCATTCTGATGGGAAGTTCCTGATCTCACACACTTGCCCCCTTGAGACATAGAAGGCTATACACCTGTTTTATCTGAGATTCTCAAGCAGAGCAAAGCCAAGAGTGTCAGCGTAACTGTTAGCCCAGAAGAGGTATGATTAGGACTTGATATTTCCTTTCCTTTCTATCTAGGGGTAACACTTTTATTTGTTCCATCATAGTTCCTATTGAATCAATTTATTTGTGGCACTCTTTACAGGATACAGACTCATTTACTTTCTATGATATATACCTATAAATGCCTGTGTGTCCCAACCTATCCCTAACACAGTTTCATTGCTATCTCATACAGTATTAGCATGGCTAAAGTCTACTCTAAGTATTTCATGTGAGTTTCAGACATCTTATTTGTTATTTGATCTTCTATAGCAGAACTGAATATACTCAAACTGAAGAGCTGGGTCGCCTCTCACTGTTAATTTTATCAGCCCTCTGAGGCCTGGGGTGGCTCTTGGGACTGATAATTACCCAGGCTTTTCTTTAGGAGAAGTATCACACTCCAAATAAAACTCAGTGTGCTCCACATCTTTATTTTCCCCAGTGTTTCTATAGTGAAATGAGAAGGTAAGAAAATAGATGCTGAAATAAGATGACCTGAATTTGAATCCTACTTTTGCTATTTTACTAACAGTATGACTTTGGACAAGTTATTTAACTACTCAGCAACCCATCTCTAAAGTGAGGATAGGGGCTAAAAAATTTATTGGGACAAGTTCATTTTATAATAAATTCAAGGTATTTAAAATAATAGACCCATACCCAAAACTCAGTGAGTACTCTCAGGGAATGTTAGCAAAAAAAGGGGAGTGATTTACTGCCTTCATAAGGGAAGCACTGTACAAAAGTACTACACACTGACAAATTGACCAATATGTGTTATGAGCTCTCCTCAGTTTCTAGTGGGAAAGTAAACCTCTTTTTCCTCAGAAGCTATTTGAAATTTTGGGGTAGAAGAGGAAAAACGAAAAAAACACTAGCGGATGTAACTTTTGTATTCTCTGGATATGTTTGGTAAATCATCACACATGCTAGTGTTGAAAAAAAATTGTGTATATTCCATAATAGTCTTGTACTAAAATTTTGGTATACTATGGAACAAATAGACTAATGATGACTTTCCATGGAATCTAGCCATTATTTATAACAGAATTGATTTTACATCTTCATAGGAACAAATAGTACACTTGTAAATAAAACTAAGCTGTTTTTAAATTAGGGACTTTTATACTCTTAGTTAATGTACAGAAGGACTCAGCAAAAGTGTGTTCAATTTAACATCAGCAGTCCATTTAGAAAGAACATAATGTGTATAAGCAGTACAGATATCTTAAAAATTAATTAAGGAAATTTTCTTTCACTTTTTTTAAAGATTTACTTTACTTATTTATGCATACAAGGACTGGAGTATAGCCACAGATGGAAGGGGTGAGAGGATTCACCAGAAACAGAGTGGGGAGCAGAAGAGGAAGATCTACTGAAATACACTTCTGGGTGGAGCAGTAGGAAAGACAGGAGAGGTCTGTTACATCTTGTGGGTCAACTCCCTGGCCAGGGATCAAACTCATGCTGCAGTGGCTGTTGATATCTTTATAGCACTGAGACTTTAACCCCTGTGCCATCAGGGAGGCCCTAATTTTCACTTTTTCTATCTGTACAAGATTGAATGTACCCTAGGTGATTATTAATGACTTGCCTTGCTCTCTTCATGTCTAACTGTTCTTTGTCCAATATAATATTCTTATTTTCCTATCAGAAACCAAATGTGACTTTAACTGAGATTTCAATATGTGATAATGAACATTGCCTGTATAATTATTTGTGTATGTTTAAAGTAAACTAACTTGTCTCTTGGAGAAGTGCATCTCTTTTTAAAATACAAAGTGATATATTGTTTAAGGATATTTGTGCATTTGAATTTTAACTTATTTCTTCTTGTTTTACCTCCCCAAAGAAATGAAGAAACTGTGAGCAGATCTCCCTTTCCCATGCAGTTCTTTCCAATTAACAATGCAGCTTTATCTCAAGATTATTTTTCCTTTCAGAAGATGGTAAGTTTGATATGCCTTTGGTTCAACTTTTAATATGATATAATATGAAGAATATAAAAATGGCTTGACTCTCAAATCTAAACCTAGATAAAGGCAGAAACTGCCCTGATCATGGTGCCCCAGGGAACATCTGCTCTAACCTAGTGTTCTTGGAAGTCACAAAATGATCTCCGCAAACAGCCAGTGGTTAACGGAAGTAGACAGATGGAGTGATGAGATGGTGTGGTCCAGGTAAAAGTGGATTAGAGGGTTCTCATTTAAATAGCTATTTTGCAAGACATTTTTAGAATTGAATGATTTAGAAATCATCATTATGGTCTTGATAAAAGGGGAGCTTAAGAAAACTTTTCCCTCCAACTCCTTATGCATAATAAAGTTTGAGTCAAGGAGCTTAATCATCAGTATATAGTGTGTTAGTAGAGTTGGGACTATAACTCAGGTATTCTTATTTACAGGTATCTTTTTGCAAACATCCAATATACATACAAGCTTCAGATTTTTCAAATAATCCTAATTTTGTAAACCTAAGGAAATTGATAATTTAACTTTTGGAAAAATCTTGTCTTATTTGTCATGATATTTAAGTAAGAAACCAGTTCTGATGTGAAACTGTCAATATCGTCATAGCATTTTTAATATTAGAGAAATGAGATATACCCTTACCCCACAAGCTCATGTTATCACTATTAATCTTTAATCTACTTTGACAAGTTTTAAATTTGAGTTAAAAACTAGTTTAAAAATAGGGAACTGTCTATCTTAATTGACAACTGTGCTATACAATCTGGTGCCCATTAGCCACATGTGAGACTAAGGAGTAGAGTTTTTAATTTTTAATTTTAATGTAAAAACAGATACTTGTTTCAGTTATTGAGAAATTTTAAGCACTCTTGAAAAAATTTAGGTGTGTGAATCTACATTTTCAACTGTAAATTTTATGTCATCTAAATGCACATCAGGTATTTTCAATGGAAATTGAACTTCCAAATTGAGATCTACTCTAAGTATAAAATGCATACCAGATTTGAAAGTTAATAATGTTTTTACATGTTAAAATGTCTTTGAAATATTTTGGCATAAATAAAATACCTAATTTATATGTACTTGCTTCATTTTAAATTTTCATATTAAAGCTACTAGAAGATGAAAATATTTGCTAAAATTAATCGAAAGCCACTTGCATCCAGTTTTTATAAGACAACACTAATCTGTGTTGTAGTAAACTATGACCTTGAATCTTTATGTTAATCATTTAAAGAAACTACCACATCCCCACTATGAAGTCACTGTCCTGCTTATACTAACACATGCTTTGCTTTGATCATAGTTATTTCTATGTACATGTAAACTGTTGACTCTTTAAAAATGTTTTGGGCTTCTTTTGGTAGATGAATGTCTTTCTTTCCCAGCAGTGGCACACATTTAATCCTGCACTGCAGTTGCCTTACTATGAGATGACAGCACCTCTTCCTAATAGCACATCTGTGGCCTCTCCACTAAATCCTGTTCAAGATCGAGAGGCTGGACCCAGCGCTTATGAATGGACTTACCAACAACCAAGTGACTCTGACCTGTATCAGACGAACAAACGAAAGAGGCAAAACCAAAATAGTGATAGTGATAGTAGCACAGAAAACAATAGAGGAAACAAATATAACCAGAAGTTCCAGAAGTGTAAGAAGAAGAAAAGATATTAGTAGAACATTCAAATAAAATTTATCTACACTAACCTTATTTCTCTTAAAAGAAAAAAAAATTCTACTACATGACCAATTTCATGGCTTTTTTTGTCTTTTTTGAAATATATCATGATATGATATCTGATTTGCTTTTCAACTTTTGTCTTGAGTGACAAAAACATAAAAATAGTAGATTTGTCTTGTGATCGTACCTTTGACCCATGGTCAACAGAAAATAAACCCTGAGTTGTTCTAGATTAGTGCTGTGATGAAAGAGCACTAAACAATCAGTGAAAAGTCACTTACAGAGCACTTACGGATAAGACACCATGTGCTCCCGATTTTCGTCTGAAAACCTCAGTTGTGATTAGAGTGACAGGAGATTTTCTGAAAGAAACCAGTGTAAATGTTTAGGTATTGCTTGTTCCTAATGATGATGGAATAAGTAGGCTTTAGTTTCTTTTGTTAATAACATTTTTTGATGCCTAAATAGGTTGTTTCTGAGCCTTACTATCCTACCGGTTTATTTTACAAAATACGGATACATGACTGACACCAAAGGAAAGATGATTATCACTCCACTAGTTTTTAGATTATTCCCTTTTCATATGATTGTAAATGAGTAGGAATACATGACTCTATCCTCATTTATTATTTGTATTTTGTGAAAATGAATTGGTTATGTTAGTGTTTATTATCCGTCATGTTGCCACCTGGGTTTTGAGGGTATATTTGACATATTCATATCTTGATAATGAACAATAAATAGAAATATTTATTCATTATATACAAAATACTGTTATATTTTGTATATCATATGTTTATTATATACTGGATTTGATGATGTATATTTTACATTCAAATCTTGATAATGAACACACTGAATGTGTTCATTATATACAAAAATATTTTGTTAATGTGTGACATTTAATATTTGTCATCTAATCAAATTTCTATCGCTGATTATTTTTAGAAGATAAACAGACTATATGGTTTATTTGGACTATTTTGTAACATTGTAATTCATCATAAACTAGAATAATGAAAATACTTACTAAAATTAATTGACAGAATCATACAACTTCATTGGGAATTAGTCATCTAATTCACTGGGAAAAGCCATGCTTGGTGATTGCTTTTTGCATGTTGCATAGCATTTTATAGGTCTTTATTAAAGTAATAAAGATGTTTTTTGCAAAGTGAGTAACTTTTGGTTGTAAACATAAATGCAGTAGTTTTATTTTTAATTTTCTTTCTATAACTTTTTTTAAAGTTTAACGTTGATTTACAATACTATATATGATTTAAGGAAATAGTTTTTCTTATAAAAATTAGTCGTTTTCAGTCTGATCCATATGAAAAACTAAATTCTACTTAATTTGGTTTGATTTATGACATTCAAAACTAAAGAAGATAACTTTTTTTGAAAATTCATGTTTGGACTTTTGAATTATGCCAAAGGGATAAATATATTTCTATATAAATAGAATAGGATACATATTTAAACACATTAACTTCACTTCAAGCCTTACTTTAAAACACCTTATAGTTTACCTTAGACCTCCATTATTTATATGTTTTGTAGGCAGCCGCTGGTCTTTCCCTTGCAGTTCAAATATGAGCAGAACAGCTTTGGGGCTAAGTGCTCAGATGGCAGAATAACATTGAGGGAACTTTCAGTCTAACAGAAGTGAGTAGAATGAAACTGACCAGAATCTTGCCAAACCCAGATGGGAGAAGACAATGTCTATCTTGGGAACACAGAAGCTAGTTATATTCTTTAGGCTATAGTAGGCTAGCAGGACCAGGAAGTCTGGGTGGAGGAGGGTTGAAGCATCTCAGAAGCACTGAAATTAGCTTAAAGCAACCTGACATGTTCCAGTCTTCAGTTTTCTATCAATCCCTCAGACTGAATTCTTTCTACGGAATAAGCACTAGCCCAGCTTCACTAGGCTTGTGAGCCACTGGAAACCCTGGAGGGGAGGGCAGGGTGCCTCTCCCCTTGCCCCAGTGTCATCCTGGTGTGACCTTCCTACCCTTGCTGATGGTCTGTCTCCAGAATGAGGGTAGTCAGCTCTATTCTCATTCTGAAGGATATTAAGATACTCCCTACAGCATCCTTGCCCTGGGTCCAAAGTAGAGAGAGCCTGTCTTTGCATAAAATGTGTATGATTCAAGCAAATGGCATGGAATTAAAAGGTACAAAGTAATAACAATACTTTGAACCTCCCAAACCTATTATGCATAAGAAGCAGGCTGAGCAGGACATTTGCTTACAGAAATTGACCATTCTATTTAAATAAAGATCTAGAGAGCAAATAGAGATCAGAAAGCAATGCCTTTAGGGGGCCTCCCTAGTGGCATAGAGGATTAAATCACAGCACTATGACTTGATCTGCAGCCACTGCAGTGATAACTGGCCAGGGAGCTGACCCACATGGCACAGTAAACCTCTCTTGCCTTGCCCACTGCTCCCCTCAGCAGTGTATTTCAGTCAATTTGCCTGTTCTCTTCTCCACTCTGTCTCTGGTGAATCCTCTCACACACATACAACCCCCCACATACCTCTGGCCTGTACCCCAGCTTTTTCATGCATAAATAAAATCTTTAGAAAAAAGAAAGCAATGCCATGTGTAGAGAAGAATCATTACCAGGGAACAAAGCTGTCTCCAGTCCTGCTTTTCAGATTTACTACCAATAAGCTATGTTTACTTCTCCATTTGAAACAGAGTTCTGATCATACTCATCTTTCTCTTGCCATTTTATCTTGGTAAAATAACGTGTCTCTAGCTTGTAGGTCATCATCATATAGAGAAGGAACCATGCCCCAGGAGCCAAAGAGCTTCATTCATGTCTGGACCTGATTTAGATATGGTGATGCCCTAGGACCTGGCCTGAGTGATAATGCAGTGCACTGAGAGTGTGGGGTCATGGGGACACTCGCTCTGTTTTTCTGTGGATAGGAGGCCAGGCAAATTACTACACAATAGAAAAGACAGCAAGTTCTTTGAAACTTCTCTAATGCAGTTTTTGTTTTGTTTTGTTTTCTCTTCCCCTTGAATCTGAGTGGGCTCTTTAACTGAGTTGGAAAACAGAATATGGACAAAATGATCTGGTGCCAGTTTCTGGGTCCAAGTCATAAGAGACTCATATCCCCAGGTCCTGTGTCTTGGAATACTTACCTTTGATCTTAAGTCTCCATGAAAGAGGCCAAGTGGAAGGACCAGGGTGGGAGACTGTCAGGCTGCACAGAGATGGGGAGGCACCTAGCTGAACTCAGCCTTCAAACAATCTCTGTTATGGCCAGGCATGTTAATAAATCCATTTTGGACCTCTGAATCAGCCCATTAATTCAATACCTCCAAATGACCCCAGATAACACCAGAGATCAAAAGAATTTCACAGGTAAGCCTTGCCTAAATTTCTGACCCATAGAAATATTGAGATACAACAAATTTTCAAGGTGCTACTTTTAAATTTTTTTTTATTATTTATGTATAGAAGAACTGAGGTGTAGGCCAAAGGTACAAGGGTTAAGAGTATTAACTAGAGACAGAGTGGGGGGCAGAACAGGCAGCTCTACTGTGATACACTGCTGAGAGAAGCAATGGGTGAGAGAGGAGAATTCTGCTGCACCATGTGGGTTAGCTCCCTGGCTGGGGATTGAACTCATACCACAGTGGCTGGTGGTAGCTTGATAGCACTGAGACTTTAATCCCTGTACCACAAAGGAGGTGCTCAGTGTGTAACTTTCCAGACTGCAGCTTCTGGGTTCCATGAAAAGGAATTGATATCATTTTAATATGGAAAAAGGAAAGCACTGCTCTTCCCCTTTGTTTTCTTAGGGGTGAGTTGTTCTCAAGGTGTAGGTATTCTCTGTACCCCACATCATAAATTTTATCGGCACCATCCTTACTGAGCTAGGAAAAATATCGAGTTTGGAGTTCAATAGTTGGGAGCTATTTCAATTGAATACTTAACTATATCCTCCTCCCAAATATTATTGTTAATAATCATTGTTTTGGCCTCTGCCATTTCTTTGTTGTGTATATCTTTGAAATTCAGGTGGAGATTGGGGGTTGGGGATATTTTCTCCTCGCTCTCTAAAATATTTCTGCCAAGCTCAACTTCAGAATTTTAATGCAGTCAGATTGGTTTTATTTGCTTTTAATAGCAGTGAAATGAAAAGAACTTTTTCTTGTCACATTCCATTAACCAATGGAAATAACATTCCATATGCTCACTGAACAATTTAAATGCATTTCTGCAAGTCGACCTGCCTTTAATCTTTTTGCAATATATCTGTTATCCGAGAAGTTTATGTCTACATGAGCCCATCTCCCTCCTTGTGCTTAGAGAATGAATAAAATTTTAGAGCTTTAATCCTTAGAGTTCATCTGTAAATTTTTTACTGCTCATTTAATTTTAACCATAAAAAATCCCATTTAATCATATGCTATATCCATAAACAGATATGCTTAAAACCTGGTCTTCAGAAGTATGGAGAAACACATGCATTAAAGCTATCCTAAGAATTTGCATATTTTGCTTATTGTTGGCTTCCAGTTTCATCTCTGAGCTGGCCATCTTTGTAACTACCTCTTGAACTTCTTCCCTCCTACCTACATTTCATCTACCACAAGCAGTATAACCAAAAAAGCTTCAAGCCCGGTTTAATCTTCTCAGGTCAAATAAAGCTTACAAAATGCTGTTTATCTCACTAAGAGCTTTCATTTCTTATATTTCATTCAGGGAGATAAAATAGTGTCTTCCCATTTTTCTTCCTAATCTAGACTGTTTATTCATGTGACTATGCTACAGATTCAGACTTTCTAACTCCAGTCATCTAGGTAGTATTAGGTTCCCTACTATTTCCTAAAAATATTAAATAATATAGGTATAAAAAGGATAGAATAGGGGCCTCCCTGGTAGCTCAATGAGTTAAGCAACACACTATGAAGCAAACTGCAGCAGCTGTAGGATGAATTCAATCCCTGCTGCCAGGCAGGGAGGTGACCCCACTGCACAGCAGATCTTTCCTGCCTCACTGCCTCAGCAGTGTATTTCAGTGGATCTGCCTGTTCTGTTTCCCACTCTGTCTCTGGTGGATCTTCTCATCTCCCTCACCTCTTGCATGTACCCCAGTTCTTGTATGCATAAATAAATAAATCTTTAAAATAAATAAAAAGGATAGATTAGAAAATATTTTGTAAGAATGAATATGAGGTCGGGCCTCCCTGCTGGTGCAGTGGGTTAAGCAATGTACTATTAAGCAAACTGCAGCCACTGGAGCACAAGTTCTATCCCTGCCACAGGCCAGGGAGGGGACCCACATGGCATAGAAAACCTCTCCGGTCTTGCCTGCTGCTGCCCTTGGCAGTGTGTTTCAGTCAGTCTGCCTGTTCTGCTGCCAGCTCTGTCTGGTGAAACCTCTCACCTCCCGCAACTCTGGCCTGTACCCCAGCTCTTGTATGCATAAAAAAAAAAAAAAAAGAATGAATGTGAGGTCTATAGCTGTTTTATGCTTAAGTGAAAGCTCTAAATCCTTCAGTGGACTGTATGACTTTGGAATTCCATCCAAGGGCACAGTAGGGTCCTTTGTGTCTCTTACCATATCTCAAAGACATTCTTGCAATATCTTCAGTGCTTTCTGTCCCACTTGCCTCCACCCTTCAACTCACACCTCCTCCCTCACTATTTCCCTTGAGCACGTTGAGATCATTCCTATTATGGTGTTTATCTTAATTCACTTGCTATGTAAAGTACCTCAAGTCATCCCTCATCTCAGACACAGGCACTGTAAAGTGTATGAACATCCTTTCTCTTATCCATATCTCATCCTTTCCAATTACTGAAACTTCTTACTGTGATTTTAAAACTTGGGCATTCAGGGCATCCCTGGTGGCCTAGGGGTTAAAGCCTCAGCACTACCACTCATAGTCTGTTGTGGATAGTCAGTGAAAGTATAACGGGGTCTTCCCCAGGAAAGAGGGAAGTTCCAGAATCCCAGTCCCGCCCTAAGTGGGTGGAGCTGAGCAGGGATAAGAAGATTCTGCAGAGAGGAGGACACAAAGAAGGGAGGAAAAAGGAAGCAGGATGCAGAGCAGCAAGGAGGAGGCACATGGAGCAGAGGGACATGTGAAGAAACTGTGCTTGCTTTGTGGTCTTGGACTGGTTGGAACAGATGTGGGTGAGAGACCCTTGGGAAGGTTAACAATGGCAGCTGTCATCTTGATTTTGATTTTGCTCTTTTCCTCCCAGATTTGTCTGACTCTTTCTGACCCTTTTCTATGGGTCTCTACTGAAAGGTCCTTTAAACATGTGGCAGGCCTTTGGGCCTTGCTTTGAGCCAATCCTATTTGGCTGGACTGTTACCCTCAAGGGGATGGGTCACTTTGGATGCTTAACTTAGTAACTATGTTCTTTGTCCTTTCTGTATTGTAACCTAACTGTATTAAAGTTCCTTTCCATTAAAGGTCTTATATGTTTGTCTTGATGTGGTAGATGGCAGAACCCATTCAGAGAGGTCAGGTTTGGGGGTTCTGGGGTGCTCCTCTCCCTGTCCTGTAACAAAAGCAGCCAGAGTTCGATCTGCGGCCAGGGAGCTGACCCACTTGGTGTAGCAGACCTCTCCTGTCTCGCTCACTGCTCCCTTCAGCAGTGTATTTCAGTTGTTCTGCCTGTTCTGTGACAACCCTGTCTCTGGTGAGTCCTCTCATCCCCCTGTCGCTGGTCTACACTCCAGGTCTTATACATTTAAATAAAAAGAAATCTTTAAAAACAAATATATTTCTAATATGCTACATTTATTGTAAGAGTTCTATTTGTAATCACAAGAGGGTGCATGAAAATGGATTTGTATTTTTTCAAAACAAACATTTACCACCTCTGTTCCACAACAGAGAGAATACACTCAACACAGCAGACCCATTTAATAGTTTTCAGCATCAACACAAGAATATGTTATAGCTATGCTCCCTTTTCCATATCTCTGTGCCTGTTTATCCATTGAAACAGATAACTGATACAATTCTCCAACTCAAGTTATCTGTGCAAGAATGAATTTTAATATTTTTTACCCTCAATAAGTCACATGATTTGGAGAAGAGAAAATATTTTCTCTTTCATAAGTTTAACCCAATTGCTAAATAGCATACTCAGATTGTCAGGGCAAAATTTATGTAACATGAAAAGCAGGAAAGTGAATTAAACTTCTTCAATCAAAGGCATCTGTCAGGGTAACCCAGAACACAGTGGTGATACAGAAACTTGACTAGATCATACAAGTATTCAACACATCCCCTTTCATCTATTATCATTTTCTCTGTGCAACAACAGCATTGATATTTTGACTCATCTCTTTTGTTATCATGGATAAACTGTCTCAAATGCCTTACAAAATTCATTTTTGCAATGAGAAATAGAAGAGAAAGTGACATATTTCCAGTGTCTGAGAGTTGTAATATTTTCATGCTAAAGTTTTCTTAAAAGATAGATGGCTGCTATGAATATGGAATCTTTTACAGATTCACTGATCCCTCATAGAAGTGTCAAAGGAAAGCTGAGGAAATCAATCTCCCTCAGAACTGTAAGGGCAAACTGTCTTACTTCCTAAGAACAAAATAACAAAGTAGGTTCTCTGCCCCACCCTAAGGAAGGGAGGAACTGGTCAAGGAGGCAGAGCTAGAAAAGAGATTGGGAAATAACTGAGAAAGTAAGCAGGAGAAGCAGAGAGAGAGAAGACTGGAGGAGGCACTTGAAGAAGAGACCTAGGAAGAGCCACACTTGTTTAGCCTTAGACTGACACCAGGAACTTGGGGGACAAGGATGGTGACCCTTGAAACAGACATGGGTGAGAGATCTGTAGGGAGGTTACAATGGCAGCCTTTATCTTAATTTTTTGCTTTTTTCCTTCCACATTTGCCTGGCCCCTTCTATTCCTTTCCTATGGGTCCTTACCAGAAGGTGCCTTAGACTGTGGCAGACTATTGGACCTTAGCTGCCCTGCTTTGGGCCAACCCTGTTTGGCTGGACATTTACCCATGGGGGGGTGGGTAACACTGGGCGTTTGATTTGGAAGCTGTATTTTTTTTCTCTTCTCTACTGCATACTAATTTTACTCAAGGTCTTTTCTGTTGAAGGTCTTACATGCTAGAGTATGTTTTGTCTTGACATGGCAGCACTTATTTAGAGTAGGCAGGTTTGTGGATTCCGGGGTGCTCCTTGTTCTGATCTGTAACAGCAGGTCTCCTCTAGTGCTTCAACTACAGTTCTTCCTTAAAGACAAGGTTTGGTTATGTAGGGAAGAACAAATCTGCCAACCCTAGCTGTTTTTTGGAAAAGGTTTATTTCATAGAAGCAACTCTGAAGACTGGTTAGAGTTTGCCTATCATTATGGAAATTTGCAAGTGCAAAGGGAAATTCCCTCTGTAAGGGCATCTCCATCATTGTACAGGGAGACCTCATCTCCTTAAGCTTTCCAGTGGAGAAGGTAAAAACTTAAATACACATAGCGGTGATGCTTTTGTTTATCTAATACTTTCGTTTATTGTGCTTTCCATCATAACTCCCCATAACTGACCTCCTTTTCTCCCCCATCCCAGTGAGAGACCTGTCCTGAGGCTGACAATGGCAGCCTTTATCTTGATTTGTACTTCAATTTTGCTCATTTCTTCTCAGACTTGCCTGACCCTTCTTGTAAGAGGGTGGTCCCCAGGAAAAGAGGAAGTTCCAGGATCTCTGTCCCACCCTAAGTAATGTGGAGCTGAGCAGGGATAAGAAGATGCTGGAGACAGGAGACAGGAGGACAGAAGGAGAAGGGAGGAAGAAAGAAGCAGGATGGAGAGCAGCAAGCAGACCTGGAGGAGGCACATGGAGCAGAGGGACATGTGAAGAAACTGCGCTTGCTTTTTGGTCTTGGACTGGTTGGAACAGATGTGGGTGAGAGACCCAT